>ML133474.1:0-534537 GCA_003864495.1 Nemopilema nomurai
TCCAGCAAAATAACAGAAAATCCCCATTTCACTGCAGTTGTTCGGTCTCCTTAGAACGATGTGTTTTTCTCAAAAAACCCAAGTACAAACCACAACGTGTGTCAACCCAAAAAGATCATTTTTTGCTCCTGATTTGTTTCTTTGATGGATGATGGGGTATTGTATCTTTATCTCAGGGGGGTCATTGTATTTACTCCTTTAACAATCAAGAACACCCCCATAGCTTAAAACTGGCATGGAATTTTGAAAAAATAACGTGAAAAATGAGATCAGCGCCATCGAAAACCTATGGTTTGATAATGGTTTTGGGGTCATTATTAACAGTTTTGAATAAAAATTTCAGACAATGCCTGCCAAAAGTCCTTGGAACACCTCAGTATTTTCTCTGGTTTTTGTATTTTTCATTTCTTTGACACGCCACAAGCTGTTAATCCCCCTCCTCCCCCCTAAAACAATGTTGGTAACAAAGTAAAGCATTCAGTCAATCTGGGGAAAAAGTTTGGTGTAAAATCGACGCTTCGTTTAGCAGCAACACAACATTGTTCGAAGGGGGGAGGGGGATGAGTGAACGCGAGTCAAAGAATTGTCGCAAATGTGCCAACAATTTTGGCAGGCATTGTAGTTCAACGGTAGAAAGGAGCAAAAAAGCGATTTGGTGGAATCTGTGCCTCTGAAGAAGGGGACGGAAATTTCGGCAACTTCCCTAACAATTTTCGCTTGGACGATCGTGTCTATTGACTATGAAATCATTTTTAGAATGCGCCCCGAAACTTACGACGTGTCAGTGGTAGTTTTCGACGAGATCTCGGGAGTGCACAAGCAACTACCTTGGTGCAACTATTCGACTTCTTCTAACAGGAACTACCTATTTACAACATTAATCCCGACAGGGGCGGCGGGGAGTGAAAAAAAGTTGTTATTACCACTAAATATGCGCTCCGTGAGCTTTTTACCAATAGATATTTAAATGATTGTTTTACGTCCCTTTCCCTTAGAATACTGTAAACAGTCAATCGTGAATGAAAGACATGGATTTCTTCTAGTTTGTTACAGAGTTTTTTATCTTTCGTAAATTTGAAATCGAATGATGACTCCGAAAGAGTTCAGTGAGTTCATTAAAAAAAAGAATCTAACAATTACCAAAAAAATGCGATCGTTCCAATCCTAAAATATACTATAAAAACAGCTATAAAAGTTACTTTCTAGAAAATCCTTCGAAACGTCGCTGGTTCTTCCTCTTGAATCTGGTCACGACATTTTCATAAAAAATTGGTTTTTTGCTAGTGATTTTGAAGTTTCATGCTCAACTTGCAAGAAAACCAGTTGCTCTTTCCGTTCTTGAAGCATCGACGATCTGGAAGCTGAGATGACTCTTTTCATTCGGCTAAACACTCGCTCGCAGTGTACACTGGATTAGACATCAGCGGCTCTTTGCCACCGGGTGAGGCCATCAGCGGCTCTTTGCCATCGGGTGAGGCCCCTTGCTATTAAAAGTACACTTTGTAATAGCAAAATGGTCGATGAAGCATTTGTTCCTTGTCATAAGTGAAATATTTGTTTTCCCGTAAGAAACTTTGGTGAAAAATTACAAAATTAGAATACTTTTTGGTGTGTAGACAACTCTACCTTAAAAATATATATAAAAATATGGAGAACAAGTGACAGAAAAGGAACTTTCTAACCCGGTAATATTGCAAAAACCCAGCAAAAAGGTTAATAAAAATTAAATAAGGACACAAATCTATCTGAATATGTATCTGATTATGCAAAAATATTTATTTTTATCTGAATCACCACAAATCCAGGAAAAGCTTCTGTAAACGGCTTCACATGAACGTCTTTTAACTGTTACATCAGGACATGGACGTCCATCGTTTTTAAGGCGAAGGCGCTGTTCATAACTCAATTTACTTCCTTGCGTAGATAAAAGAGACAAAACCGTTGAAACACCCCCATCTTACGCCAACTGACGCGATTTGATTAATTTTGTTTCGTACAAATCAACCTTTTTCGTGCTTCTCTTGAGTCGTGATAAGCACGTACCTGTTCTCTTGCTATTAAATCTGAGATTGTAATAGCAAGGTGATGAGATTTGCGTTCCTTACAAAAGCCAGTTGCGTCACAAACAAAGGGAGTTATGATGCAATGCACTATTGTTTTCCTTCATTTGCTATGAAAAAGGCCAAGTTAATAGCATGACCGCTCTGTGGCTGAAGAGTGAAGCTCCTCCTATCGTGTCGTGATATATTGGCTTTTGAAGAATGGTCTGTTGCGGCAGCTTTGGATGGATTAAGCGTGGCAGTTGCAAGTGGACAGATTTGATAAGCACAAAATTATTTTCTGCGTTGAATCCCATTACAATACAGAAGAGGTGGTCATGAAAAAAATTGCTATTAAAGTAATAGCAATAATAGCACTGTCCGCCGCCCCTGAATCCCGATAACCAACGGGCATTACGCCAAACAAATGGGGTAGTTCTTGCCAGCCATGCATAGATACCTCTGGTTGGGCTTATTGTAAATTGCAAAAGTCTGTTTATCACAGGGAACTTGTTTCTGCGAGATTTAAAGCGATAGGGGAAAGATTTCTTGTAACGAAATTTCGCAAATTACAATAAGCCTAAGCCCTCTGGTTGTTGTCTTTGCTTCGATGTTTTGAAGTTGGATTTTCAGTTTCTAGTACAAAAGACAGTTAGGCTCGAGTGACTGTTGATTGTAATATAGTTAGATGAAATACTGTCTTATATAGGCCTGACGATTCGGATGATTCGCTCTGACGATTCGTACCAAAACAAGCGCACAGTTTACACTTTATAACTTTCGACAGACGCAAGCTACAAATTTTGTTTTCAATTTCTTTAGAAGAGTAAACGTAGGGTTAACTGTTTTTCATAGTCTGCAAGATCGTAAAATTTTTTCTTAATATCACAACGGCGTTTGAAAACTAGCGAAATTTCGATTTTGGGCAAAACAGTTTACTCTTAATAACTTTCGCCACTATCAAGCTACAAAGTTCATTTAAAATTTACTTAGAAGTTTAAGCATATGTCTAACTGTTTTTTATAGTCTAGAAGATCGGAATAATATTTTTAATATCGTGACGACGTTTGAAAACTAGGGAAATCGCGATTTTGGGCAAAACAGCCCTTCAGTTTTCTGTTAATAACTTCTTTCAACAATTTTTCTTAGCCTACAACCAGTTAACCCTACGTTTAGTCTTATAAAGAAATTGAAAACAAAATTTGTAGCTTGCGTCTGTCGAAAGTTATAAAGTGTAAACTGTGCGGTTGTTTTGGTACGAATCGTCAGAGCGAATCATCCGAATCGTCAGGCCTATATAAGACAGTAGATGAAATAGTTTTAGTAGAGGGTCTCAGAATCATGTTGAGGGGCCAGCTGGGAAAAGGGACTAGCTTGAACAAAAAAGTTGAAATGGTAAATCGGAGGTACCATGAAATTGGCAATACTGTGCATTTTAGAGCTCACAAGAAGACACCTGCTTTGAAACGTCGATTCTAACGAAGACTGAACACCCCAAGAACACCCTAAGAACAATCGATTAAGCGGCTGAACCCCTTTAAAACATATCAAAATCGGCATATCATTCGAAAATAATTTGGTCAATCAATAAAAATTAATTTTGGGGCGGAAAGGGCCTGATAAGTCTAATGCTGTTGGTGAACGGGTTTGTACACGGAAACAATATCGAGTTTGACTCCCGTTGTTTTGAAAATCTTTCACATCATGTGACAATGTAAAAATACGGCATGTCATTTGACTACCCATTGTCTTCCAAACAATTGTTCTTCCCATCCGTTAATTTGTCCAAATGGTCACGGTATGCTAGTGCACGCCAGCTAGTTTACCAGTGCAAGCAGAATGAGACACAGCTTCTCTCTTGACGTCCCCAGCTGGTGCATTCGCAGGCCCAATTCCTGGACAGGTTTTATAGGGAATTATTGACAAATGAAACAGAAAATGCACAGTGTAGGACCTGTTAGAAGGTAGCAGCAGGACCGCAGTATGCGACTTAAAGAGGGCATAAGAGGGGCACATTTTTGGGGCCATGATAATCTTACTAGAACTACCGTAAATCCTAGAACTACAAATTATTAATAAGTTCACACTGCTGCCGTAAATGCTCGAATCGGACCCCTCAGTTTGTTGGTTTTTGCCATCTAGGGTTGCCTTTGGCGCTTTTTCTTAAATACCGCAAAATTTCGTACTTTGATAATAATTGATTAAATTCCCATAAAGATATTACTGCTAAAATAAACAAAGTCTTTAACAATAACTTCTTAATGTTTTCAATGATTTCAAAACAACGGGAATTTGCTTGAATGCACAAAGGGAGTCAAACTCGATATTGTTCCCGTGTACAAACCCCCGTCACACTTTTAACGCGCAAAACATCAGTGGGTTGTAACAACACCAACAGCATAAGACTATCAGGCCCTTTCCCGCCCCAAAATTAATTTTTATTGATTGACCAAATTATTTTTCGAATGATATGCCGATTTTGATATGTTTTAAAGGGTGTTCAGCCGCTTAATCGATTGTTCTTAGGGTGTTCTTGGGGTGTTCAGTCTTTTAGAAACGACGGCTTTGAAATGTAGTATGAAAGTGACAAAGCACATCAATTTGTTTCTACTGGTAACAATCAAGCCGGACAGTGAGGTTATGATGCGCAAGTCTAAATGAGGAAAAGAGGTTGAACATACTGTTAAGGTCTATTGGGCCTCCTGAAATTAAAAATGGCTGATTTGAATCTGTAGGCTGAAGAAATAAATAAGCCCCCCCCCCCCAAAAAAAAATGGGCCTAATAGGGACTTGCGCTATTTATTTATCGGTTATCTTGTTGTTTATCTATTCATAAAGATAAGTATGACACAGACCCTTAGATATTGTCAACATCGTGTTGAAGTTGTACAACAGGTGATGATTCCATTGGGTCTCTTCAGTTTGTTAGTAAAATTAAGTGAAAATCTGAAATATTTAGTTTGTGCTTAGCACTGCCCTTGTGGGCAATACTAAAAAAATTATTTTCTTTACTGTTGAAGCTTTCTGACGGAGAGTCATGCCTGAACAGCATCCTGAAACCATTTGGAGATGGCAACAGTTGCAAAAGTAAATCATGCAATTGTGGTACATGTGGCAAGAAACTAGCCAATGGAAAGCATTGCACAACTGATGGCGATTGTTTAAGTGGCTTTTGTGGGCCTATGTTTTCATTGTTTTGCACTGGTACATGTAGAAATACAAAAAGAAACTATCAAGAGTGCGATTTGGAATTTCTTGACAAAGGTTTGAAAGATGATTGCCAAAGTGGTCTTTGCGAGGCAGTTTCATCACAAAGGCAATTTGTTCACCCAAAAATGGATTTAAGGAAGGTACACAGTGCAACCAAGACAGTGACTGTGACAAAACAAAACCTCTCTGGTGCAAAGGTGGTGCATTTTATGCCACAGGTAGATGTACAAAATGTCCCAAATACTGCCCAAATGGTTGCAATGCAATTTTCAACACAAAGCTTGAATGTGGACGAAAAGACTTCTTTCAACGCATTGCAGAGGAAATAAAGGAAGTTGGTGAGGGCCTTGGTCATTTTTTTGCCTGCCTTGTCCCCAATGTAGTCAAAGACTGCACATCAGATGCCATCAGTAGTGGAAAAGGATGCTTTAATGTCAAAAAGCCATGTGTTATCAAATTAGGTGGCCTAAAGTCTTCCTGTTTGAAACTGAAGGAGATTGTGTTGCCATTTCATTTTGAACATTCAGTAGTTGTGATGTCTGGCCTGGTAAGGTCAAACCTACAGTCTAGTTTACAGTTTAATGTAAAAAAGGGTCAAATTATGTTGGATCTACAAGGCACATTTGGTATCAAAGCTAACTTCGCGTTCAGTAGCTTTCAAGCATACCATCTACCACTTTTGAGTAGAAGATTGTACCTTACAAACTGGGAAGGATCAAAATTCAAAATATGCAAACATCCATACAAAAGTAGGTTGTGCATGCCAGGAAACATATACAAACAGCTCTTAATTATTGGTTACATGCCCATTATTGTTGAGATTCGGGTTCAGCTTGTTGCCTTTCTTGATATTAAGTTAAGTACCACAAAGCCATTTAATGGAAGTGTTTCATTTAATGAGGAAATAAAATTAAGAAGAGCACGTGCAACATTTGATGTCACAAAAGGCATCTCACTGCAAACTGACTTCCATTCTGATTTTGGCAAATCTTTAACAGAGAAATTTATTGTTGGAGATGCATTGATCTGCTGGCAGTGATACGAATAGGACCTGAAATCACTGTTTCAATAAATGGTCTCCCTATTAGCATTTTACCAATGGTTCGCATTGCTGTTGATGGTATAATTTCAAGGGATGTAGATGAAAAAAGTTCAAATTGTATCCAAGGGATGTTCAAAGTTGGTGTTGGGCTTGATGCAGCAGTTGGTATTGACTCTAGAGAGTTCACTCCAGCTAGATTTTTGGGAATAGCATGTTCTGGAGTATCCAGCACTATGTGTGTAATGGAAAAAGCAGTCAAGTGTATGGCAAGAGTTTTAAAAGCAGGGAAAGCAAGGTTCAATCCTTGCAAGAAAACAAAGGAGTTCTGCTCAATCCTGGAAAGAAAAGTTAACAAATTTCTTCCATATGATTTTGGCAAATCTTTCTTCGGTACAAACAATATTGTCAAAGCTAAAATCTTCCAGTCAACACCAAATGGCAAACAGTTTTGTCAACATTTGGGAAGTTTTGTTGACAGGTCTAGTAAGATCGGAGTTGGTGTTCTTCATGGTGGTGGGAAAACAGCAAATTCAAAACGACAAATCAGCAAAGGACATTCGCTACCATTCAAGTTCAACAATTTAGTTCTCATGGCATTTGCAATGGTCACAGCTTTGAAATTTGTACACTTTATTTAGACAGAAGCTCTATAAACAATAGTTTATCCAGTCTTTGTAATATGAAAATAGGCCACGTGCGGCATTTCGCACGCCTTGATTACTTTGCGCGTGCTATGCCGTGCGATGCGAACCGCTTTTTGTCGGTTGTTTCTCATACCTGTTATCAAGAACTGGGTGCTGCTTTTAAGGAGACCTAATTTGGCGACTTTGAGTTACCGCTGCTTTGAAAATCTTCGAAACATAAGCAATTTTAAAAAAATTTGTTCAACTTGACAAGGGTATGACACCCATCTTCTCAGAATTGGCTAATTCTGTGTCTAAAAGCCATATCATAAACCATAATGGTAATAAACTATATCACAAGCACATCTATAAAAAAATTTCTTAAAATTCAAAACCGTTTAAAAGTTACAGGGATTTTAATTCTATAAAAATTCTCTACAAATTGGCACATGGCGGCCATTCTGAATTCCAATTTGAATTTCAAATGAGAACTTAAACCTTAAAACCCTGAAGGATTATGTGTTTGGATAAACTGGTCTATAAGACTGTAGCTTTTTATGTGTGGAGATTTCGAATTTACCACAACTTTTAAACCTTTCCCCCCATACTTTTATTTGTGCGCCCCCCCCCCCATTTTTAATAGGGTACTTCTGACGCCATTTTAGGAATTTGCTTTCCACAGTTAGTATCACCATCTGATATCCTTAGAGGCAGGTATCTTGGAAATCATGTTTTCTTATCAAAATTGTTCTATAAACAATCTAACTCTAAAGACCTTGAAATTGTTGGCAACTTAAGAATTGCTTTGAAGGAGGAGTTACGCTTGAGGGTTGGCACAGAATTGAAGAAGGTTTTGCTTGCTGATTTGACATGGAATTACCCCCTGCAGTCCCCTATACTACTTCTATTGGTTTTATTTTATGAACGGTGAAAGATATTTCACACGTAGTGCTTATTGGCATATTGATGCTTACTGTTTATCTTGAAATGGATGTTGTACTTTATATTGTATTCATCCACACGTTATTATGTAGCTTTGTAGAAGCGCACAGACTTTTTAGTGCTAAATTGGTGTTTTTCGATGATAAAGTTCCACAGTTTAATGTCATTTCTGCTTCCCATGCTGTTTTAATAAGATTTCAAAAAAAATTCTGTCGACTTTTACGTGGCTTGGTTTGATCCTGGCAACCATTTCCCAATCTCAGATCCAGGAACTTTTTTCTTCACATTTGGCAAAAATGTATCATAGAGTTGCAACTTTCATGTTGAAATGAGTCTGCAGAAAATTCTAAAGTGGTTGGGACCGTCAGGCTGCGAATTAGCCCATTTTAAAAATTTAGCTTCTACTCGGGGGCGGTGCGTAGCGCTGCCGGAGTGGTATTACTTTTCCAAATAAAACAACATAGAGTTTTTGGCCACACCATTTTTTGGATGGGAAACGCCCTGATAATGAGAGGGCTTTGAGAGGCACCAGAACCCGCAAACCTGGACAATATTTTAATGTTGGATTAACAGGATATAATGGTGTATCATCAGTTTTCTTTGCGAAGTCGATACAAAACAAAGATGCAATATTTCATTGCTTTCGGGAACAGTGCGCAATAAATAAAAAGCACGCATCTAAAAATAAATTCATGCCTCGGAAAAAGTGGTATTCGACTAATAACGCCAATACCTTTATAGCGCCGCCCCTGCTTCTACTATAAGTATAAACTTCAATGGAATTTTATTCACCACAGCAGCAGATTACGATCAAATATCAAGAAATATATAAATATTTGAAACAAAGTAACTCGCGACCGCAGGTTCAAAACATCATGAACTTTTCTGAGTAAACTAATTTCAAGATGAAAATTTTAATTCTGAAATTCATTTTTTGAGAAAGATCCGTAGATAGGGAGATACAAATTGATGGCGTCAACCAGGGAAAGAGAATAGTCAGCGATGATTTGTCTGTCGATAGCTTTCTTATTGCTCAAGTCTGCACTTCCAAAATATTACTCATTTATTCACTGCCCCCATGGTCAATGAGATAAAGAGATGACGCTAATTATGAGATCGTGAAAAGTACATTTAAGAACAAGATCAGCTGATTAGTTCATCGACCTTCAACTGATTAGTTGTCGATGAAAGAGCAAGAAAAATGGAAAAGCATTATCTCAGCTGCTATTAAAATGCTATAAGCAATTGTTTGTTTGAATCAGGACAGAACAGTAATTCAGCTAACATTTGTACAGGCAGCTAGGATAAAATGACAAAAATTGACAAAGAACTAAATTTAATTGACACTTGCAGAAGATGCCACCATCATATTAGCATTTCTTTTCACTCCAAGTGTTATTTGATTTGAATATTTCCAAATTTTTTTTACTGAATTTAATCAAAGTTTTTTCTGCTTATGCCTGATAAACTTTTTAAAAGGCACATGCATGGAAAGAGAACTTCATATGCGCAATGATTTTGAGAGATTTTTCATTTGGCATTTCCCCGAATTTTGACCAGAGTTGATCTTCCCCCCAGCCTTATTTGTAAAAACCATATGGCAACCTGGAACCACATGTATGAGGCTCAGTCAGCAAAGTTTAGAACAAGTAACCTTTTTCTGATTTTTGATCTCGAAACCAATATTGTTTATGTGCAAATCTAGTCTAGCTTTTTGTAACATGAAAAATCCCATAACAATGGTTTCCAAGGCCCATACCAGACTATTCTTATACAGACTTGATTGACTTGTATGATTGACTTGTAATAAAATGCAACTTACACACTAGGAATCCAAAGTCTTACTGTTTTGTCTCTTGAAGCTGATGCAATAAGATGACCAGATGGAGAGAACTTGACTGCCAGTACTGCATCCTGTAAAATGAAGCCATGCATACAAATCATGAAAACATGCTGATAAATAGGTATTCCAATGGAGTTTCAGGCTGTAGGATGCAATAATTCTGAAACAAAAACAGAAACATATTGACTCAATGATGCTTGATATTGGTGCTTTTTGAGATGGGTTTTTAAAACGCATTCTAACACATCCGCACCACCACCCCACTTCTTCTAACAGAACTTGAACCATATACTCTGGGTTTATGTCACATGAGCATGCACCTACATACTATATTTTCAGATAGCATGATAGTGCTCAGTTATTCAATCTCTGTCAAATCTTGTCTTTCCAACTGTTTTGGAAGATTAGAGAACCATACAGAGTAACTGTCCTTCTCAGCTTGAATGTAATAAATCAACAGCTAGCAAGCATCAAGTCAATTTCTACCAACAGAAGGGACAACATAAAAGCAAACACTTACAATCTATTATGAAGGTATCTTATTGCATATAGAATTGATGGAGGCTCATAAAATATCAGTCTGAAAATAACTGCGCTGGATACTCTGTGTTGCAGAAATGGGTCATAAAATGATAATAAAAACTCTTCATTCTTTCATTCGTAAGATTCTTTTGAAGGAAAATGGAAAAATTTTAAAAAACATTTTTTTCGATTTTTTTAAGAAAAATAATTTTTTTTCGATTTTTTGGATGAAAAATAATTTTTTTCGATTTTTTCATAAAAAATGATTTTTTTCGATTTTTTTATGAAAAATAATTTTTTACAGAAATAGAAATAGAAGCACAGACCCATTTAATAATGCACGTCAGCTGAAATAGAAGGAACAAACCTTATGGCCAACAAATTTGTAAGTCCTCATGTGTGGCTTAAAATGCCAGACCATCAGGCTTGAGTCCATTGCTCCACTCACTGGAACAAATGACATTGCATATACTTCTTCAAGGCATAAAATACTTATATTCACCAGATCACCACATTTACTTGGCATTTGTTGGAAAGCTCTGCCATTGTTAATGGTTGCGTAAAACATGCATGCCAAAGAGGTGGTTGGCCATAAGACTGATAGCCACACAAAGAAGGAAGATATCTTAGTTCAAAGCCAACCCGCTTCTAAGCAAAGCCAAAACTATAAAATGTGTTATAGTTTGATGGCAAGTTGCATAAATTACCTAACTGCTTCATGTTTGGATTGAAGTCCACACTGGTAACTGCATCACGATGTCCCTTAAAATTCCTCTCAAGTGTAGGATCTTCCTGCAGAAAGTATGTGTGTTATTTTATAGGAGTTTATGATAGGTCAAATGATCCAAAGATTAAATCAATCACAATTAACAAATCTGTCAATATTTATCATATATCTTTAACAAACAAAGGCAAAATACATCTGTTTGATATAAGTTAGCAACAAAATTTCAAGCTGTAGTTTTTGTTTGCTGTGTGCAAACTTGTAGAGCTGTAAATTTGGGTGCTTAACACATTAGTCGAAATTTCAACAGAAGACATTACAGTGAAAGTATCAAATGTTTTTTTAAAAACAAATGCTCTTAAAACTATGACACTCAGTAGCAAAACAGTTACGGAATTTATTGAAATGAGCAGTACTTTTTTAAATCAAAGCATTAAAGAAAGTTATTGTCTCAAAGAATCTATTCGTCCAGAGAAAAATAACTCAAGCTCTGGAAGGTAAACAGAGTGAAGAAAAGGAAAGGTAGGCCACTTGGTAGGATATATTCATTTTTGACAACTCAGTGTTAAGAGAACACAGAATCAAAAAGGTGTCTTTTACAGAAACAGAATTTTTGATTGGTCACCGTGAGAAAACCTTTTGGACTCACTTCTCTTCTTTGGGGACCAATACTCATTATGACATTTTTTGAAACAGTTATGCCACCTATAGGCCTAGATCGCATGCAATCTAGTTATGCAGCCTTCTCATAAAACACAGTTGTAGCCAGCAATGTTATTTTAGTTGAAAACCATTCTCGACGGGAAATGCGTTACTGGGATAATGCCGATAAATCATAGTGGGTAAGAGTATATCATATACTATATGGGGCTCTTATCAGTCTTGTCAAAAGACGATTCCCAAAATGAATTAAAATCAAACACTACAAAATGAAAATGAGCAGTACGAAAATCAGAAACTATCAAACTTACCAAGCTTGAAGTCATTTCGTTGTATACCACTTAATTCTTCCACATTAGCAGAACATTCTCTTTTATTTTAAATTTGGAAGGATAACTAGGCCAAGATCTTCAAAGTCGGCGCCAAATTCACCTTACTGCGCAAGACGGGGGTTTCATATCTTCTTGTTCACGTGACGTCACCATCTTGAGTCAACAACTGAGGTATTTAAAACTCTGCCCGCTGCCCTTCTAAAGGTAGAGGGGAATGGAAAGACAAATACTTTCGTTTTAATTCATTTAATGAGTGTTTAAAGAATGAGCTAACCGGCTCAAAACTTTCAGAAAGGCTGCGTGAACAAGCAATAGTTTTATGTCGCTGCTAGTTGTTTTAGAAACTTCAAAGAGTCATTTTGAAATTGTTAAAGCTGGAAGTAAAACCTTCAACAAAGTTAAATTGAAAACGATAATATGGCGCATATTTATATTGTAAATCTTGGGTTACCATTTTTCACTTAGAATGTAAAGAAAGGGGTTCACTGAAAAGAGGCCTGCTGTAAGTGCACTGAAAATGTGAACGCCTTGAAAGGCATTGTGATGTATAGGTTTTTCACTGGAAGTAAATTGAATAAAATAATAAATAAAACAAATCCTACAAGTAAGTGTCACCAAATGTGTCACCTTTGGCCCAGCCCGCAAAAAGTGTAACCTTTTATTTTACATACGGGAGGAAATGCTTCTCGCCGCAAAAGAGCTAAGAATTCCCAGCACCCCTTTTGTCTCCCCCCCCCACTTTTCGCGGGCTGGGCCAACTACAGAATATAACAGCGAAACAAGCGACCACAATAACATTTCACTTTCGATCCAACATTCAAATTATTTGTTCTGCATAGGTTGAGGAGGTACTTCCAATCAGTATTTCATCAGGCTCACTGATATAGCTTCGTACAGACGACATTGAGGTAATTAAACTTAGTAAAGCTTGCCAGTTGCACTTAATACTTTAATTGAAACCAAATTGTAGACTTGTACTGGTGACTTGTGTTAGCTTCTTCCATAAATAATAGAAAACAAGTTACCAGAGAGGCACAAAGCTGCCAAATTGAATAAAATGCACTTACTACGGGAGAAAGAGAAGTCAGAGACTTAAGACAAACGACTTTCGAGCCAGTTGTTCTAGCGAGCGAGTCCAGAACAAAGTAATTCTAACGAAAATTTTTGGAATCATTCTTATAAATGGAGATACAAAACTCGCTGACATATTTAAATAAAGAGTACTCTTGTAGAAACAAATCCTCATTGCTCTACGTTTTAAATTTTACAAATTTAAGCTTATAGTTTCTTCGCAGCAACCAATGTTAACGGGAAAGCTTTATCTTCCACGGTTTATCTCATTTCCAAGCAAACGTTTCAAGCATGTGAATTGTGCTACCTAGTACGGCTGTTGTAACCGAGAATGTTCTGCACCTGTTGATAGATGTAACGAAAGTTAGAGTGAGATAAGTCGACAAAGCTATACCAACTATGTTTACAACACTGAACGATTCAATGTAAAGATTTAGGCCTATTGGAAGTTAATTTGCAATGAATAGTGCCTCTCACCACTGCTAAATCAAGGCAGCAGTATGGTGAATTAGACACCCTCGGGAAACTACTTTTTCTTTCAATAGCTTCTTCGGTATATCATATCTTGTACCGACCAATCGTTTCCTGAAGTTCTACATGGCAAAGATTACATAAATGTCTTTATATGTGAGTTGTTCTGTTATTCGCATTCCAATCGCCATTTTTTATCTGCTAAACGCTATTAGTGTTAATTAGCTTCTTAAAAACTGTAGCACATAAAAGAATAGAGCGTCTAATGGGCGTTAATTGCATAAAATTATATCTTAAACACTGTAACTAGTGTTTTCAACAACAGTATGAAAATCTGTTGAATTTTCTCGGAAAGGGCGTAAAAACAATGAACACGTTTATGTCCTTATTGAATTGATGAAGAAGGGGTGATTGCTTTGTAAAAGAGCGAATTGGACAGGGCAAATTGATAAGGGAAATATGGTTCAAATGCATTGTCATATTGTACATATGTAAAAAAACAGACAGTCCCACTAGAACAAAGCTCTAGTTGCCTCATTTGAATACACACATAAAAGGCGATTGATTTGATAAAATCGAAGGACGTCATGATATTTGCTGCTTTACGCTGAAACCACAGAAACTATAAAATGCCTTACTGTAATTCAAGCTTGCTTTTGCGAAGAGTGTCTTCTCATTACAAATAAATAGGTTGACTTATTTATTAGCAATAAGAGAATTTGGATTCCCTTATTCAGGTAGCGTGTGCCATTATTTTGGCATCCTGGCTCGTTTTAAGTGAGCCTTGAATATCAACGATTTTCTATTAGCATGGTGGTGAATGTTTAGCATAAGGCGAGGAATTCTCAAGGCAGGTTAACACTCTTATTGCAACAAACCAACTTGATACTAAACGAAGGAAAGAAACACAAAACACGATGGTAAAACTTACTGCTGATAAAACAACTGAGAGTCCACTGCATGCAGTACTGACAGCGTCTCCCATCTTTAAGAAAGGATTAAGAACAGATTTCAAGAAATTTTGAAACAAGTGGTCAGTTAGCCCCCCCCCCCCCCCCTGTCCAAAATGGTCACTATGACCCCCACCCACCCTTTCCCCGTGAATCTGCATTGTCAGTATATATATGGTGGTAAGCAACTTGAAAACTTGAAAAGGTGATACTCAAAGTCATCATACTTATTATAAATTAAATACAAAAGTCAAATTAAAGTGACAATCTTTGAAAAAGACACGAAAAAAGAAAGAAACAAACTAAGAGCGTGGATGACATGTTAACACATTACGAAAACAATTTCAGCTGACTTACAGCTAGAGATGCTCGTTTCAACTCATTGGCATTTTCCAATCTGTTCTTCAAGAAGTCCCGGGTGTCTTCAAAATTCACTGACCTATCTTGAGTCATGTACAACTCTGGAAAAAGACACAGAATGTTGTGTTAACATGATAACAAACGTTTCTTGTGGAGCAATCCTTCATGTCCTTTAAATGTTCTCAAGAATCGAAGTAGCTGTCACAAGATTTAAGACAGCCTACAAAATAAAAATGACTATAAACGACTTTTGTGAAGACAGGCAGTGTTAGGTAGTTGGCCAAGCGGATAACTCTATTGCATGGAGCGTTAAGAATAATTGTTGCTGTATTTACTGCGTCCCGATAATAAATTCTGCAAGTGCAATTCTGCTCACCTGAAAGCCCATATATAACTGCTACAGAGCCTCTTTTTGTATACCAGTTAAACTGGGAATAAAGAAGTGTCGAACTTTTACATAGAGGATCAGCATCTCAAGAAATAAATTTACCAGCAGGGAATGAAGACGAAATGGAAGTCCAGATAAGTCACAAGCCCAAAGGCAGAAGGTTGTGTTGAGCCTGCTGCCATGTGGATAATACCAATGGGTGAGCTGAAGAAACTTAAGAGGTGGAAGCAAAACAGGGGGCCACAATAGCTCTACTCCTAAACCCCATGCCAGAGAAATGCTCAGTCTTTCTAGAAAAAAATCTGGAAAATTTAATTGCTACCAAAGCAGAACCAACTACCAAAAAACTGCTGTTAGAAGACAATTCGTTACGGAAGTCTAATCAGCTTATTATTAATCATGTATCTCTAATAATAATAGGATAATCAAATCAATAAGAAAGAATCTGCTTTTGGAACGAGCCAGCACGAATGAGTCACAACGACCAGCTGGTCAAGCAGCGAGCAAAGACGATGCGGAGGAGCAGCTTCTTTTGGAGGGGCAGATAAGGAGTCAACTTGCATTTGGTTGTGTTACTAGAAGTGAGCCCATCTGCTCAGGTCAGTCGTGTAGGTGCAACGTGTAATGAAAACAGTTCGAGAGGCAAAGGCGTGGATCGATATGGATTTGCATGGAAAAGAGTACAACACAGGATGAGCATCCACTTACATCCGTCGAGGTGTCACCAGCATGGTACCAAATCTCGTCCACCATGTGTGCCAGGCTCTCTGCCGCTGACGTCGCATTTTCAGGCTGCATCAGTAATCGCATCGCCTACACAAAGAATACGTTAGCAAATGTTTCCCGCAACAACAGCATTCGCAGAAAACAAGCGAGGCAAGGTCCTATTTACTGGCCCTATCTACCTCCTGAAATGTTTGCTGTCTACAAAATGACGACTCCTAACAAAAAAAGCATTTTTCTTTATTTTTTTGCATGTTATGATTGCGTCTTTTTAGCTCGCAGCTCAAAAAACCACCCTCCTTGCCCATACGCCTCGCAGCAAGCCTCTTGGTAGGAGCACGTATACGGCCTACTCGATATATTACATTGCAACAAACTAAACACAGCAAAAAGAGCTGCTGGGATACCTCAGGCCACGTGTGTATATACGGTCGGAGCATCAGAAGTCGCATCATCAGGGCCTTTTGCAGAAAGTCTGTTGTCGAGCGCTGCCTAATCGAAACAATCCAAGCAGTTGATACAGTTGTTATAGTGCGCGAGGAAATACTTGAAAATAGATATTTTTAGGTTCTAAACAAATATTTGAAGCCAGAGAGATTATGTGGGATATTCGGTGCAGTTAATTATTTAATCAAACATTGATGTTAAATGAATGGAATGAATAAACATAGTATCAGGTAAAGAAAACTTGAAATCAATTGCATTATCAATGTTTAAAAAATATAAGCATAAATATGTCCAGAATCACCAAAAATAAGCATATGATTAGAGGACATTCAGTCTACATATAAAAATGAACTTGGTACCAATCCTTTGAAACTATATCTCAGGCATCCAAATGCCAAGAGGTAACACTCGACAGAGCTCGAAATGCACGACTCACATTTTGCTTCCATCACTGAAAGTTCCTTCATCCATCTTTGATTCTTGCGACAATTGTTCTGCTAACCGAGCATTACATTCGTCAATGAAGTGTAAAACAAGATCACCAGCCCCTTTGGTGAACAATCCTTCTATGGATGAAGATAGGCCTTCTGATTCAGCTCCTTTCTGTATCGCAAGATCAGTCCAGCCATACTCTGGCACATACTCTAATGAAGAGTTCAGGATTTGTCTTTTCATGTCATCTTCAGAGTCGTAATAGTAGCACTCATCGTCATCATCATCATCATCACCATCGGCGCCTTCACTCTCACCAGTGCTGTCAGTGGCACTGAAAAAGAAAGAAACATTATATTATAGAATATTAGAGCATTGACAAATTATTTAATCAATAGAGACATTATTTCATTGCCATTCAAAAAGTAGGGTCCGCAAGATTTTCCAAGAAAAGGGTTACCGTAAGCCCACGAACAAGCCTCCGGGGGGTTAATTTCACAAAAAATATTTCAAGGTTAGGGGCTTCTTTGAGTGGGGGGCATATTTCAGGGTTGGGCTTATTCTGTCGTAGCCAAAAATAGCTATCAAGATTTGCTGTTTCGAGGCGATATCTAGGTCCAAGTACTGTATATTAAAAAGAGAAGAAATTCAGTCAAAAATATATAATGCATTTACTAAATAACAAACGATCTCTATCAACTGAACAAGTTCAGCAAAATTTACCAAATATAAAGTTATGGTCACATTTCATCCAGTTATATTGATATCCTCCTCGTCTTTGCTATCTTCATTAATGGGTGAATCATCAGGTGCTGCTGCGAAAATTTCACTGCCCCAAGAGGCTTATTCGAGGGTGAGGGCATATTTCACACTATTTTATGGTGGGGGCTTATTCAAGGGAGGGGGCGTATTCAAGGATATGGACACAATCAAAGACTTATGGTACTGTTTTCTCAAGTTCATTTCTAATGAACAAATGATAAAACATTATACCTCTCAAGTATCATTTCATCAATGGAGAAAGATGTAGCACTGTGCCTAACAAGTAACAGAAATAGTTATAGAAAGTAATGGTACAAAAGAAAGAATCCAACTATCAGAAGAAAACTGCAGCCTTCAAATTTCTCTTTGTATGTTAAGTGGCTTACATTCTTTATCTATTTTGTCCTTAAAACATGTTGAAATATTACATTTTAGTCAAACAAGAGATTGCTGGAAGAATCTTAACTTGTAGCTCATAGGTTCTTAAAATTTAGATCTTCAATTCAGTTATCCTTGTTAAAATGGTTGGGAACGAAAATCCATCAAAAATTGACAATGAACATAATTCTCACAAGGATTAAAGTTTATTGAAAGATTACTTGTTCTGAAGGCATAGAGGCTTCTCATTTTTTCATAAACAGCAAGCACAATGGAGCATTTCCCCCTTCCTTGATAACTATTCATTTCAAGTAGCATAAGGAACAATGTTCTGAGTTTCCAGAGAAATGGCCACTGTCCACAGTGATAATGTTTGGAAATGCGATTCAACAAAGAAGTTTAGAGTAGACTTCAATATAGAAGACATACTTTTCACTAGCTGCTTTTTTAGCAAAATTTTCTGTTGATTCAGGTGTTTCTCCTTCCATCTGAATTGATTTTGCTATGTCATCTCTTACAATATCACCCAAGTCTTTTTCATCTGTGCACTCTACAGTTGAATCAGAGCTGATTCCAGACTTTTCTTCACTGTCTCCTTCCTTGAATAAATCACTCTTCATATTTTCCCCTAAATCCTTGCCTTCAATGCTGCCTGCGTCAACATCAAATGGCTCTTTCTTCTTTTTGTTTACAACTGTACTTCCTAATGGAAATCAAGTGTTAATAATGATCAGTTTTCCAGTTTCTGGTGTTGATACTTTTTAACTTTCCAGCCCCTGAGAAAATTCAAATAAAAAGTTGACAATGTAGCAAGAAGGCAGTCATTTCAGGAATCATAAAGTTAATTTCTTTCAAAAAACCTGAAAAACACAGTTAGAAACAGTCTTTGTAACATGAGGCATGCGATTGCACGTGCACACCTCCACTACCAAGGTGTGCTAATCATCACGCGCAAAACAAAGAATTTGCCACAAAATTGTTCAAAATTGCTTATGTTTCGAAAATTTTCAAAGCAGCGGTAACCCAAAGTCACCAAATTAGGTCTCCTAAAAAGCAGCATCTGGTTCTTGACAACAGGTATTAGAAACAACCGATAAAAAGCGGTTCGCATCGCATGCCACCGCACATGCAAAGTAATCAAGGTGTGCGAAATGCCGCACATGGCCTATTTTCATATTACAAAGACTGTTAAAAATAATGATAATGTTCAATATCGTGGTGCTCCTTGATCACAGATTGACAAAGCTCCTAGTGTACCAATGGCACATTCCTAGGACCACTATTGGACCACTTATGTGATGTAAACACAGATTGAAAGATAGTGTTGTTGGAGGAATAAGATGTAGAAAACTCTCACATAAGTGAGGTGACATACAGAGTAATTTGAACTCGGAGGCACTGACTACAGAACCAAAGGGTATGTGGTTTGAGTCCCTGGTATGGCCAAACTTGCACACAGGGGTAGGAGAGTCATTAGCTCTCTGTAATTCCAGGCATAAGGAACCATGAGGTATGGTGGAGAGGAAGGACCAGGATACAGCTCGACTAGCTTAAGCTTCTCAGTGACTTAAAAACTAACTTTTGAAGCTAGGTAGAAACAAATACAAACAAAAAACCCCGCCATTTTCAATTTTCATAGAAAAAAAATGAAAAGTGTGCGAAAATGGTCAATTATTGAACAATAATAGATTCGTCTAAAGATCATGGAAGTGTGGATTACAATCAGATAACGGTTGTCGTTCGGAAACCGGACATTGTTTACTTCAATTAGATTTTCCTCTTTATAATTATATCAACATACTTAATCATATTCATATAGAGTTTAAACCATACACAGCTGCAGTATGCTTCAAGGTTTCGGTTTTGTAGATTTCCTATACCCTTGCAGTAAAATCTGATTCATTAATAAAGTTCAATAACAACGGATTGAAGATAAAATACTTTCATGCATGTTGTCTGTAGATTTGGCATCATTCTCAGGTATGCCAAAATGGCCTTGCTCATTTCTGATGTGTCACTTTCCTTCAATAATTTTCATTGCCTTGTACACATGGTTATGTATGCTTATAGATATGCATTGCCTGTTTTTGACTGAATTGTAGTTGAAGCAAATTTTGAATATTTTGTTTGGACAAAAATCTTTGGCTGTGATTTTGGAAAAGAAGACATTCTTGACTGAAAATTTTCGTCTATATGGATACGTTATCTATTCTGTTTGAGCTTTTATATCAAAAGTTTAAAGAGAACAGAAGCACACGGGATCGCAACGCCTTTTTTTTAAAAAAAAATTATGGTTTGATGTGTAGCAAAATCTCTGTAAATCTCGCACAATCATTCTGTACTAGACACTTGAAAAATTATATAACAGCCTAGGAATGTAATAGCTAAGAAAAAACTTCTTAATATATACGATGAATAAATTCAAAAACTAGCACTGTAGCAAAATGAGTATACTCACCAAAGAAGCCCCTTCTTAGAAGTCCGTAGCTTCTCCCAATTGATGTTCTAAGCGCTGTGTTCAGGGCAGCCATTTTCTTGCACAAGTGTCCTACACAATATTTTGCAGTCTCGATCTCAGTTGCCTAGCCCTCTCTTCCAGACTTGCAGTGCTTTCATAGCAAGGTCAATCAATCTGTGGCCTGCACGCTCTCTTCACCTAGCTAGTTTTTAAAAACCTTTCAGCAAATGATTACAATAAGAGAAACTGTTGAGGACTATCTCATTCTCCATCAAATTTTTCGTCTAAATATTTTGATGGTCAAGGCAGTTAAAATTTCTGAGAATTGTACAAAAATGTCTATTCTCTACATGTACAAAAATGGTGGAATGGGTGAACGGAGATATTTCACGTGATTCGATTGTTTTGGGCCAACACCTTAAATTTTGAAAGGTTTCCAAAAAAGCTTTCCCCAGATGCCATATGATCAATAATGCTAAAAGTAACTGCACAGAAGAGAGTTCAGCTTATCAAAATGCCAAATCAATAATTTCGTTCGAACGAGAATGAATACTTAACAAAAATACTAAGCGATTTAAATCCTAAGACGAATGAGATAAAAAATTATATCAGTGTTTTTAGACTGTCCCAAAATGCAATTTCAAGATTTTCAAAAAACATTTCCAAGAAAGACCTATTCAAAAATAACTTGAAATTCTCGGGTATGCTATTGTTTTCGGGCATCACAGGAAGAATCATTCGAAACTAAAATTTACGATGATGTAACAATCCTATACACAATATGGACGATAGATAAACGCATTTATACAACTATATCGTTAACACAAGATAAAAAATCTGAAAAAATTGGCAGCATGAAAACATCCACTCATGCACATGAAAACATCCACTCGTGCAGATGAAAAAGAGACTACCTGGGAAAAATCTTTGATTGAAATGTCCAATTGAATAACTGACAAGAATTGTAAAAAATTTCTCACACCGACTAATTCTGAACCACCCAAGCATCCCTCCAATCGTGAATGAAAAACAGTTGGATTATTTCCTCAATGGGCGCTCATCAAGTCAAACGAATATACTTGGCTTTCGATTATCATCTTTTTAGGAATAAGCGCTACAGGAATAACTGCTCTGCTTAATAAATGAAAAACATCGCTTTTCAAATGGAATAATTCTTTCTGAAGAGCCCCTATTCACTTTGTTTACGCTATCAAAAATAGGGCATAATTAAATATTCATAAATATCAAGTTCCAGGTATAACGTTCTCCTGGGTGTCCTTCTATAGGGCAAAATTGATTAAAATAAGATTAAAGAGATCTTAAATCTTAAATGAAATATTTTGCTTTTCAAATCTTCCTGAACAATTCTTCCTGAAATGCTCCTATTGACTTTCTTACACTAAAAAAGGGCACAATTAAATAATTATATTATAAATATCAAGTTCAAGGTTCAACTTTCTCCTGGGTGTCTTTGGATCGTCCAAAATAGATTTGTAATGAAATTAAACAAACTTTATATTCTGATAAATATGGGCAGGAATTTTTCATGGTGACCGGCCTCTTTTTCAAACTTTAGGGAAACATAAAGTACTTTGATACATCGGCAGCAAAATCAATACTCTTACATTGAAGAAAGTGTTCTCTGTTGGAAGTATTACTCCATTGAACAAATGTGAGTTTTCCTGCTTGAAATGTAATACTTCTTTCGCAAGTGCTCCTAATCGAAAAATTTTCAATTCAAACGATAATATGGGGCTTAGTTTGCCAGTCTGTAAATTATTAGCAAGATATGCTTGCTAAAAAACTCAAAATAAGTCATGGAATATTTCTTCCCATTGCTTTTTGGAATATTTGCATCCTGAAAAGCTTCCAGCTTTGAAGTATCTTCACGAGATATGTCAATTCATGATGGGACAAAACCATATGGATTATTTAATTTTTGGTCTGTAGACCAAATTTACTGGATTTACGTAAAAATCATTTCCAAACTTATGACAGCCAATTTCAGTGTCAGTGACTTTATATATTTTGTTTTTATATTGAGTATATTTTGGCACAATTACAGATATCTTTTACAAGAAACCTGACTTTTATCATAAAAAGAAACATTGTAAAAAGAATGCAAAGAAATTATGCAGAAAATTTCTTGAAAATTCAGTCTGTTATTTGTTGGTTCGTATGATGTAACCCTGGACCAATGTCCATGTGTGAGAGCAGTAAGTCTGTGGTTTCAATAAAATCTAGAGTAAGTGGCTGATCTTTAATAGTAGGTGGCTGTGTCCCATGGTGGGCTACAGTACAGCGGCTACCTTCCTACTCCATTTTAAGTCAGTAAGTAGGTTGCAGTACAGGTAGAAATAGTGGTGATAAATTTATGGTTGTCACATTCTATTGAGCCCCCCTGTAGGACGCCATGAAGCATAAAAGCCTACAACATACACTTGTGCTGAGGCTTCAAGTTAATTGAGAAGTCATTGAAATTACATGATGTTACATTATAACTAAAATAAATAGTCTTAAGGAGAAAACCACTCAAGATTTGCTGTCTGTATTCAAATGTAATTTGAAATGAACAAACCCAATATATCAGAAATGACTCTTTAGACCTTGTGCTTTCCTTGATTTACAAATTTTGCAAAAGAAGAAAGCCAATCATTGATTTAATGTCCAGGTGAATAATATATAAACTCAAATCACAATTAAAAGTGGAGTACACTAAAGTCTTCTTGGCAACACATTTCTCAATACTTTGGCCTTGGTTACTTCAGAAAGAAGAATGCTATGGCACACAAACCAATCACAACAGAAGCTGCCACATACACCACTGGAGATCTACAAAAAACAGGGAAACATAAGTCATATTAATAAGGATGCTGCAATTGGGGGGGGGGGGGTTAAATACATCTACAAACTTTCACTATGTAACCCAAAAAACAAGCACACAGTATCTTTGTGCTATAAATCTCAATGTTCTTTAGCCTTTACTCTGATACAAAGAAAGTCAAAAAATATTTCCAACATTGATAATTAACATTTTTGTATTCAAATTCAAGAATTCAAGGTATTATGCAGTGCACAAACTGCCTCCTGCCATTTTCAAAGCAATTTATTTTTAAAGAGTTTAACAAAATGATGGGCGTCAATGATTGCCTTACCATTCAATAAGCAATTATCTTAAAATAATTTAACAAAATGATGACCATCCATTTTTTTCAATTAAATTAAGAGTTCTATTTAACCTAATGTGAAAAGTAATGACTGTCATGCCTCTTTGCTGGTAATATTCTTCATGAAAACTTTTTCAAGGACTTCAGTTAGAAAATGTTAGGCCTTCTAAGTCCATATAATGAAGGTTATATAGTTTTCCACATGCCCTGAGCACAAAATACTTTGATACTTGGTATCCTGTTGCACAACAACTGTTAAGACATCTTCACCTTATCTTCACTCAAGATCATATACATATCTAAATGACCTGACATTATTTAGATGTCTGTGAAGACACAAGAGTGGACTTCTCATTGAGTCCTAAATCAATACAGCTTTCAAGAAAAGCAAGGCAAAAGTAAAAGGAAGTAAATTCATTCCAAGACAACTTACATTGAAGTATCTTTTACATCAACTGGCAACTCTTTCTAGGAAAGTTGTGATAGGTATTTCAAAAGTTACACTGTCAAGTTCAAAGTAAACATTTTATAGCCAAAGAGGCAAAATAGTATCTTAGACTTTAAACACATCAAAACACAAAAGCCATCAAAAGTAGACTTTATACTAATCTCACATTTTGTGTACAGTAACAAATGTTTTTAAGATAATATTCATCTAAATTCAATCCTGAAACTTTATGTTTTCTCTCCTTAATTAAGCACAATTCTATCTCATCCATGCAGAAAACGTATAGGATAAGGATTTATTTCACTGCATCTTACCATAGGAACTGTACCTAGCAAACATAATATTTAAAACAATGACATACAAATTTACTCACATCAGCTTTCTTTGAGCCTTTTGTGCTCCTCTCTTCCTGAATAATGCAACAAATAGAACAAGGTAAAATTTTGCAATTTGTTTTCAAAGGAAAATCTAAAGCAATGAAAATGATAGGAAAAAACAAAATAATCATAAATCAGAATAATGTAGAAAACATGAATGACTTCACAGAGGCCTTTATTGAGACTTGGGACAGACTTCTTTGTTGTTAACATTTACAAAATATCAAACAAATTTGATGGGCTTCTTATTCCTATTCTATGTTGTAAGGAGAAATAAAAACTGACTTATTTGAAATTAATTGAATGGAACCTGTCAATTAAAATTCAGAGTGCTATGTTTCAAATTACAAAAACCTCTACTGGGCTTTTGATTTGGTTATAAAGTACAGGAATTTCAACAGATTTAAATGAAAAAAACCCAATCATAACCACAAATCATTATCTCATTCTGCTGCACACATTTAACAGAACAAAAAAAACCACTGAAAAGCTACATCTTGTTTACCTCAACAAGTTCTCCTATAAGATATTTTTCCATAATTTCTCTTGCATCAGTAGAATGACCCACATCTTCAAATGACTCACTTCCATCAGCACCTAAGAGGCTTTTTCAATTATATATGGCATGGTGCATTAAATTCATCCACATGTTATAGAAAGGGCAGATCAGGTTTGGAACATCCAACTTAGTTAAGGAACACAATTTTATTTCCACTTCTGCTTTAGTTTGCAAATTTTCAGAACTTTCACGTTGCATTGCATAAGGCCATGAATGTGCACATCAAACATGCCCTGCATTTTCAATCTATTTGCTCCTTGAAGCACTTCTGAAAACTTCAAATACTTCTTGATTGCCTAATCCAATACAGGCATACCAGACTGGAAAGTTTGTAATGTGCGCCTACAGATGCCAAAAAAATTCCTGAACTGCGCGCCCTCGTCAGGATTTAATAAAATTTTTGCGCAGCTGCAATAAATTTATCTGGGCGATGACCCCCCATTTTTGCCAAAATCTTTTGTTTTGGGTCTTTGCGCGGGCAAGATATTGCGGGCGCGCAGCAAAGTTTCCAGTTTGGCAGGCATGGCATTGGGAGATTACTCCGTGGCACAAATTAACGTTGATTTTGAAATTCGTCATCGCAAAGTCGATGTTTGAAACCTTATTTTAAAATGTTACCTGCAAGTTCAAGAAGAACCTCCTCTCCACCAGGATGCTGCAAAGAGAAAAATAAAAACATAAGATATCGCATTGCAAATCAATCGAAATGCTTTATTTCTTATTCAATAATAAATGACATACTTTCATACTAAATGACAGATTTACGTAAGTTACGTAATGACATACGGTTACTCTAGCAAACCTAATCATTCTATTTCAAAAGGGCGTGCTCTTTAACTCGAAGATAATCTAAAAATTTATAAAAATTACCTCCTCTAGGAATTCGGTCACATCATAAACTTTGTCATGGATAATTAGCCAACAAGATCGGCCATCGTTGTGTTCGCTGATTTCCTTTTTGGTAAGGAGCTTCTTCTCGCCGGACATTTTCGAAAAGGGAGAAAGCAGTCTCGTTTCAATATTGACTCGTTTTCGTTTCGTCTCGTTTTCGAAGGGGAGAGAAGAAATGTGTAGTGTATTCATGGTCAACTGCTTAAATTACCTAATTTGACATTGTCCTTCAGTTGAAGCACTTTTTCTTTGATCATACCAGCATTGAGTATCTTGCATGGTTTGAGCAATGAGCAACGATTTAATGCAAGTTAGTCGCTTCATCTCACTTGAATTTGTCACAACTCCACATAGGAGCTTTCAAAATCACATTCGTTGAATCCGCATCCAGACAACTAGTAATATAAAAATCTAGACTGAGAGAAGCAAATATTATTTGCAGATTGATTGATTACTTAATCATTTGATTCCTTAAATACTATCTGGACTATCTACCTAAAAATTAATCCTCTGCCCATTTATGCAAAATAAAATACGTTCTTCTGAGCTAAGAGAAAGACCCCATGACTCACACTTAACTAAAAGAGTGGGGTCTGAAGGCTCTAGTGCATTTAAAGCTAAAACAAGTAGGCTTCTGCAAAGAGTGAATCTAACACTGATACCTCTATTTGTGCATACAATTAAGCTCATTGAAATTCATTTACTTCAATATAAAGTTTCACATCATCTATAGGAGTGGATTCAGTCTAAGGATTAATGACTCAACGGCAAACATTAGTTAAATGGAATCCATGTTATGAATCATCTATCAAGTTGTGATTACAAGGCAAGAAAGCAAAAAAACCAAATAGGATTTTCTATCTTTTTAAAATGTTGTGTGCTTATGTTCTAAAGCAAGTTAAATGAAAACATATACTTAAATTTTATTCTAAAATTACACTTCAAATATTAAAAAAATATACGCATTCCCTTTAAAAGATTCGACTGTATGGTCACACCGTAAGATTAAACTTTTAAAACGAAGAACGTCGCTGACAGAAAGCTGAGGTATCAGACAATTCAAATCAATATTAAGGCCAATGGAAATGCCTCGAGAGCACGCTAAAAAGAAACATGTGAAGTTGAGAGCGACTATGGTTAGTTCACAGAAGTTAAATTTTTGACCGTGATTAAATAATAACGTGCTAAGTATGTTTGGACTTAATACCTTTTTGGAGAGTGAATTATTGGCTTTTTGAGGCTTTTGAGTATATCAAAGGGCAATTAACAGCCTGGACAAGCGTTCAAGACACCTATTCGGCATCCATTGCAAACAGCATGCTATCGGGCAAGGAAAAGAGAACCATATCAAAACTACCGCTAGTAACTTAAACCAGAATTGAATTTTTGGTTTGAAGTTGTTAATAATTATAGCGAAAGATATATCCTGAATTAGCTTCTAATAGGTGCTATGAATTGTGTATTAGAGCAAATAGAGTTAACGTACAAGCCGGCCATAGCGGAAACAGTGCACATTAGTGGATGGTTAACATGTCTGAAGGTTGCTCACCGATGACCAAATATCAAGAAGAAATTCACACAGAGAATTGGCTATTTCGTGTGAATTGATCCTGTTGGCCGATTCTACTACTTTTTGCGTAGCTTCGCTGCATAAGGAGATCGATAGAGATGTGCTTTTTGAAACAAGGGCATAGTTGGACACATTTCCAATCTCTTCGAAAGTGACATAGAAAACAACCCACACCCTTCTGCTTCCCGTTCATTTTCACCCTTGACTCCTAAGACCACAACTATAGAAACTTCACTTTCTAAGGTGGGTTACTACAGACGTCACCTCTTGCTTCTTACATAACGGTTAAGTAGCTCCCCGAC
This sequence comes from Nemopilema nomurai, assembly GCA_003864495.1. Taxonomy (NCBI): domain Eukaryota; kingdom Metazoa; phylum Cnidaria; class Scyphozoa; order Rhizostomeae; family Rhizostomatidae; genus Nemopilema; species Nemopilema nomurai. The sequence continues at coordinate 27,692 of ML133474.1, forward strand.
TGCTTGGTGATCTGTCAAATTCAAGTTTAGAGTTGATTCTCCGAGTATGGTTTATTCCCAAAGCTCTATGTTCTAGGTGACAGTGCACCCTTTATGGAAGCCATCGATAGCTTTATTTAGTTCTACTGCACCTTTCTTAGAGAAAATGTTTGCAGTGAAATGTTACTGATGCCCAAAAGGCCTGTGGGCTAACGACATGATCAACCGATAAATTTCCACCGTACGTCTTATAGCAAAGGTCAATGTTTTGCTCTACAACACCGCATCGACTGCTTCTCAAACAAACGATAGGTGAAACACTAGGACACGTTATGCATTCAGTGTGAAACCAGTTACGGTTAGTAACTTCATTAAACACTTCCAGTGCGAAGGAGACGATTCCACCTACGAGACCTCTCACAACATTACCAAGAAGGACAACATTACCAGATATCGCATGTTTCAAACTTCAGATAAGAAATTCGTTTCAAACGCTCAATTACGAAGATTAGTTTCAAACGTTCAGCTAAGAGAATTCGTTTCGAACATTGAAGTAAAAAAATTCCTTTCAAGAACTCAAACAAGAAGACTCGTTTCAAATATTCATCTAAGAAAGTTCATTTAAAAGTTGGAGTAAGAAAACGTTCACCAACGAAGACTCGTTTCAAAGGTTCGAATTGATTTCAAACGTCAAACTAGGTCTACATAGCTGCCCCCCTACCAGACCACTCTCTATGAATGCCTCCATCTGTTCGTCCTATTTTTCGTTTTGGGCAAGGACACAGGCAGTAAGGCGATAAAAGTAATTAGTTCATGCATCAAAATAAGTATCATCCATTATCAAATTCATTCAATTAATCTTTTAATCTTTAATCAACTAATGTAATTATGAAATGCATGTTGTGTTTTACTTTGTTATTCACCTAGCTGTCGACAAACCTACACTCTTGTTGGGCAATGACGTCATTAATGGTCACTGCTTACCAAGCCTCGGCCTTGTCTGTGATTCATGTTTTGCAAACCGGGTATGTGTCCACTGTTCCATGTCCGGTATTTCAGAATTTCAAAATGTCAGGTGTACGGTATACATTTATCGTCAAGCCTTGAAAACAAACGACTACATCTCGTAAACGCGAAAAGATTTACTGCTTAGCTTATACACTGGCAACAAAAACGAAAAGCTTTTTGAGGGGTGCAGCGTTGTTAATGAAGATTGCATAGATTGGGAAAAACATTGTGATATGTGTTAACAAAAGTTGTTAGGTTAAGTAGCTTGATGATGCAAATTTACGCTTCAGAAGCATCCATTGCTGTTGGTTTAGTTTTCAGTTATTCATTATTCTGCAAAAACATGAAGAGATCATATTTTTCAGCCTTATATACGACTGTTTTGTCCTGTCGGCATACGGAAAGGTGTACAAGCAGGAAAGCTTTAACGGATTTATAAACCTAAAAGTTTGCCAGTGGTCAAATGGACGATTTAGGCGATTCCATTGAAAAATTGTAGTTCCTAACATATATCACTCTAGAAGCTTCTTGTGCTATCAAGAGATGTTTTCTGTGGTTGCTTTTGTGGTCACTTCCCATTGCTAGAGTGAATTCTCATCAAATTTTGGCAACCTTTCAGCAATCGTCGGCGAATTTGACAAACACTTCATGGCTCAATTGCCAGGGTGCTTCTACATTTTCGACCTCTGACATGTTTGCTCTGAAACAGCTAAAGGATCATACGCTTGCTAAACGTCCGACAATGCTTATCTGAGGCTAAGAATGTTACCGAAGGGCGTAAGAAGCACCTTTAAAGTAAAGAGACACCTGAATTGAAGAGCACTTTTATTCTGAGCTTCTCTAGTTTCTTAAGACAGAGTTGTCTAAAAAATTCTTGATGAATTGTGCAAGGGTGAGGGGATGAATCACTCGGACCATTTAGTCTGTGAATAATTTAGAAAGGCCTTGAAAGGCTTCCGATTGCTTCATTGTATCTTTTTTGTTATGTCCTAGGCACTTTAATGGGTCGATGTAGCCATGCAGTGGGTAAATCTTGGGCTCCTTTGTGAGCTGCTAAGGGGGTATTCCATTTCGAATGCATTAAAGTAGGGGACACGTGCCCCCTCTGTTCCCGGTTCCTACGTAACCTAATACCGAGCCGAGCAACAGTTCACCGACATTCGAATCGTAATGTTTTATAAAAGTATCCAATGATATTTCTTTCTTGCCATTATACTAATTCTCGTTCATTTCATGTTGAAGATCGTCCGTAGTGGATGGTTCCTTGTTGGTCAGAAAGACCACCCATTTAACCTAGGATCGCGGTGAAAAAAGCTCTTTATACAAGCTGTTCAACGCAAAACGTCGGGATACAATTTATAGCTTTCCAGAACTTCAACCGCTACCTTCCTTGAAGGCTGAATGATAGCTAAATATCTCCATTTAATTAGCCTGGAGATTTTGATCCAAGGACTCAACGCAGGGTTAGAGCGTAATAACATACCCAGGAGGATAAAACTAATCGTATAGAATGTGAAGGTAAAGGCACGAACGAAGAGCCAAAGGGCGGGAGACCGAATAAAAGCATTGATGAAAGGAAAATCCAAAGATGTCGCAATGCCATCTCTATTACCTTGACACATACCACGCGAAGACAGGTATCATAGTAACATGATACTAAATAATACAGTGGCATTGATGCAGAATGCAATCACTGATGGTCGGATCTAGTTTGAAAGTGCATTGTTTGAAATGTATTACTTTGAAATATGGACGCAAGACAAACGCAACACCCTTATAGGCACACTTTTAAAGAAAAGCGCCTTCCATATGGGCAAACGATCTCAAACCCTCAACCAATAGGGATGTTTTACACTGTGCCCACTGGTTTCCGCTTGACAAGCTGTACTTATAATTAAGAAGTCCCTTTTCTCTTATCTCTGATGTTAGTTTAAGGTGTTCATCTATTCCAGCTTAGAGCATTGGAGGAACAGTAAGCAAGGTATTAGATTAGGAGATGGAAGAGTAGGGGGCGGAGTCTAGAGAGACCTCCTATTCAACTGTAGAGAACCAGCTAAGAAAAGGCGCTATCCTGTGGAACTAACAAGCGAAAGATGCTGTCTGACCCCAGGTAGCAGCATCGCAAAATTTGCAAAGTCGTGGAAAATTTGAAGGACGAAACAATAACACCAGCCTTTCTAATTGCCTTGATTATAATGACAAACACAATGATTAACTTTGTTAAGAATTCAATGGTTGTCTACGATTAATGTATTGCTGTTTAGCTGGTGATTACAAAAGAGTCTTGTCTTCACACGAGACAACACATTTATTCTCCTGTGTTGATTGTTCCAAGACCACGTGCTCTCTTGAATGTCTACTTCTTGATTTCTTTACTTTAACAGCCGCAACAACAACGAGAGCAGCAGCAGCAACAAGACCAGCCACCAGGCCTGCTATTGTATACGGAAACGGCTTGGCAGTGGATCCTATTTCCAAAAGATAAAAGGCGATGAATCAGCGTTTGGTTTCGTAAACTGTGAATGGGTGGATCTCAAACAATTTAGCATCAGTAGATCAACTTGTTGTACCAGAAGTGTTTTATGTGTATAGGACGACATACCCTTATCAAAGTCTCATAGCTCTTATTATGACTGTAGTCATGTTCACGGGTCATACTTAACCTCAAAGACAGGAAAATTGAGAAGAGACTGATGGGAAGTACCAACTTGATTGGCCTAAAATAACTCAACGACGCACCTGTGTCGCGCTTTCGTCTCAAAGGTCCTAGATCCAAGAGCTTGTACTCCGAGTGAGACTTGAGCATGCCATTGGAGGTGAGATCTCTCCTGACTCTGTTTACGTTGTTTCCAGTGCACCCACGTGCGCACTGATTGTCACTGGCTGATTTTCGGCACATGAAAACGACGCAGTGAACATAGACCTGCGTGACCTCGTTGATAAAGGTGAAAGCTTGCATGCTAAAGCGTTGCTGCTTGGAGCCTGCCTTTTGGAACCGAACGTTGGACTCGAGTGGGCATCTAAGGATGAAAGATTCATGTGTTGATTACAGCATTCAAGGGTTCTTTGTGCTGTGATCCGCATTAATAAGTAGCATATCTATGAGGGCGATTGCTCATAGACAAAATTAATCATCATAGTATAATTGAATCTCACACAAGTAATGTAGGTAACAAATGTGTTGATAGACCAGTTTGCACAATGAATTCAGAGCTTAACTGGACTTCGCATACCTATCAGTAATGATGTGTACCTTTTGATTCGTTTTAACAAACGAGAAATTTACTATGTGAGGAAAGACACAAGATGCGTCGTAACTAAGGGAAGTGGCAATAGACCAAATCGTTGCTAGCACTGTTTTACCTGTCTTCAATGAAAACATATTTTACTGGATCCGTCTTGTATTGCATGGATGGTGTGGCAAAGCATTGATCAATCAGAATAACCAAGTCATCGTCGTCTGATGTCGAGTTTACTTCGAAGAACAGTGTATCACTCAAAGTAGCTTCGATTGGGTACTTTGAATGCTCTTTTCCAAAATTCCCGTCTTCGTACATCTTGAAGTGGAATTTGAATGTGCCAAAACCATCTGTTCCAAAAAAGGGATTTGCATTTAAAATAGACTGCAGAGATAGAAATCTTATAAGGCTGGTAACTGTTTCTGCTTTACGGAGCATCTGTAAACAAGCAAGCATAATTTTTACCTATGATAGAGTACACAAGAACGTGAAATTTGCCTAGTTCTTTTGACATTTTATAAGAAAGAACACTAGAGAGTCACCAATTGCTACACAAGGACCCGAGCTAGAAGTGAAAGCTTCTTGTTACCTTCCTTCACGTCAATTATTGTTTGCGGATCAAAGGACTTCTGGCTAAGAAGGGCCGTCTTCTTGTAGTGACATGAGAACGAGATTCTGACGTCATGCTCCCTGGAAACGAGCTTGCCAGTTGGCTTGGCCTTCATGTAGACCTCGTTCTGATATGTAATGTGATCTTTTGTTTCAGAACGCTTTGATCCACAGAGGTGAGGAGTGCTGTCAAGGATGATTTTAGTGTTTGATAGCCTGGCTTTGCATTTGGAATCCAACAGATTGATTGATGAATACTTGGAGGCATTGAAGAGCGTTCTGTCGATCTCAATTCGCATGTAATTCACGCTGCAGGAGACATCTGTTCTTTTATCTTTTCAAAAAAAGATATGCAAGATGAATAAACCTTTAAAAATTATCAAAAATTTTTTGTTTTTTTCTTTAACTTTGGGTAATATTAACAAATTTTCTCTATGAAGGATTTGAAATTAAATTAGCAGTTCAAAGCAGTTGTTACCCAATGCATTTTTAGAAAAAAACAAAAGAAAGTTTAGAAAGTGTTTTAGATACCTGAGCTGACTCCTTGCTGCAGAGATATCTAAAAAAACAGTAAACTTATCAAAATATATTCTACATATTCTAATATAGACCAAAATATTTCTCTCATTTTTACCACAAACATCTTGTGCAATTGTTTGTTAACCAGAAGTATTTGCAACGACAACTTCCCATAAATTCTTGATGCACTGGCAAAGTTCCCCTAGGTCATCATTGTTTCGATCTAGAACTTGATTCAAATTTTTGCCAGTTGACATGAACATCGCCGCGGGCAACGCAAAGGATAGTGGATCAAAGAAGTCGGTTTAGATACATTTTCCACGCCAGCCTCTTGCACCTTAGATTGCTTCCGGCTGAAGAATTAATATGAATGAATCCTAACAAGTGTTCGAACAACGAAACCGAAAAAAATATACTAGCAACCAAGGAGGTTTACGGCAAAACATGCAACAGAACAGTTTATGTCTGGAATATAATGTAGATTTGATCAGTTTCAACTAAAGTCTGATATTATCAATGTCATTACCTGAACAAAAGCAGAGACCAGAAGCAGCAATGATACGACGCAGGTCATGTTGGACGCGGTGACAGCAACTAGCAGTGGCAGGAGTGTCCCGCGCACCGCTCTGGAGCCATTTAACCAGTTTTGGGATGTCACATCCGGAAGCGGGACCAGCCTCGGGGACAGCGAACCCTTCTCGAGTAGGTGTCAACGTAACCGCCGTGGGTTGCAAATGAGGTGCTCGTCTGAAAAACCGCACTTTCTTACCGAGTTGAGCATCAATTTGAAAAGCCTAGTAGCTTGTCTGAAGGTTTGTTACAGCCAAATGATAGAGTACCACAACTAATGGTTTATGGAGGAATTCTACTACACTTAGATAGGCTTGTTGATGCCGTCCTTGAAAGGCTCAATCAACTAATTCTGCTTGATTGTCTCTGCATTAACACAGTCTTCACATCCATTTCCTCACTGAGTCTTCACATCAATCTTTAGTTGTGCGCTTTTGCGAACTGTTGGTCGGTCGTCAAAATCTTACCAATGATTTAAAATCATACACGAGACGAACCAGGTGTAAAATATTTGGTACCGAGATTGAAAACAATTAGCAAGAAGGTTTGGAAAACGATTTTTCCCGTTTCGCAGACTTTAAGAAAAGCAAAAGATTATTAAAAAAGAGTTGGACAACTGAAGTGATAGGCTACAACAGTTTCTTCATTCAAAACAGTCCTCGATTGCATCTGCTATGATCCTGTCAAATGGTTATACCCGAGGGCAGCTGACTGACCGAGTAGTTTTGGCAACATGACCAGCAATCCCATTTTCGTAGTGGCCGTTGGTCTCAAAACTTCAGATTGGGATGTTTAGACAGTTTAACTTAAGGTGTCGAAATTCACTCTCAAAGCAAGAAATCTCTCTCAAAGCAAGAAATCTCTTTCAAACTATCAACGATCGTGAATAACTCGACAGAATCCTAAGCTATGTCTGAAGTAGCGTCAAATAGACAAATAAACAGACCCTTGTTTTAAAAAGAGGTCCTGGTCTTACCTATTAATTTACGATCAAACCTGTATAAGGGTATTCACAATAAGCCTACATTTTGTTGCTCCTATGGCCGAGTTTCTATTAATCCATTTTCAAATGTCTACGTTTTTGTGCGTTTAAATAGAAACGAAATGCCAAAAATCGAGACATTCTACTCCGTTTTCATTTACAAATGGAGTGATGGAAACATAGCCTAAAATTAAATTGACCCATTCTCAAATTGTGTGTACTTAAAACGGCCTTCAAGGCAACAGGCTTATCAGATCGTGTGGTTAATTTACAGTCTGGCACATTTAAGGACAATCGATATATTTTTCTATTCAACCCTGTGTATAAAAAGAAAATGATTAATGATTCTTAAAGAAAATGGTTTGATTGAGGACGAGGAAAGCACCCATAGTCAACTTTGGTATAAATTTCCGTCATTGAGAAAACATCGTTATCGAGAGTTATTTCGTTGTGTCTTTGAAAACAGAAAGTTCAAATCAATGTGTCAAGTTCATAGGGGTCTCGATAAATGTTCCACTTTAAAAACAAACCATAATATGTAATATAGTTCTGTAAAGAACACAGATGCAATTTAATGCCATTCTCCTCAGGACGCAGGGTGTTACTTAACCAGAGACAAAACCAAGCTGCAACTAAAGCTATGAAATTATTGTGACGCATTTTATAAATAACTATTTTCTCCGAGAGGTGGAGCTTATAATCAGCTTTGGCTGCTTCACATGGCACACTTTGGATAGGTTGCCTTTGATCGACCACAAAAATACCTCTGAGACGCCCACTTTGCAAGCATACCATGCGGTTCACGAAAGAACTCTCCCTGTGATGGGATGCCAAGTTGAAGATGCGATGCGCCTGATGTGGTTTGGAGGCTTCCACCGCGCACCCTGGACACTGCGCACCCTGGACACTGCGCACCAGAACCGGACGTGTGCGGGAAGGAGGAATTTCACGTTGAGAGATTGGCGGTTCACATAATAAATGTCATTGCTTTGACGGACTTCCACTGATTTTGCTGCTTGGAAGTGCAAACATGAAAGCCCTGCTCGGGCTCTTCGTCGCCCAGTGCTTTCTGCAGGTGAGTGAGCTTACCACCATTTGGTTTAGCGAGGTCGATAATACTTTTTATACTTCCTAGTTGTGTCTAACGCTCCTTGCCCAACTGACGTTGATGTTTGCCAACTATGAGAAGATCGTAAAGTTCATTTAGACTTTCTTCGAATGTGACTATTTTAAGCGGGAAATTAGGTGCAAATCAATCACAGGAAAAGCAGTTTAAGAGATACGAAATGCAAAGTTTAAGTGCAATGAAAAGGCTTTGGGAAATAATGAAAGCGTGAAAGTAACAAGAGTCGTGTTTAATGCCAAGGGCAAAGATGGTCAGAGGTGGGGCGGTGGGTGTCATCAGGACTCCCATTGATTTTATGCGTCAAGAGATCTGAGGGCAAAGAATCTTCCAAAATAAGACAGAACACATTATTTTTGACGCACTGGTGTAGAGAAACACAGTCGGTCATTTAAAATTCAACAATAATGACAACAGAAAACCTTGATATACTTTTCTGCTTTGATGCTTCAAATGCTGCTTCAAATGACAGTGACTATTACACCATTTTTGCAATTTATTGTCAGCCGTGATACTTTAATTATTGCAACGCAAATCTCAAGAAATCAAATCTCTTGCCATCATCTGCAATAAAGCATTCCCCGTTTGGATGACACCCACTTGTCAACCCAGCACCAAAGCTTTTGCTTAAAAATCACCAGAGCCACAATGAGCTATTCTTCTAGCTTGCCAGAGTCGAACGCAGAAGCAAACAAAGTTCTCCGAGTATCATAGTGACACTTATCCCAAAGTGGGTACATAAATTTAAAAACAGGAAGGAAGGACATACACCATTATGCTAACCAACCAAACCATCCACACAATGTTGAAAATTTAAGGTGTCTTTTTTATCATCCGCTTTGGGCTTGTTTCAAGTGTTTTAAGGTTTAAGTTACCAGTGCGCCCAAGGACTATCCAGTGACCAAGAAATAGTTTCCTCCAGGGTAGGGCTTTGTAAGAAACCAAAGCTCTTGACAGAAATATTGCTCAGATGAATTTTTTAAAGCGTTATTTTGCGTGACGCTGCAGCTATTAAGAAGTAAGTTGTATTTTCAATAAGACTCTCATTGTACGCCTTACAAGAGTCAATGATACATAAACGGGTTTCTCTCATTGTAAGATTGAAGTTATTTTGAGATAAAAGCACCATATTCGTGATCATTTCCGTTCCTTGCATGAAAAAATGGTTTGGGAACTTGGTGTTGGGAAAGAGTAGATGTAACGTTGCCATCTAGTAAAGAGGTAGAGTTCAAAACTACAATCTTTGCCAAAATCTGTAAATGAATATCGACATTATGTTTTCACGGTCTGCAATGGTCAATTATTTTCAAGGAAGTGTCAAAACCATGCGACAGTCATTCGATTCGCTATAAGCAAGGTGACAAATGCAGTTTAGAATTTTAGGATTAATTGGCGAAAATACTAATGAAATGATATTCAAGTTCCTTTAAGTGTCTGTCTCTCCATTTATAACCGAATCTTCACCGTTGAAAGAGATTATACCAGTTCATCAAGAAGATTTAAAATCTACAAGGATTGTAACCCTAAAGCCAAAGTCACTCGAAGTGGTCTTCTCCTTTACAACCACACTGTGATCTGTTGGGTTTGATAAATCGCGATTACCTGAAATAGCTAGCTTTTCAGGCTTTCAAGAAAACCAACAAAAGAGCATAGACTATTTGTTAAGAAGATATTTAGAAGCTGCAAACGACCATGTTGTTAAAAGAAGCAGCACTCGACTTGATCGATGCTTCTGCTTGCATAAGCAGATGATTGAGAAAGCAAATGAAGGGACATTTGAAGACAACTGCTTTGCACTCACCCAGCCTGTTGGGAATCCAACTTATGCGCACGTGGAGTGATATAGCAAAGAAGTGATATAGCAGACTTGAGCATCGCACATGCCAAGCCTCGCAAACATGTTCGCTTGCTCGACAACCTCGATTGCAATCTCTTAACATGAAGAATGCAAAATTTATGCAGGCATAAATTACATGCTATTCTGCGAAGGTTAAAGACATTATAAAGAATATATAGCGCGGATATGCTTTGACAAAAGATTTTGGAGCCCAATTCAACTTGTATTGTTTTTTCGCGACAGAATGCGAAACTCCAGATAACCCTTGGCTGCATTCCCTGTAGAAATTACCCATTGCAGCATCGCCAAGAGCATCGCCAAGAGCATCGCAAAGAGCATCGCAAGATTTCACTGTATAATTGAGGACTTGAAGAGAGACTTAAGCGCCCAATTTAAAGTAGGCTCAAGAATCAAAAGTTTGGGAATGTCTCCTTCTCCACTGCATTGAGCTATCATCATTTATCTGCCTCCAAAATTGAATTTCTAAATCATGTTAAATCATTGATTCATTCGAGAGATGCTGCTGGCCTCAAACGGCTGGCTAAATTGAAATTGGTATTGGAACTGGCCTTCACAAACTCACTGTAATCAACGATCTCCCATAGGCCTAGACAGGGATTCTTTGGTCATGGGGTTAGGCGAAGATCTCACATTGAAAGTGAAGAAGTAGTGTAGTGAAGAAGTGTAGAGCTAGTCTTTCATGCCAGGTAACGAAAGAAAATTCTACCAGTGAGCTATTCAAGTTGTTCAACTTGCTTATAAAAAGTTTCAGCAACAATGTTACCACTACCTTGACACTGGGCGTTTATGTGAATACTCATCGATCACCAACTTCATGTCGCAGAGGCTGTTATATTTCTGGTCCAAAAGCCATGAAGTTAACGTCCCAGATTTCTATCCGGAAGGGTGCACACTTTGCTGTTATGCTATAAAAACAGAAAGAGATCGTCTTTTCACTTGCACTCTTCTAAAGGTGTGAATTCGTACCTGATTGGTCGTTAGATAGCCAATCATGCGTTCTTCTCACAGTCCTCTTGTGTTTTCGAACCACAACTGTCTATTCATTTTGTCCGCCTTTGGTCATTTTCGACGTTTGCATACTCTGGTCGGAAAACGCACTTCAGTATGCTAAAATCATGTATCCGCTGTTTCTCACAATTATGAAGTTTTGCACCACAAAAACTTCTTATGCTAATCATTTCATTTAGGCGATCTCAAGGTGAAGGAAGGTTCGATTCTATTGTTTAAATCGACTGTTTTTCTCGTTTTGCTGAACATTGTAAAGGAATACGAGAACTGTCTGGACTAACAAGAGCAAATATGGCAATACGCGGTAAACATGGAACTGTCTATTTGTCTCCTGGACTGGGTTTATTTCTTCATTCTGATTATGTAATCTGAGATTTTTTGCAGTCAACGCCCACATCCTGTCTCTCATTCGGCTGCATTCGCATATTATAAGCTAAAGACCCTTATTTTCTAGTAATGAAAAGTATGATGGATTAATCTATTTACGTGGATGTGTTTTATGAATTACTTAATAAACCTTGTTGGTTTGGAGGTTTTGATATTCGAACGATACAGCATTTAGCAAGGGATTTATCAAGGATGAAATATGATATTTGATTTGTCTTCAAAATCTCTCTGAGATTAAAGTGCAATACGCAACAAAGTCAAGCACGTGTCCCTTTGACTGAAAGCTGAGGAGTGTTGTTGTAAATTCCAGAATATAATCTGAATTGGAGAAGCGAAAATGAGTTGGGTGGCGCTAAAGGAAATCTCCACTCTCAGTAAGCTAAGTAGAAAGGCAGGGACATGAATAGTTATGTAACGTCCCACCATTGTAGAGTATAATGGTATAGATTTCTCAATTTACTTTCAAGCACAATGCAGAAGTTCTGTTACCCTGGGTATCAGACTCAATATACAAAAATAGTGTCTGGTTCCCTGGGTACAGTTCTCTTCATTTTCATACACAAACGCTAGTGCAAGGTTCAGTGCTAGTAGATTGCTCCGGTGGTCATTTTAAGAACATAAGGTCAGCTTTTGAGGATTTCAGACAAACTTTAAGGCATTTTCTGTCTGAAATTTTACTTTGAGTATTGGAGAATTACGGTCTCTCCGTCCTGTGCCATATTTAGGCTCTAGCATATTGAATAAGTGTTGGGCACAAATTAGAGTAGCATTTACATACAAGCTTCTACTCTACGCTATAAGAATTTAGCGAATCCACCCCGGACAAAAGTCAAGATTCCCAGACAGTAAATCAAATGTTGCTATAGCTGCAGTGTAAAAGAGGCCAAAAAACGATATCGAGGCCAGTGAGCAGAAGTCTTGAGGCGAAGTGAAATGCAATTACCTTGATCAATGACAAATTCTCTTGTACCCTTTGAAATGAAGCCATAAACTTACGTTTGGTGAATGGTTTAGTCCATAGACTGTGCTGCAATCTTCAGCCTGGAACTGGTCCAGTACTCAAACCCAAGAGGTTCAACTGCATTCGGAAGGAGATGCGACCTATGGCCAGGAGGAAGGGAGCTACCATGCGATCCTTTGTTCTCGATTTGCGTGTCACCTCAGGCTTTCAACCAAAAAGGCTGCATTTGGACCACTGCATGGATGAACAGGAATGAAATAAAATTTCACCCTGGCATGCTGCTTGCCAGAGGCATCAAGAACCCTATTCTTTATAAAATCACATCCGGATGGACGGTACGATATCTACGTAATACCCTGCTGCTTGATGGTTGATTCTTGTTTAGTCTAGATACCTTGACAAGGCTGCATTTTCCACAGATCATAAAACTCTCCTGGATAAACAGCTCTTTTACTTCGTATTGTTGCAGCTTCGGAATAGTTGAGTTAGTTGGAAATTCAATCATCCTTAAGAATACTCGTGAGATGCTTGATGCTTTCAATACTTTATCTGGAGTGAATTTGATGATCTCTTATATTGGAGCTCACATAATCTACAATTAGCACATGAAGTTGTCTTTCGATTGCTTTTTTATTTATAACTTAAAAAAATCTCTGACCTTACCCTTTTTAATTGGTGGAAATCAGATTGATCAAATTACTTAAAAAAAATTATATGAGTACATTTTTCCTTGCAGGGGCAACTTACAATTGACATAACGGCAAAGGATGAGGACGGAGTGTTTGATGACCAACTTGACGTGTTCAGGAAAAAAATTAGTCTGGGGAGCGAGGCTGGTGACAGGAACATACTTTTGAAAGGGGAAACTTCGACGCTGTCTATGACAATTCGGTGAGCTCACAAGCCGGTCATCACCTGGCCCTAGTAATATTTCTATCAATACATAGGCTTTTTAGCGGACAAACAGGGTCTTTTCTGACAATCCTCCTCATATTCACCTTGTTCTTCTCAACTTCTGCCGCTTCATTTTCTTTTTTGCATTTTCTTTACCTCCTTCTAACTCTTCGTCCTCACCCATTATCTTTCTCCTCCTTCTTCATCTTTCTCCTCCATCTTCTTCTTCCTTCACCATTTTCCTCTTCCTCCTCCATTTTCCTCTTCCTCCTCCATTAGCTTTTTTCTCCTCCATCTTCTTCTTACTCCTTCATTTTCTTCTTTCTCTTTCATCTTCTTCCTCCTCCTCCATTTTCTACTTCCTCTTCCATCTTTTTCCTCCTCCTCCATTTTCCTCTTCCTTCTTTTTTTTTTTTTTTTCTTTTTTTTTATATTTTCTCCATTTACCTCTTCTTCCTTCTCCTACTTCTTCTTCCACCTTCTCCTCCACTATTTCTTATTATCAAATTACGCTTGCACAAAGCCAAGTTTTCATCAATAGGCAAAAACTAAAACTGAAAAATTCTTCCCACTTTTAAATTATCATTATTTTTGGACGTCAGCTATACTACCTACCCCCCCCCCCCCCCAAACCTTGGACTCAGGTTGGCTGAAGATAGCAATGATTGTGATGAGTGTATTTAGGCTAGAAATCAACGAGAAAGTGAAGAAGTCCTGTTTTTCCAAGGTCATTGTGCATCGACCAGCCTGGAAAGAACGACTGCTTGGAAGACTGCCTTCCGACTATGAATAGCGAAGCGAACAGATGGGTTTGCAGAAGCGCCGGGCCGTTATGCGTACCACGTGATGATAATTTGGGGCATTATGAATGTGATGAGATTTCTGGGAAGAAGAAGTGCTTGCCGGGATGGACTGGCGAAAGAACAAACTGCTTGAACGGTATGACAATACACGGTTTGCGCAGCCATATATGTCATACACCTGCAGCCTTTAGCCGCTATCTGACAAGCATGTCTATGTGATCCTAGTAGCTTGACTATTGCCCAATCACTAAAGCTGTACTTTGTCTTACTTGTTCGAGATAAGGTCTACGGAATACACTTCAAAATCACAATTATTTCAAGTTATATTTGGCCTTGAGGAAAATGATATTTCGTCGGGTTCGCAATTATGCAAGGATGCTAATCGAGCCAAAAACAATATCCCGTAGCGTGCCCATGAAATGTGCTAGAAGCACTGCAGAAGCTTTAGGCTTTTGATTATCTGTTCCTAATTCACACGTATTGAAATGACTAAGTCAAAGTAAAACCCAAAAGCGCCCAAGTTTTATTAATATTGAATACCTCTATAGGCAACAAATTCAACTTTGTGTAAAGGAAAAGACAAGAGAATCGTCAGTGATATAAAAGATGCTGCTTTAGTATTGAAAAGCCTTAGAGAACCCTAAAAAGCAGCATTCAAAGCTCTTACTTTTTTTAGGCTAACGTTTACTTGAAAGTGTCATGATTGGATCGTAATTATTTGAGCACACATTAATGCTACTTCTGCTCTTGAGATCATTCATAAAATAAAACATATTTATCAAATGAAACGCAACTACCAAAGTCTTTTCCTTCATAATCGAGAGGCTGGGGTCATTGTTTCTTCCGTAGTATTTCAATCCATGCCAGGGTGCTTCATCCTTTGTTTTCAAAATCAATGCCTTGAAACGATTTTTTTCTTCCAAGATGTAAGGACAGACATATCGTGCAGCACAAACTACATGAGGATCGATATCGACAGGAAATACTTCGACCCTGAAAAATACTTCACCGATATAAGTCTGCTGGACAAGTCATGCAAGGCCACCATCTCTACGACTCACATCACTCTCGATACACAGCCTCAGTCGTGTGGCGCCATCAAAACAGAAACAAAAGATCACATTGTGTACATGAACGAGGTTTACATGAGAGCGAGACCAACGCAGCAACTGGTAACGAGAGAGCACGATGTGAGAATCAAATTCAAGTGCTCTTACAAAAAGAGTGATATTACTGGTTTGACCTCGTTTATGCCATTGACCAGCATAGACGTACAAGATGGTAAGTCTGTGTGTTGCTTAAGTAGTTTTAATTTAGCAAGTGCTTTGTGGTATACGAGGGGCCGTTTACTCTTGCAAATAGCGTACGAGATTTCCACGAAAACAATAGGGTTTTCAGGGATTTTTTGAAAAACAGTAAGATTTTCACAAAAAGTGCACGAGATTTTTTGGACTGATTTGCCCCTCGGTGATATAGAACTTCACAATAGATGGAATGCACTTCTTTCAACCATCTAGTACCTCAATCCGCAACTGGCTATTTATTTGTCATTTTTTGGTCATTTTCTGACGTTTGCATACTCTGAAGTGTGTCGGACGAAAAAGTACTCAAGTATGCAAAAACTGTGTCCACTACTTATAGTTTCACTCTAATTTGTGTGAGTCAATGTGCGATTTTCCATTCATACGTAGAACGTACAATGTAAATCTGTTTGTTAGTAATCGGAATGAAAAAAATAACGAATTTGGTAGATGCTTACTATTTTTGTTCAAGATATCTGTTATAGAAGTTATACGCTGAATGCTAGTACCATTATACCACAGCCTGAAGAACAATTTGAGTGAATAAAAAGCAATGATAGCTCGCACGTGCTTTTAGCCTGCTAGTTGAAGTAGAGTGCTTGCAATTTAATATGACCATTTCGCTGTGTGTGTTGCTGAATCGATTTGTGCCATGTTATTGAGAAGCAATATAGGGATGTTGCTGGACGGAACATTTGGTTTCAAATATGATATTTCACGCTCGTGATGGCATGATTGTGCACTGTATGCATTTCGATGCATCAGGTTTGAAGATGTTGTAATGTGTTATCCTTTCCTCCAGACCCCAGTTATTTCTCTAATGGAAGAAAGCCTTTCAGCACAAGTGATTTGGAGCAAAAACTCTTGCATATAAAGAAGAATTACTCTTGCAAAGAAACACATTACTGGTTTTGGTACTGCTTGGGACACACTCGACCGCGCTGATCTCCCATTATTCTTTTAAGTTGACTTTAGAAGATAAAACTGAAGATTATGCATAAACTTATGTCACATGAATGCACAAGGCCGTGAAACACCGAGTTGTAGCAACAGGAGGTTCTAAAATGTTTTGACATGCCATTCTCGAAAAAAATGCCTTAGCGAAATGCAGCATCTTCACCAATACTGTGACGTCAAATTCTCCTTTCAGATGCTGCTTTTCTTTACACCAGGCCAAACGAACTGAGGTTTTCGTATGGAAAAAGTAAGTTGAAGTACAACATATACTTTCTTTTTATCATCTTGGTTGTGATGGAAGATCAAACAATACAGAGGCCAATAGAAATATGAAATTAATACATCCAATTTATACATTGCTTGGAAAGACCATGATGGAAATTATTGCCTTAATTGTTCAACTTGCCTTAATTTTAGAGAAATATTCAAGGAATTTGGTATATCATCTCCAATTTCATATTGCTGTTTCGTTTAATTTCATGTTCTATTGAGGCATGTCTGATACTCCCTCCATAGTTCCCAGGTGAAAAGACGAACTATCTTGCCCAGTGATGCAAGAAGCACCAGCATATGTCTGCAAGAATGCACTGCCCTGTCATATGTAGACAGGCAAGCTTTTCCAATCGAGCTCTTCTAAAAGAGGGTGTGACTGGGTGCTGATTGGCCAAAACACAATCAGCCTTGACACGATCCCACCAAACACCTTGTCACGTGCATTTCAACTGGCACTTTGTACGCTATCAGCCTTTTTACGGCGCCTGCGCATACCGTGGGTTGTCATCAGAAAAAGCAGATCAAGAATGCAAAATTATGGTTCCGCTGTCCTGTACTTTTTCATTTTAGGTGTGCCATGCAAAGAATTTGTTTCCTTTTTGAATTGTTTTCTGGCCTTAAGAGTTCGAAGTTGGCTAAAAAAATTTTAGGGATAACAATGCTACCCGATTTCATCGACTTGGGATCAAATGCTTCTGAACTAGTAATCACAAGAATCTCCTTGCCAATAACAGTAATTAGACTTTCCGACTATTTTTGCTTCACCAGAGGGGCACAGTGCCCTAACATTCAACCTGCAGATGTACAAAGACAAATCGTTCAAGCAAATCCAGAAGCGATTCCCAATCGAAGTCAAACTGAACGAGTCGATGTATTTCGAAGTGAATTCCACATCAAATGACGAAGATCTGGTGCTTTTGATAGACCAATGCTATGCTACACCATCCATGGACTACGTCGACAAACAGAAATATACTTTCATCAACAATGGGTAAACTATTTTATAATTTTTTGTGTTACAGTATACTACAAGCAATTTGCATTCAAGAAGGGAGATGTAATTTTATCTGATAGGTAGAACCATAAGTACTTCACTATAATTACAAACTATAGCATTACAAGTAAAAGATTTCATGTTCTTGAAAAATTAAACTTGATGGGAGAGTATTCTTTCGTAAATTTCATTTACACAGACCGCATAACAGAGACCATAAGTACTGTGTGAATATTCAACTCGAACTGCCTTGGTCTGTTAAAACTTATTCACAGTTTGTATTTATTAATATCCAAAGGTTCCCAGAATTTGACAGAGAGCAGTTAAGCATAGTTAAGACCCTTAAATAAACGGACAAAGCCAGGAATAAATAGAAAATGCGTTAATAATGTCACGAGCAAATGCTAAGATAAGCCAACAGATCAGCGGGTCGGTTTCAATCCATCGTCCCACATAACGGACTTTGTCACCGCTTTAGAGCTGCATTCTCTAGAGATGTTGTTTCGTAGCTCCAAATTTAAGCATTTCTTTATACTCGAGATTTAGTATGGATATTAAAAGAAATACAACATAAAATTGCCCAAGGCAAGCCTGAGCAAGCTCCGTGGACTGTTGGAGACGATAATATATAACAGTTGCCCAACAGTTTTGGTCTAATTGAAATTTCCGTCTTTGTTCATCATTGATGACGTTATTTCCAAATTTGTCGAGCGACTGAGACAGTATACAAAACGTGAGAATGAAAGAGTTGTGATGGCCGCAATCTTCTTTGTTGGTAATCACGTGTCACTCTAGGTGTTCTCTTGCAGACCACCCAAATTTAATTAGAATATTTTCTTACTTCTTTTCCTTCGACGTGTAAATTTCTTTCTGTTTCCTCTTGCATTGCCTTCAAGAATACTATGCTCTTTACAAGTGGGGAATTGCTGGCCCTTCCTTACCGAGTTCCAAAC
Organism: Nemopilema nomurai; assembly: GCA_003864495.1. Classification (NCBI taxonomy): domain Eukaryota; kingdom Metazoa; phylum Cnidaria; class Scyphozoa; order Rhizostomeae; family Rhizostomatidae; genus Nemopilema; species Nemopilema nomurai. The sequence continues at coordinate 46,110 of ML133474.1, forward strand.
AGAACATTTGTTTCTTATATGTAGTTTCTTTGCTTTTCTACCTTTCCTCCTTCCTAAACTTTCTCTTAACATCTATATGAAGTTGAACGATCTTATTCTAGATGCAGTAAAGACAAGACGTTGACGTTATTCCGTGGTGACAGAAAGAGCCAGCGGTTCAGCATCAACACGTTTGCATTTGTGAGACGCAGCAGAAGTGTCTTCATGCACTGCATCCTGTTTATGTGCAGGAAATCGTCGGTTGAAAGCAAGTGCATGCAGGAATGCAACCGGGACCGGCTACGAAGGGCCAAAAGAGAGGCCGGCGAGATGCCCAAAGAAAAGTTACAAGAACAGTCGCAAAACTCGAAGTACTACCTCTTGGACATTGGTCCTATCAAGACTCATAATATTGACGTTGGTGACAAAAGTAAGTGCGCTGGCATTCTTACAAATACCAACTTGAGTGGTACATGCCATTGGCTTTTCAAGTGCTTTCGAGACGAGTTGCACAGTGTGGCGTAGAGACGATTTGCTCCAGAATAGAAAGCGTGTAGAACAGCATTTGGAAGTGTTGCCGAAGCATTCATCAAATGTCGCATTTGTTACCAAAAGCCTGATGCGGTATTATAATTAACAGTTGAGAGCAGAAGAGCTAGGCCTCTTTCTTTAGAGCACTGTTTAGTAAAGTTTAAAGGTGAAAATATTGTGATTGATCAACAACCATTTAGTTGAGCATTAAATTTGGTTGTGTAGAGGCGAACATAATTACACAAGCTTGTTCGCGTTCGCATATCAAAGCAATGATGTTGAACTGGTCGATGTATTGTCGCTCAAGTGTACCAAAAGCGTTCTTGCGTACAAATAGTCTACTAAAGATCAGTGATTTCACAACCAAATAAGCCATAACGTTCAGTAATTACGTTGCATGACTCTTTCTATCTCATGAATTTCCAAACTTTGCGCAATAGGCCTAACTTTGGCTACCTTTCTCATCGCAGCAAGAAGCAAGAAGGGAGGAGCGCCCGTTGTGACAATTATGCTGATCGTTGGTATTGCCGTATTGGTGTCCATTGCCGCCGCCCTGTTCGCGTGGATGCGAAGGAGCAATCGGGATGACACCAACAAGCCAGCAGAAGCAGCCAATCTCAATGAGCAGTGAATTAAACGTCAGCGAGTTGGCGCCGAAGTACCTCACTACAAGCAATCCCATTAGACGATAGAATTGCAGTGTCATAGTTAGTTATTCAAGTAAAGAAAGATTGATGAAGGATCGTGGTGTCTTTTTTCAGAAAAATCCTCAATATTAAGGGAATAAGCAAAGCTCCTATCATCACCCACAAAAATTTGCAAGACTCAAACTTTTACTAGGATTTAAACTGGGGGTCATACTTCAACCCGTTTAAAGACACCCAGTGGGTAAAATAGGCCCTCTAGTTATTGTTGCATCTTGTGTCTCACGGGCAAGAGATCCTTTTGTACCTGGCATCCCCCCTCTAAAGTCAGCGTTGGTAACACAATACAGAGTGCAGTCAGTCTGGAGCGAAAAAATGAGTGCAGAAATGTCGTTTCGTTTAGCAGCAGGACAATATTGTTTGTAGGGGAGAGGGGGAATTAAAGAACGCGAGTCAAAAATTGTCATTAGTGTTCCAACAATTTTGGTAGGCATTAGACAAAGCGACAAGGGGGCACTCTGAGTAACAGAGGTATATCAATAAAGGAAGTACACAAATACGAAGTTTTTTTCAGGCGTTAGCCACATTTGAGATCGATTCACATGAGGTCTCTGGCTGGAAGGATTATAGATAAATTACCTTATATTAAAAGGTAAATTTACTGACCTACTGCTTTTGATTTCTCTTGGCGTAACAGAACAACAAAAATACCTATGCGTGCAGAAGAGAAGGCCCGCAACCATATGGAAAGAAAAATAGGTTAACACAGTTTAAAAGCATCATAAATGATTAAACGAAAATTAGAATAATGTGAAACCAAAGCAAAGAATAATAATTTAATGTGACAAGTGGAGAGAGCTTTTTCCTTTACTGAGATACGAATCTACGGCTTTCGAAGAAATCACAAGACTATAGATGCTAAAACTCTATGCTTCTTTTGCCCCACACTGGATTTATCTGTAGTTCGGCCAAATAATCTTCCATCATGGTTTTAAGGGTCTCTATCAGAGGAGGTCCGATAACAAAATTCATAAAAGTCACAGCAGTGACGTAGTTGGGTGTCTTTGGCGGTGGGGCGAACATCTGCGGAATTATGGCACGACCCTCTTTTTTCACAGAAAATTCCGATAAGGCTTTATTTGATCTTCGTGAAATTTTCGACAACTGTTTGAAGGTGGTCTGATTGAACCACCCAACCTCGGCCCCCTTCCCTTAATCTACGCCATCGGGCAGCGTAGAACTTAATCACTTAATCACTTAATCACCCAATCGCTTAATCACTTAATCACTGATTTATAACTATGATTAGTCGAACGGTCAAGCCTCTGCTACATGAATTCAAAATGAGACAAGCCATTTGCTGGTGAATTTTGACTTGCAATGAGAAATAATGAGCAAGAAGCGACGAGGCCATATTCTTCGATCTGCTCAAAATTGATTAGCGATGTGAAAATGTTAAAGCTTCCACAAAGACTGATAGATAATGGAAATTTATACAGAACTTATAAAGAAAAAGACAATGTAATATACTCATTGGTAGGCGCTTACCCACAGTTAATTTGCTGTTCATTGGCTTTCGTTTAAAAGTCACGATTCACTAAAAGCAAAGATGAAACATCATTAAGTGTTATACTTTCATTACAAATCAACAAATACAACTTCATGCGACTGTAAAGTTCTTTCAGGTAAAAAAACCAGAGGTTTAACTAGAACTTCAGCAACTGTGCTGCTTCTTTGTATTTCCTTATGGTTCCTTGCCCCAATCACTGTTAGGGACGTAGGAAGCGTCTAAAAAGAAGGGGGCCAGGTTAAAAAGGCACATGACCACTCCCAGTTTTCGACTGGGTATCATAAGGTATCTGCATAGTTTGCCAACAAAGGGGGGTCATGACCGGTCCACCCCCAGCTCCTACGTCATTGTTCACAGCGAAGAACTGACTTCTTAATGAAGCTGCAATGACAGTGCATAACCAACTATACGAGAAAGAGACGTTCTAATTAGCAGAGTCCAGGAAAAATAAAAACCTTCCTCCGGCTGCAATTTTTCTATTCAAACCTTCCTCATTACCAGCTCAAAACAAAGATCACTTTCATTGTTTATGATAAAAATTACAAATAAACCTTCCTCCATTATGACATTAGCAGGCAAAAGTCATGGAGCCGTCAACTTTTCTGGTCTCGCAAATGGGAAGGCTCGTCGTGATGCCATTCAACCGATGTTGCTCTCAAGAAGACTTATAAATAGGACTTGCCAGACATATAAATAAGCATCAATTATCATGTTTCAACTTGACTGAAGAACTTGGTTCAAAAGCTGCTCCTGGCGTAGATGCAGACCAGGCGTTTTGTTTCAGCTAAAATTTGGCTCAGGTCTGATTGGTCTTCCCCGTTAACAGCCATAGCCTGCTTATCACCCCCTTCCCCCTTATCCCCCCCTCCATAGACCCGCTCATCATCGGGGCTAATGTGGCTGCAGCTATCGACGATTGATTGCATCATGGGGTGAATCAGACAAAGGACAACTTCAACCAAAGAGCCACCCATCCAATGGACGCTCAACGAACGCCGCATGACCGGAGTACGGCAAATGTGGGTTTCTTCCTCACCATGCCGCCGGCGTCATGGGAATTGGCCAGAATTGGTTGTCCCTTGCAGGGTGCAGAGTTAGCTCGAGCCTTGTGTTTTCGTTTCAAAACCTTGTGCTAACAAGGCTTTTCTAAGATTTGATTGCGCATGACCAGTTTGTAAACAGAACCGGACAAAATTCATCGGATTCGAGTTTCAGGGCGCGATGATCGCTTCATTATTTAATCATCAATTGATCCATCCAGCCCTGTTTGGCAATTTGCGCTTCTGTAAGGTTTGCTTTCATCACGTGGGATCAACGCAAGGCCACAGGGGCATCAGAAAAGAAGACAATAGGGTGCTGGCTGAAAACTGTGCTCTTTGCATTCAGGGTCTAGCCATCCTAGGTACCATGTGTGTCAATTGAACGGGAGTGCCAATCGACGAGTAAGAAGAATCATTAACAGAACTAAGCCGGTGTACACTCTGGGCGTGCCATTGAACATAATCCCGACGAACCGGCAAGATGTGACGAGTGTCCGGAATTGTGCCAACAATATTGGATAAAGACAAGTATTAATTACGTTACACCAGAGCGTACCTTGTCACCAGAGGTTAACCATCTGACAAGCTCGGATCAATTCGCTACTTAACTCAAATTTTGGTGATAGAGCTTTCGTGCCCATTACTTTCAGCAGGGGCAATTTAGGATCGAAAGTTTTGACAACCATTGGGAACAGCAAAGGGCATTCGGAATGACGAATATCATATTTCAATTCTTCATCTTACTATTGACCATCAAGGTATGTAAATTGGAATCATATAAATAAAAATGCCACTTTCATAAACATTGTATATCATGCATTTATGCTGGTGCCGCACCGAATGTGGTATAAGAAACCGGACAAATGAATTTCAAAAGCCCGGTACGGTTGATAGCCTGGAAAGAAATGAAACTATATCTACTTAAGATAATTAAACGTAGAAGACGAGAAATGAAACCTTATTTGGGGAAGGAGCGTGCAATCTTCCGAAAAGGCGTCGCGTGAATGCCACTCCCGCTATTGTTGTCCCAGCCACACATTCCGACAACAGGGTAGCCGAAGGTTCTGAAAGCATGCGAAGGCGCCCACCCCAAGACACCAACCCTGAGCCAGATTCTCCAGTGGTTTCCTTCTTTGCACCTGGCCTTGAGAAATGAAACTTTAATCATATTCGGCCATTCACTTGAAACAAGTATGCCTGGTGGGATTATTTTGGCTCAAATCTTTAGCCCTGACTGCCCTCTTCTAACAACATGAGCTGCCTGTTCATTCACTAGAAGTTGGGAGCCTTCTAGGTAGGATTATATGGTTAATTATATCTGAATAATGAAAACTTGCTCACATGCTCCTTTCATTGATTTGATTCTGCAGCATTAATGAGCAACCTTGACGCTAACACTTCACTCACAGCTCACATTGGGTTTTTCTTACGAGTGCCGCAAGGAAAGAGAGGGAGAGAGAGAGCGAGAGAGAGAGAGAGAGAGAGAGAGAGAGAGAGTGTGTGTGTGTGTGTTTTCAAAGGAAACAACAGCCTCTGTGCTTCAAATGACGAGACTAATGATAAGATATTTACAGAGTAGGACAACTGGATCTTAATTGGTGAAAGCTGGCAGAGCCAAGGAAACACGGTAAAATGGACGGCTTAGCTTAACAAATAAAGTATCCCTAGATTACAATGTACATTATCACAAGGCCAGGGGCGACCCATGCTCGATCAGGGACACCCGATTTAGCAGCAACAAGCTTGAACTCACAATAAGGGTGCACCAATAGATTCATTCCGAGGCTCAGTTTAGATGTCCTGGCAACAGTCCGCTATTTAGCATGCGCAGAGATTCAGGAAGGCGTCCAGTTTGCTGCCTATACTCAATACCAGATGATCTTCAGGATCATCTGAGACGATCATACTCAATGGTTTTCAGCAGCTCCCCTTCACCGGGGTCATTAGTTGTAATGCTTTCAACATAAAGTACACTGGCCTTGCTGAACTTGCTTACCAGCCATGCAGTTGTTCTAGTTCTTCAAAGCCCCTGGCAATCAAAAATCCCCTTTGCTTCCTTAATTCTAATAGTTATATGATTTCTGAAAGAAGAAAAATGATTTTCGGCATCCATGCTGATTGCAATCCCTTCTTGGTAGAATTATTGTCTATCTAGCAAGAGGCGATGAACAATTAGGTCAGGTGTGGGTAGTAAAATTCAAAATTATATTTCATTTTCTTATATCAAAGAAAGAGCATGAATCCCTCTTACTGTTAAGTAATAGGTTACACTTAAACAGCGTTGTCAAATGTAAGACACGGAGCCTATACTCGAGTGGAGGCGTATATCAAGGCTACCGGTTTCAATGAGAGCTGAGCAAAATCAATCAAAACAATATACGAATGGCTGCATATTCAAGTGGCCTAAGACGTTTGTCAATTCTTCAGGCAAATGCGCTGGTCGAAAGGTACTTTTGAAAGTGAAAGATTAATGAAAGAAGAAACAACTAGATTTTAAGATATGCTTTCAATCTCGATGGAAGTCTCTCGATTCTTAAAGATCGCAATCAACCATCAATCAACAATCTTAATAATCACAAGCATCATCATTGTTATCATAACTGCAATCATAAAAAGCAATGTTAATCATAGTGTTGTCGTGATCATTATCACCATAGTTAAAGAAATTAGATATTATTTCTTTGAGAACCTCAAAGTTGAACAGCAGAACTAAGAAAGATGATAAATTTGGTAATAGAGAAGGTTTACAGCAGATTGTAAATGGCATTTGCCGCACCATTCCCGCACCATTCCCGCACCATTCCCGCACAATTCCCGCACAATTCCCGCACAATTCCCGCACAATTCCCGCACAATTCCCGCATAGTTCAGAGAGAATGCACACGAGGCTAATGGCTCCAGAATTAGGTCTGCTTGTTGCTCCCTTTATCATTTTCTACCTGAATATTTCCAAAATAGACTGCATCTCAATCAATTACTGTTGAACGAAAAGCCCAAACTGAACCCGATATAACAATGACCGTTACGAAGTTACAAAGAAGGGAAGACTTTGGCCGAAAACTTGGTATCCGCGGGTCGAAACGCATCTACGTAGCTTCTGTCTACTGAAATACACGACAGGCGGCATCGGCTAAAAGGTCGTTCACAGAAAAAGATGACACGTGATTATGCAGCTTACACTAAAGATGTTGTGCATTTATTGAAAGGAGTTGAACATTGACCCCTCACAGAAGAATAGCAGGCCACGGAGTAGGGGGCGAATGAAGAAAGAAAAGTAAAAGTAAAAAGCAGTCACTATGCGAGCACCTTGAGACAAAAATATGATTAATGTCGCGCGATTAAAGGTTGGCTTGTCGTTACGGCCGGTTCTAAGTTGAAGATGGTAGAATTCATGAGAATAAATTAAATGAAGAATGGTATTGACGCTGCTCCTATACATGACTTTTTTGGAAGTCTAAATCGAAATATCTTCCACTTTGGTATCAAGCATCCGGCCTTTGTCTGGCGATAAACCAAATGCCTACAGTGGGGTAAATCACTTCGAAAATATCTCATACACCTATTGTGAAAATCCTATTGTTTTATCAAAAAACCCCTGGAAACCTATAGTTTTCATGGAAATCTCGTACGCTATTTGCAAGAGTGCATTGCCCCTCGGTGCCTACTTACAGCCTTCATCAGATAACAATGGAATCAAAAGACGATTACTTTGCAGTCATGGGATCATCGTCAAATGTAAGGTAGTTATAGATGGAACAGGAGTAACAAGGTGAATCTAGACATCACGGGCGTTAAGATGTATTTTAAACAAGGGTCATCCTTTAGGAGTCTGGCCTTTGAAGTGGATTTCCTGACAGTGCGAAGAGACAAGAGTGCAATTGTGAAATAAGTAGCTCAAGAGGCTCTTCAAAAACTGGATTTGTCCTTTATCTCGGAACTGATGGATATAATACAACTCTGTCGGTTATTCAGTTTTAACGCATGCTTTTCTATGTGATGTAAAACCCAGTGCTTCGTGTAATACCCAGTGCTCCCATTGTCCACCACCCTTGGGACTTTGGGCATTGAAATCGACTGCCTTATCAACGCAAGAACCCTTGCCAGATTACACAAGCTCTCCAGAAGATTTCACCTATAGACTGATTATAGAAACTTCCAGGGATTCGCCAAGTTCACTCCAACGTATCTTAAAGCAGGAGATAGTCACTTGGCAGGGAGCCCGTAACACTCTGGATTTCCTCCAAAAGGAACTTGACGATTTCATCCTAATCCTCCAAGTTAATGTCGCCCTCCTCTTTCAAACGCATCTTCTATTAGTAAATCATTCAGATTTAATCATTCCAGTAGAGTTTCGATCGTGACATGAATAAAAGACTTACTAAATGCCAGCACCAATGTAAAATGAACTTAAATTGATTGGCCCCAATTGCCACTATTACGCCATCAATTGGGACAGCCCAGAAACAATCTAAATTATCGGAAGTAATAACATGCTAAAAACAAATATATTAATAAAGATTACTCTTAATTCAAAATGGCATTATTGAATGACAAATCGCTTATCGACCGGTTGTGGAGAGATTTTCCAGCCTTTTCCTAGTACCATAAACATTAGTGCCTTCCATAATTATTTATTCATACGAGAACAATAGAACAAGTAATTCATATTTATTTATTTGCCCCCATTAAAATCTATTTTATGAGCTTCTTTATCAAAAGTAGAAGGCTGGTTTGTGTATAAATCAAGTGCTAAAGACATAAGACATTTGACGACATTTCTTTTTGTATCGATGTCCATCTAAAGAGCTTTTAAAAATATCATCAAAGCCATGAAAGTTTGAAATCTTCACACTATGGACCCATACATGTTTTGTGTTCCTACTTGTTCAGATAAGGAACATGGAATCATCAGATCCCGCTAATGTATCTGAAATAATAAGAGTATCTGAGTGCAAAAGGGAATGATAGTTTGGAACCTGTTGCAAAATTGACAAGACCTTTGTAACATTCAGCATTCTCATCTAGCGGAACTGGTTGACCTTTTTACCGGGTTGCAAAGTGCAAGCCTGCGTCTTTTCGCTGTTATCCCAATTTCTACTTTATCATTCCCCATGACTTGGATGCATACTTTCGAAGAGTCTTTCTGTTCGACTCGCAAACGTGCTCTCAAGAGCAATGTGGGGTTCCACGTTACCTACAACTCAAAGGAATTGAGCGGCTAAGATCCAAGACATCGATATAATTACCAACAGCCTCTGGTTTAGTACGTAAACTGGAGAATGACATCTTGAGTAGGTCATATGCAAACCACGCGGAGAGACTATCCCTAGGGGAAGTACTAATGAGTTGGGTGTGTATCAATCAGACAGTTTGGATTAGACTGTCCCGATTGGTCCCATTTGCGCCGGTCCATCTTGTCCCTGATGCTACAGTTGTCACGAATGGCACGAATTACCAGAAATCCATGTTTAGCCTTCTATATTCCCTATCTTTTAGCTTCTCAAAAGTTGAATACCGTTGAAGGCGCAGATGTCTCAATAAAGTTTTGCGGGACTTCAAATTCGAGCACTGACAAAGTCACTTTAAACTAAAGAATGATAAAATCATTAATTACTTGAGAAACACTGCCAGTTGTACGAACGTAAAGGTTAAGCAACTTTGGTGGAAAACAGACTGGCATTCAAGGGTGGCATGGGTATCAATCTGTATTCACCACAGCAACGTCTTACGGTGCTCACATTTCTTTCTCTCTGTAACAGGGATAAAACTGAAGAGATCATAGAGAATTAGTATCCTAGGATATAATCAGGGCTGAATGAATGAACCGACCAAGAGTTAACGCAAGTGGATAAATGAGTCCGATTGGGCTTGACGTGACGTTAATTCCAGGGCATGTGCAAACTATAGCAGGGATAATTATGGATAATGTGGGACAGCGCTGGGGCAAGCTAAGTGACGTTGACTCCTTGAGATAATTGGCCTTGTGAAACTGTCCTGTCACCTTCAACTATTTGCCCTGCAGCCAACCTGTTGAAAATGAAAACGACGTACTAAATCAGTGTGGATCAGTGACGAATGGGAGGGTAAATCGATAGAAGCTCCAATACAGTAAACTGATCCGCTAGTCACTCGGTTCAGAAGCCCTTTTCATTAAACTAATGTATGGACGCAGGGATTTAGCTGCTCCAGTGGACTTGGCAAAGTGCAAACAGTGCCAATGTGGTGAGACTGTCCCTCTTATGGAAATGATTGTCGTCTGCATCTAAATTTAAAACTTTGCAGAAGCACCAAATCTGTCCGCAAACGGGATTTGCACGTTTTAGCCAGTCGTGTGATAATTTTCTCTCGCTCACGAGGATTTCGCAAATTCCTCAACCTATTCACTAACTCCATAGAAATGGGTATTAGAGAGAAGCGGCTACGTAAGCAGGGTCGTCGGCATCTGTTTAAAGCAAATGGGTGAGAGCTTGAAGATACGGGCAAAAGTTGGTCATCATTTGATGCCTAAGGACTCAGAACGGTTTTCTACCTTGATCAGCTTGCCACTATTTTCACTAACCCAAAACCAATAGCAATTTTTTCAAATATTAGAATTCTACAAAGTACCTGGCACCGGAGGCGAAAACAAAAGTTATGAAGGACTCAGGCAGCATCACAGAGAAAAGATGTTCATTAAGCATATGTAGAATAACAACTCTTGTGAAAGCCAAAAAAGAGTTTGTGGAAGCAGTGGAGCTGACTTCAAAAGAAGCCTCGCTCTAATGACTAAAAAGAAGCCTCGTTTTAATGACTTCAAAGAACCCTCGTTCTAATGATTTAAAAAGAAACCTTGTTCTAAAGACTTCAAAAGAAGCCTCGCTCTAATGACTAAAAATGAAGCCTCGTTTTAAAGACTTCAAAGAGCCCTCGTTTTAAAGACTTCAAAGAGCCCTCGTTCTAAAGACATCTCGTTCTAATGACTAAAAAGAAGCCTCATTTCAATGACATCAATTGCTCTTCGTGAATTTCTCTGGGATTTCCTTATTTTTGCCCCAGCTCTACACCTCTTTGTATTGTCCTGTGATTATCAATACATTTCACACTTTGATTATCTCACCTACTCATCTACCGTAGCTGTGTTCATGGACACAAAACAAGACACTTTTTCATTCCATATTCACTGAAATGCTGACATTTATTTGTTACATTCATATGCTGCAATGACTCTGGTGTATGGTATCTAGAGGGAAACGACAACCAAAACTGGACAAGGTCATCAACTTTAGACGAGGTTGGATTGGAAATTGGATTAGTTCCAGGAGCAGCCTTGTAAGCAGAGCCTAGTGAGATTGAAGAATTATGGCCGTTGAAAAGAAGCTGATGTTACAGATCTAAAAATGTTAGAGCCTTGGTTAATATTTCAGGACGGAAAGCAAAAGTCAAACCCCATCGTGTAGAACTGTTAATTACATGACATTTTCATTTTAATGATTAATGGGAAGATTTAGCCTAGGTTGGGTATTTGGTTTTAAGCGTCTGGCCATCCTATCATCAAAGGTGGAAGATAATTATGTTAGGCTTTCAAGGCATCAATGAGCAAGGAGATTAAGGTAGCTAGCGTTTTTCGTTAGCCAAGGTGACTTCTTCCATATAATTTGTTACATTCAACTTAATCAAGACGCTAGCAATGCGTAAGTAAAGAGTGGAATAAATGACCAGCTATTTTCAAATGTTGTAGAAGTCGTTCATATTGAGTTCGTTTCAATTCAGACTCGTAGTATAATGTGGAATTCAATGTCAACAGTAGCCAGAAACATGTGATGAGTCCACATGAAAACGAGATTCTACTTGAAGTGAGGTTTGTCCACTTTCCACCAAATAACGGTCCACTTTCATCAATGCCAACATTGTTAGCGACTTCGCTACCATAGAGCCCAGAAACGTTCTCCCAAGAATAGGACGACGTTGGGGTCTCTATTCACGTTGTGCATATCTTTGCCCCTTCAGAATGATGCGTCCTAAAGGTATGCTGTATTGCAAATGGAAAGTGAATACAGGCTTGCGCTCAAAGATTCATACGCTGCTTCTTTTAAGTGGTAGATTGTATTAACAGATGACTATGATGGAAGCATGCGTTACTTTATTACTGACCACGCCCACTGCCCTAGCCCCATACCGAGCAGGTCATCACTGTCCCAAAAGATTATTCGGCATGATCGTCCATTTTCGACCGCACAGAAGAACGATTATTTCCCAAGAGCCAGTCACATGCAGCGGTGAAGATTTGCCAATGTGAATGCAAAAAGCCACATCGATTAAGCAACCTTTCTCGCATTCTGGCTGTGTCCAAGTAATCCGCTTCGACAAGAAAATGACACAATATTATTCGAGAACGATAACATTTACATAGAGGATTTACAACAGCCTTTCAGCAGAATTACGTCCAGGTCAGTAAGGTGCAGCAGTCTGTTGACATCTGAGACGATTGGCATGACCTTGTATTGAAACACTCGCGACTCTAGCCATTGCTGCCACATGATTTACGAGCAGTGTCACGGGGCCTTCTTCCGCTGCCCAGGTTTGGCTATATCAATTCATTTAGAGACCACGTGAGTACGTCGGCCATTCTGGATGTTCGCAAGGAAACTTCGCATGTGCTCATATTGCATAATTCATATTGGTGATGGGCAATTGTACTTAAAATACGCGTCTTTCTATCACCAAAATCAATTGTGCGTCCTTTTGATAAACATCCAACTTGCTTTAGGCTAGGTTCTCTTGAAAGGAACTTGCTCAGTGCACTTTTTGCAATCAAAGTGCCGTGCATCGAATCATTCTATTTATGAGTGTTTTCAAACATCTGCTACCGAAGGACACGAAAATAAAGGCTCAGTAAGAGTCACCTGTGTTTTTCAGTTATTGTTCGAGAGCTGCAGTTCGATTCTAAGTGCACATCGACTATACGGGACAAAACGCAGCAAACTATAACTTACATGGTCAAAGCAGCTTCCTTTGCTGACAAGGATCATTAGGCCTAAGCGGCTTGTAATTCTAGTGTTGAGAAATCTATTCACGTCATTATGCAGATCTAACAGAAGTGTGTTCAATTAGTTGATTAGATATTTGATAACCTTCAAAATGAGCCTTTGACAAAGCTTAAGGCAATGCAGTAATGCAGAAACAGTTTCGTCCCTTTGGAGACTGTCTTGATGTCATTTTGAAGACATTTAGCAAGCATTTGCATACCAGAGTAGAATGTTATGCTGTTTTGTTGTTTTCTTCAGGCTGGTGAAACTTCAGGAAGATTGAAGCTCAAAATGAAAACATTCAATAACCCACAACACAAACTCCATGATGGCTCGAAATGCGACGGATTTAGCAGCAACCACTGCGATAATTACTTCAAAATCTGCGCAACAAGCCCGTCGGGGACAAGATGTGCTCTTGGAAGGAGCGACACAGGCGAGCTTGGAGGAGACAGCATTACCTTTGGAAGTAGCTTTGGAAGTCACCCGAATCCACTTGTATACACTTTCACCACATGGGCGGTACGTACAAAACAGATTCACTTAAAGCTTACGCTATCACCGTAACTTGAGTGTCAGAAAGTTGCTAAAGTAGCAGCATTTTTTCAGGTACTTACTACAATATTGCACAGTTTGCCCATGTCCCGCAGTAGGCCCTTCACTTTTACTGTTAATACTTTTCTAAAGCCTGGTTTCCATATAGCCGTAAGGCTGCCTACGGTATCGCCGGCAGATAATTCTTAATGGAAACGCTTCCTCACGGTACCGCAGGCAGCTGTTTGAAGTGCCGTAAGACTTGTTAACTTTTCCCCGTTCTTACGGCAGCCTCCCGGTACCGCCGGCAGACAAATTACAAATGGAAACGCTTTGCCTGCGGCTGCCTGCGCCATTCTTTTGTTCAAATGAATCATGTGATGTGCAAGAACCAATTAAAATAAGGCCTGCGTTTATTGCAACACCCTTGTTTGTTGTTGAATTTTGCCCACCTGTTTTTCCCGCTCAAACTTTACCTAGTTACCGGCATAGTTACCGATACCGCAGGCAGTTGCAAACAAAACGTTTCCATTTGCCAAGGGTGGAAGATGGGAGATGGCAGAAAGCAGTCACAGGCAGCCTCACGGCTATATGGAAACCAGGCTTAAACTGACATTAGGAGCTACATCGCTTCAAGTAGGCCCGAAACAGGAAAGCACTTTAAAGCATTCTTCGCTTTATAAAGTTGATCTTCTCTTTATAAACTTGTTTTCCAACAATGCATCTTATTTGGTCCAATATTGCAAGCTTGGCACTCGTAATAAATAACAGTTGCTGCCATGTATCTTGCAATTCGCTCAGAGCCTCGTAATCGCTGAAAGTGTCCTGAATAGAGATAAGAGGTAGCTAGCTAGCTTTTGTCTTCGAAATGCTACCACTATGGCATTGATTGACTGGCACAGAACGTTTAAGAACCGGCCAAGGAAGACTCTCTTGAAAAGACTTCCAAAGCCCTACTTTTGCGCTATCCTTCGACGACAACTTAGAAGCCATGTGGTTTGGAATTAAAATAGTGACTAAATATACAACTTTTCCAAGTAGGGGTCTTTCACGTTGTCTATTGGTGTTTGGGACAAGGATGGTGGTTTTGTCACTAAAGAAGATGATTTGACGGCGAGATTTGATGAGAATATTGTCGCAGCAGCCGGACGAGACGAAGTATCTGCGTCGTGGAAACCTTTGTCACTGAGAGACACGTATTCATGGATGGACATTGAAGTGAGGTAATTTAAGTTTTGCACGCAGGCCGGGTAGATTCCTGCCATTTTCAACACTGACATTAAGACAAACGATTATCACACGATTTTGACTTATATGACAAACAAATTGTCAACTTATATTAGCTCCAGAAACATCTACAATGCAAGGTAAATGATGGGATACAAATGGGCGGTTGATCAATGTATACTTTATTTCGGCAGTATAATTCATTATGTATAGACTCTCTACTTCCCTTACTTGTCAAAGCAATTATTTCAAAATCTCCTCTCTTATAGGCTATCACCGAGCAAATTTAGCAAAAATCGGTTTTATTTGAATCACACCAGCAAGACAAACTTCACTGCTATCGAAAAGATCAGATCAAGTAACCATTAATCAGAATGAATGAACACTCTGTTTTTATGAGCCATTATATGTTTTATGTTTTTGTCATCTTCAGCTGTTTTATATCAGATTCATCAACCATACAATATTGAACCGGTGATTCTAATGTGATTTTCAATTTCATTCATTCTACGCAGAGTTTTCTGTGACACCGGGTATCTGGTACCAGCTTGTGCTGAGTATTGTGCCTTCACGAATAGCAGCAGAGGCCATTACAGATGCGACTTCGTTAAGGGCGAGAAGGTCTGCCTTGATGGCTGGTATGGCGATGGCTGCTTGAAGAAGCGGAAATTCTGTAGGCCACACAACGACGTGTCAGGCCATTACAATGTAATCCAGTCACAGGGGACAAGGAGTGCCTTGCTGGATGGACCAACGTGTCAGCAAGCTGTCTGCAAGGTACATGGAAGCAAAGTGTCGGATGAAAAAAGTACTTTTAAGCATGCGAAAACTAGTTCCGCTTCTTCTAGCAATTGTGAAGTTTTGTACCACATAGCACTTGAAAGCAAAGATATATGACTTTTAAAGACGTTAAGTGATTCATTGAGGACATATTTTCTGAACACATTCTACTTCCTTTTCAAGGAAGTGATCACATTCAATTCATATAGGAAAATAGAAGCCGAAAAAGTGAACCTACATAGGTCTAGACCGTCAATTTCCTCGCACTAGGTGACATCAAGGTGACATTTGGATAGGACGACTATTTTTCCAGCTTTACTATTTGTGTCTTGTTCCTATAGTGTCTTTACTTTTCAAGAAATTGACGAGTGCCAAAGCAACCCATGCTTGAATGATGGAACATGTACAAATCTCATCAACGACTTCAACTGCTCCTGCAACCCTGGCTACACAGGCAGAAGATGCGAGAATGGTAGGCTTGGTGTATAAAGAATCATTTGTAGCGCTTTTAAGCCATGACATGTTTAGATAGAGACAGATGCCACGCAAAGGCAGCTCAGTTTACCTTAGGTAGCTCTTTGGAGTTGCAAACATGATTTCAGTATCAACATGGAAGGATCAGCACGATCTCCTCCTTTACAAGAAAGCTTAGGCCCCTTAGGCACCACTTGAGTCAGTCTTGCGTTACTTGACAGCAATGTTCCAGACTTCCTTGCCTTTGCCATGAACGCTCATCCTATTCCTTAAAAGCTTTCAAAAGAACTCTCTGAGGCAAATAATGACCTCAGCAGTACTTGCAATCAGTGCTCCAAGGCTGCAATTTTCCGTACATAATCAACCTGATATCTAGTTTTGAAATGGCTGCAGTGGTCCTTTTTACTATTAAAAGCACTATTAAATTTAAGAAACATATTACTTATCCATGAAAAATTTTCATTTAGATATCAATGAATGTGCGAGCAACCCTTGTAAATTTGGTCGATGTCAGCAACCGACGGTCAACAACTTTACCTGTCAATGCTATGCCGGATATGAAGGTCAACATTGCGAGACAGGTAATGCTTATGAATCAGTCAGCCTCACAATCAACTTTTTTGAAACAGAGGCTCTATCGAAATGGGAGTCTTATCACATTAAGCGCATCTTAAACAATGTTTTGCATGTTTACAGCACTGTTTGTTTGTTTGAAAAAGTTGATTTTATGTTGCTTTTTGAGTCTTTATATAATTAGCACATCAAGAAAAGGAAATTTGATGAGATGAAACCTGGCTCTTAATGCAATAAAAAGACTATAATTGTATATATAAGTTTTTATAGCTCAAAAGAAATGTCATAGATGAATCTTAATAAAACTCACGCCGTACTTTATCGTCCATTAAATTGTCCTAACAAATACAATGCATTGCAGATATCGATGAGTGTGGTAGTAATCCTTGCAGAAATGGAAACTGCATTAACCTTGTAAACAATTACCAATGTATTTGCAAAGCTGGATATTCAGGCCGTTCCTGTGAACACGGTGAGTTTGCAGGGAGTTTTCCAGTCAATTCAAGCGAACAACGCAATTGCAGACATCATGAAAGGAAATATGACAAGACGCACTTATGAATAAATTTAGTGGTTATGTCAGGCCCGCGGTAGCACTAGGGTGAGGGGCAGCTCCTTTGCTGTGGTTGGTCTAGCTGACTCACGTGATAGTTTTATCGACCAATAGGTGAAGCGTTTTATAATATAGTATCAACATAAAGGTAGACGTTATCATAAAAGTTCGCCTTTCATGAAACTTTCGAATTAGCTCATCTTCTGGAGCTAAACAGGTTTCACTGATGGCTACAAAATCTTGGGCATGGATGAAAATTGACAACTTCTAGTCTAGGTACAGCATCCTCTCAAAACTTTCCCTTTCATTCTAACCTTAGTCATTCTAGCATTAAGAAACGGAGAAAGTGCTTCCCAAGTTCAAATCCTTCCCCTTTGATGTCTGAATAGTAATACAATCAGAGGTCATCAACCATCCAACCACCACCAGCCCTCGCTAAGGAGTTGGCAAGGACAAGAGATGAAACCGTCTAGGAATAAATATTGCACACGCTGTCTGAATAAATGGGCTGGAAAACGAAAAGAAAAAGTTGCAAAATTATTATTCTAGGCCATACTTACAAAGTCTACAGAGCAGACTAAAAGGCCGATGACTTATCTTGCAGAAATCAAGGAATGTGAATCATCGCCATGTAAGAACAACGGAACTTGCATCGACTTAGTTGCTTCGTACAAATGCAAATGCATGGCGGGATTCAAAGGACGAAACTGCCAGACTCTCGCTGATAAAGGTAATTCAAAAACACACGATTCATATTGCTTGTGACATCTGCGATGCAATAAACTATCGCTATTGCTGTTTGTATACCTATTTTCAACCTTCATTTTGGTTTCAACATCGTCGTCCGATTGCAGAGTACCTCTGATTTGCCGTAACAACTTGTATTCTACTTCTATTTCTACTTTTATATCGAAGCAACTGATTCCCTGAATAGCATTTACATTACACTAACAAAGAGTTGTGACAAAATGAAATGAAACGATAATTAGGCCTACAACTGCCATAGTAAACTCAGTCATTACAATATCGATGTCAGAGAAAAAACGATGGGGACATGTCACCTGTCCACTCCATGACTGACATTTCCATTTGTTACAATTTGAAAATAAAGTTTTTGGCGATAATAATTGAGATAAACTGTAAAAATGGCGTTTTGAAGTTATAAAGACGTAACCCATATATAGTTTATTTCCCCATAACCTGGTGTGCTCAAACGTGAACTGGAGCAAATTGCTGCTCACATAGGCACATAGCTGAGGAAAGCCTGCGAGGCCAACAGCTGGGTCTGGGCCGTGGCTACGATGCTGGTTCATCCTATCTCCTCTAAAGGGCTATAAGCATATCATCCCTTCTCCAATAAGCAATTTCGCTTTTTTCAGAAAACATGCTGTAAAATCTGTCCCATTTTGTTCCCTTGGGCATTCAGTCTGTTGTTGCTGCATGAACACACATCATGAGAACCAAATTAAATCGAATGAAATTAATGACGTTTCGATGCAAATGTCAGGAAGGGACATCTTTACTGGAGCAGATCGAGTTAAAACTGCCCCCAAAGTATCGTATCTTTCTTATACCGGTTTCCAACCTAGAACTCTGTAAGAACGCAAACAAGTGAAAACGTTAATATCGCGTGCATCTCACGAAGCGAGAGAGTAGGCCAGTTGGTCAAGAGTAGTGCGGTTTTGCCTGTCTCTTTTTACGTGAGAACTGCAAATGATCATGTACTTTGGCCAATAACTAAGTTTTGCATGTATTGGGAACTGCTTGATGTAATTATATGAGCTCATTATTTCAAGCTATTTCATCGTTTCTTGCTATAAATAGCTCCCAAAGTGTGTGTGTACTATAACATTCGACTTTCGTTTAGGTGGACATGTCAGCTCTGCAGGAATAAACCCTTCGCCAGCAAAAAGAGGTCCCAAAGACAGTACATTGGCTACAAGCTTCATGTCAAAGATGTCCTTAGTAAAAAGACAATTTCCAAGTGCAAAAATTCTTCATTCGTCTGCTGTCAAAATTGACGTAGTAGATACTTCCAGGAAGCCAATGACACTCAACAGATATGACACCACCATTCAACCAAGAAGGTCGTTATTTCTGGGAAGTATTCCTGTGCACCAGAGCAGCATTTCAAAAAGCCAAAACACAGCAGGCTCAGTGACTGAAGGCTTCACTACTAGCCTGCCGGCTTACGTTTCAAAGGCTTCTGGCAGTGAGAGCCAAGCAGGGTCATCAATGACAGCTTCACTTAAGTACACAACGACCCGATTGATAGAGCAAGGGAGTGATTCCAGCCTTTCTGCATCACTGACAGAGAAACTCGATACTCGAAAAACAAAATCAGCTACGGTTACAGGTGCAGTTACGGCTACGTCAAGCGCGAGCTTAGATCTGAGAAGGAATTACAGCATTCATGTTCAACCAAGACCATCTGAAAACTCCATATCAGTGACGTCATCAATATCTTCAGGACGACAACCACAAAAAGGGGAAGAAATTCAATACAGGATTGAAATAAAAGGCGATATTGCCAAAGTAGGATGCATAAATTTCTTTTTTTTGTCCAGACTAACCTTGTGTGGATGAATGTCGAAGAAAAATATTGCTGATGTGCTTCCCTGAAATTTAACTCACTCATGTATTCCATTTGTTTTCAAGTTTCTATTGTTTTTGTTACCTTAGTGGACAATTGAAAACCAAGAAATTTTTAAGAAAGAAGTCTGCAAGAAGGTCATTAAATCGTGTGTGCACGATGGAGGATGCGCAAAGTCAGATCCACAGTGGGTATTTGCTTTGTATTTGTAAATCACCAGCACGCTTCTGCATGCTCCAAGTCTGCTCTTCATGATTTCTTTATAAGGAGCAAAGATGTACCAGATGTGACATGAAGAATATAGACTCCACCCTTTGAAGTGCTCCATGAGCAGGAATACACCACGTTACAAGTACTATATACTAATCCGATGTTAGAAAAGTCTCCGTGATAGTAAAGGAAGCAGAGAATGATGGTCAGAAGCTCTAAGCAAGGCGAAAACCCTTCCCCACCATCTTCAGACAGAAATTAAAAGAAATAAGGCAAACAACTTTTCAATACCCAAAGAGGATATCCATTTTGTTAAATCTGCTCTTCTAAAGCAAACGTTTTTTATACCACTTCAGATTTCCAAAAATCTCCACGATAAATGAAAACGAGACAAAAACTTCATTCTTTGTGTCTATGGAGTTTGCATTGGATTATACAACTCTTGAGGATAAGAGAGGTAAATCTACAATCTTTTGCCTTCATGTTTGTATTAACTATCACCAAGCTACCAGACAAGCCGAAAAGATTTTCTATTTAGCTTCCACATGTTGCACCAACATTCCATTTACCTACCAAAAGCATTTACTACAGACGTAATTTAATGCCGTGAAGCGTGTTTAGATATAAGGGCGTCAGTTGCGGGCCATACTGATTGCCTGTTGAAAGAGCTGTTAAGGGTTTGCCTTTCTTACACAGGAAAACAAGGGCAAATTTAGAGACTTGCCCAAATGTAATTTCATGGTCACGGCACCAACAGAGAACGCATTTAGCTCAGTTCATTCAGGTCGAAGAAGCGATAAGAGTTGGAATAGGGAGAAGTACGTAGCAAAAGGAATAGGGAGAGGTACCTTGTAACAGGGTGACCATCGACTGGCTGGATAAAAGTATCTTAAAATCGAAAGTAATTTCTATTAATTAATCTTAAAAATTGCTGAATAATGTTAATACTCCTTCTCTTGGAAGATGCGATGCAGTGTATCCAGAAGTCATTGTATGAATCATCTGAGCAGATCCAGAAACTCTTGCCGTTTGCAATCAAAAGCGTTCGTTTAGTATCAACGGTAATGTCGTCAGCAAATGCAGCCAAGACGTCCCACAAAAGCTCATCAATAGTTGTAGTGTCTGAACAGAAGAAGAAAGCTGGCTTTGGAAGTGACAAGAGCAAGATGATAGCCATGCTAATTGCTGGACACTTCTTTGTCATAGCTGGGCTTTCTTTTGCAGTGCACAGGCTCAAAAAGCGAAGGTAAGTTTAATGATGGACTTATCTAGTTGGCTCCCAAACGGATTGTGGCTTAATTGGGCTTGGCCTTGAACTGACACCATATGTTGTCTTTGACAAGAATATGAAGAGCCCATGGTCATTTTCTTTCTGAGCTGTTGATTAACACACCTTAGGTAGATTCAAACGACAAACAATCATCGTAGGTTGTACGTTAGAGCGTATAGCAATGATTCAAGCTGATGTTGTTTTGCAGCGCATTGAAGAGGATTGATCAGTCTCCAATGATTGTGCATGACGAACCATTCATCCGAGAACCGAGCTGCGAGTTACGACAGAGGAGCGGTAGTGGAGACGCGAGGAAAATCAAAATTCGCAGCAACAACAACTGCCAACTGAACGAATTCGCTCGGAAGGAGGCGCAGCTGAAAAGGCCGTTGAAACTTCAAAAGCTAAACAAAGATACTCTCGTAGATTATGATGAAAATTATATAGAGACCCTATACATTTAGAACCGATAGCATATGTTGGTATTGTCAATTAAGTTTAGAACATTGAATGCTGGAGAGGTGTCTTTTGGCATAAACGCAGAAGGGCTACACTAGGACATGGCAGTTGAAGCATTATAAGTAGATGACCGTGCCTTGGCGGTGCATGCCAGCGTTGGGTGTTAAAGCGAGTTGCGTTTCGAACAATCAGTGTGCAAATCGCTTGGTATAAGCCTCCTCTTGGGGGTTTGATCTTTCGCTGATCTTCGTGTGCAGCTAGGTTGAGTTTAATTTTTAGAACAAGCCTGGCACTTAGCACAATGGCCACTAGATCAAACTGGATTTCAAGAGGCTTTCAAGCACTTGAGACTGAAATGTGTTTAAATATCTATTGATTAGAATGAATTACACAGATAGAAAATTCTGCAGATGTAGGCAATCATGAACCAGCAACCATGTCGGTACTGAGCCAGTACGAATAAATCGTTGCATACCGTATGCCGTTAGTGTAAAAATCAAGTGTACATAATCTTATTCTGTATTTTAAAGTATTCATAGAGCAGGGCTCGTTTAATTCCAAAAAAGTAAGAATGGCTTCTTATTTCAAAGACATTTTTATTCCTTCCTGAATTGCCGAAGCAGCATTGTCACCTCACCTGGTGCAAGCATGCGTTGAAAGCTAGGCCATACTTCCATTTTGAATAATCACCAAGACGTGTACAGCACACAAGCGAGGTTCATACTGAAAACGATGACGTGATGAAGGAGGTTGCTTCGCAGCGCCGCTGAGGCCCAACTCTCCCATTAACATTGGAACAAGAGATTTGCAGTCTGGGCAGCACATACAAATACTGCAGCAATCACTTCGCCTCAAATAATATTGCTTAGTAGAAACGTCGCACTGTCATTGTTGAAAATGTTTAGGATAGAGTATACTGGTGGTAAGTCAATTGACTTGAATGTCTATTTTGAGCCATAGCGATTGCAAGACACCTCCTAGCAACAGCAAATGCGTAAGAATCCAGCCAAAGGACCACACTGTAATAACATTCAAAACGAATGACATTTCTAGCTAGAGGGCAAGATAAGCTAAAGAGCACAGCTGCTATTTCTAAGGAGAAGCGTTGGTCTTTCTCTGGACACATTAGAAAAATCTGTTCTTTTCCATGAAATGCCTAACAAAATTAGGAGGGGGCATAGCTATAAGTCAACACCACCCTCTGTCGTTCCAGCACATCTGTCGTTGTCACAATTACAATCACGATTACCAATCACAAAAGATTTCCAAAATACAGCAAAGAGTATGGAATTTATTTTAAGAGCTGGCTTCAACTTGGCCCTGCTTTAGGCAGAGCTTCCGGGTTCCCGGCTCACCTCTAGAAGAGAACTAAACCCCAGTTTTTAGTCGCGCATTTAAGTTCAAGTACATGAAATCATGGTCCTTCACTCAAGCGACAGATGCTTGTGGGTATTAAGTTTCATCATTGGCATTAGAGCATGTGTCCCACCAGGGTACATTTTGCGACAGGCATCATTTGCTTTACTTTGGACATTTCCTGCATTAGGATACCTTTCAGCGGTCTCGTGGCTTTAAACCCATGCGAAAACCTCAAATCTAAACGATGGTGGGCGGTAAGCAAAGTTAATAAACCAGTGAGGGAAGGCAAATATTTTAGTCTCTTAGCACAGATTTTAAGTGGTCCGGCGAATTACTGAAGACTAGGACTCAATAGCTTCGGGCGAAAATGAATGAAGAGGTTAAGCACTTGGCACTTACAAGAATAGCGGTTGCAAAGACCGTCTTCCTTAATCAATTGAACAGTATCGAGAATTTCCAACTAAAGGCAAACAAAGGTTTTATCCGAAGCCTTTGAATGAAGAAATATTCTTGGGAAATCGCTGGACAGGATCCAAAGTGTCGCTGGATGCACAAATTGTTAATACCTCTGTCTATGCTTTGGATCTTCAGACCAAGGGTCGCTTGAAGGACAGGTCAGACTATCTGCAGGGCAGATCGGAGATTACTGAAGGTGGACTGTGTGAGGAGGCCCGTTATACTTTCTAGCGCCACCATATTAGAATACGCGACGACAGCATAGCAAGTAATAAATATTTTGGTATCTGAAAAGTGTCCTCTGAAGGAGGCAATATCAGGTCTTCCCAAATCTTTAACTGCAACAAGTTCAAATCAGGTTGTCTCAAAAGCAGAACAAGAAAGACGATGGTGCGAAGAAACAGCAGCAAAAGTAATAATTAATAAAAGTTACACCGTTCTGATGTTACACTATGCTGATGACAAAAATGTATTGCCCCAAGACGTGTGAACCCAGGAGAAATGGAGCATGATTTTGGGATCTGGGAATCCCCAATTGATTGCTGATGTCAGTTTATTTTGCTTGGTCCCGATCGACTTACACGCTTTTTTATAAGAATAAAGTCTATAACTAAAACTGAGGCTCAAAATTGCCAAAATTTGAGAATAATGCAAGGTTCAATCATCATCAAGACTAAATTTCTCCTTAATCTGAGTGCTCTCTCAAAGCAAAACAGCTGTCACTTTGACGCTTTATATATTTATATGTTTTAAAACACACTCAGTTGCCCTGTGATTGTGATTTTGCATATAAGATTTTGCATATTGATACCATATTTTTTGTTCTGTTTGTTCTTGTTGAAATTAAATATTAAAATACAAAAATATAAAAATTTTCTTTGATCTTAAGGTGGGTTTACACCTTGTGCTAGGCAAGAATATTTTAAGAAAAATCTTAGGTTAAAAACCCAAATTTTTAAAAACACTGAGGCTCGGCAAAAATTCCGTTTAAAAGAGATTTGTAAATTTGATTGTAAATTTTTCTTGTGAACACTCGAAATAGATAGATGCAAAGTTTTAAAAAACTTTCAAAATATGCAGAAAGGAATCCAACACCTCGCGATGTTCATTTCTACCCTAGGTTAGCCGGGCAGGGCAAACAGCTATTTGCTCTTTATTGGTAGCTCGATCCTTGTGTGTTCGTAGCTTTGGTGACCATAATAGACTTGGGTGTACGTTTTCCATCTAGTCGACCCACGGGAAATGTAACTGTGACTCTGGATGGAAAATGCAACAGGTAGAGGCCTCTGCGGAGGATTTTCAAAAGAGGACCGGATCTTTCGATAGTTCTGTCACTTTTTGGAACATTCATACTTTAAGGCCAAGTGAGCTTCTTTTTCAAGTCAACAGCTATTTATCATTTAAGAGGTCAAAGGCACTTAGGAGCTCAGTGGTAAAAACAAATATGCTTACCTTTGAGAATCATAGCAAACTGATTTTCCAGGAAGACACCCAGTGCATGCATCGGCTCCTGGCAGGTGCGCAATTTGATCTAAAAATTATTAAAAACCATAATCATCGTCAAATCGAAGAGTATATCAATTTACATATATTTTATTTTCTTGTATATTTTCTTATATTATATTATATTATATTATATTATATTATATTATATTATATTATATTATATTATATTATATTATATTATATTATATTATATTATATTATATTATATTATAGTATATTTTCTTGACTATTACCTTGAATAAAAACTAATGAATGTCTTTACACACGGTGGAAAATTGCACACCCCATAAACAAGTACTTGCATTGCTTGAACAGATTAGAGTCTAGTAATAACAGCAGAAGTAATGTCAGCAATTAGAGTGTTAATAATACTAGCTATAAAAGTGTCAAAACACTAGTGATAGCAGTGTCAATAATACTAGAAAGAATACTAACAATAAGTGTGTATAAGTGTTTACACTAGGGGTTTTGCTTTTAAAAGTATTAGTAAAAGCAGTGTTCTAAGTACTGGCAATAGCAGTTTTGATAAATCTAGCAATAACAGTGTCAAAACACTAGTAATGGCAATGTTCCAGGTACTACGAATAGCTGTGATCCAGAAAGCAGGAATCACAGATTTCAAAGCATAATACCACCGAGCAGATTTGATAATACCACCAATACTGGCAGTGCTAATAGCACCAGCATTAACAATGCTATTGCCAAAACTGCCTGCATACGTTTTGATAATATTAGCTGCAAAATCATGTTAATTAGCTATAATGACTGATGACAGGCTTTGTGAAGAACTAGACATAACCACTCTGAACTCGAACACTGGAAACATTAAAATAGATTACTAGAGTATTATGTTTGAAAGTGTCTTCAAGTTTAAAAGTGTCAACACGTTAATTGGATTTAAATCTAGCCACCTGACGATGGTCTTAAGTGACGAACTATTAAATTTCATTGAGACAAGGTATTAACTTCAAAACCTAATTAAAATGTCCCTCAGGGCATTATGTACCCAATAATCTATCCGATAAATTTGACTTCTTATTTGCAATTCTTTTCACGGCGATGAAACACACTGAAAATATTGATGCTGACACGTCTTCCTTAAAAAAGATTGAAAATGATCTCTATGGGCTGAAGAAGGTGAGTGTCTCTCCCAAACAATGACTGTACAAGGTTGTCTTGTATTCCAAGGTGAATTTGCTATTCGCATCCAAACCATTTTGATTATTGAATAATGATTTGATAGCTTTACTTTAACGATTAAGTGGTTGACTGAATAAACACCAATGTAGCTCAAGTAGAGCCTTATAGATATAATTTTACAATTGTTAGAAACGGCGGAGACATAATTTTAGCAGACTGGGGTAATATTTCGTTCGATACCCTTCTGACTGAGGAACGTCGGAAAATAGCCACCGGCTGACGCAATAACCAGTTGCGGGTCGAACACTAAGAGGACTTTGATAAGAGCGCGTGATTGGTTGTCAAACGACCAATCACCTTCAACTAGAGGAGGGGATTCATTGAAGGGGATTTTTATAGAAATGCAGACAGACTCTAGAACTCACAGATAAAAATACGGCCTTGCTTCTCTAATTATGATAAAATTGTCGCAAGTGTATGTTTTGGTGTTTCTTAAAAAGATTTGAATGTGATCCGGCTGCATGGCAACATCATTGGAGTCTGCCTACATTCTCATGCAATATCCCATTATATGTAGATATAGAAAGTTCGTCTTCACCTTGGGCTCTTCTGTAAAAGATGTGAAGTGGGCGCTGATTGGTCGCTAAACGGCCAATCACGAACTCTTCTCACAATCCTCAAGCATTTTCGATCCACAACTGGCTATTTTGTCAGATTCTGGTCGTTTTAACGCTTGCATACTCTGAGAGAAGTCAAATAAAAAGAAATTCAAGCATACTAGTTTCTGTCGTTTCTCGCATTTGTGAAGTTTTGTGTCCCTATGATGTTCACATAGACAGAATTTTTGTAGGCAGAAACAACAAGTATATTTGATCAAAAAAGGAGCCTCTTCAAATACTTTATCATTTCAGATAAAATCATTTGAAGTTGAATAAAATGAAAACGTTCATGTATTTCCTTATGCATCTTTAAAAGACAGTCCTGCAACAAAGGCTATAGGGTTTGGTACATTATGCCCCTGACCTTATCCATAACTGCCCGAACGGTTTTGTAAATCATGGCCAGTGAATTAACAGACGAGCCAGATTAGACCACTAACCCAAAGTAAATCATAAATTCAAATCATGTCCAAGATTAGACCACTAAACCGAAATAAAACATCAATTCAAATCATGTCCAAGATTAGACCACTAAACCGAAATAAAACATCAATTCAAATCATGTCCAATATTTGAAGAGGCAGATGTGGCTCGTCCACTTCACTCTACAAAACTTATCAGAAAATACCATTCAGTGTCTCCTGTTAAGTTGGTATTTGATTGGAATCTATGTTGGAACCTAAGACTGAATTTGCTACTGCACAATCAGTTAATTGCAGCTATGCACTCCAATTTGACCATTCTGTCATTAGAATTTTGTTATTGCGCTTAAGCCTGTTTTGGAAAGAAATTATCAAAACAGCATTTATCCGGCCTATGCACATCCCTGACTATAAAAGTACCCGACTGAATGCATGTTTGCCACATTAATCTGCGTTTTGTCATCAAACTTTACATATTTCCTTCGGCAGAAGTTTCTACGTTACTTGTACATCCCCGGTGACGAATAAGGCTTCTGTTCTATCGTAAATCAAGCCTTGCGTATTTACGCACGAAATCTTCCATGTTTGCAAGTCCTTGAAGGGAGGAACTTGAAGGAAACTGCTAAATCTTCTGTTTTAATGTGAGTACTCGCTATGAATCCCCCAGTTGTTGTTGGACACTTTCATCACGATGAAGGTTAATCCTCTGCATAGAAGCAAAGCAGACTTGCAAACGCCCTTGTGGTCACGGCTTGCAACTTTGAGGCTTGCCGCTTGCGTGTCTGGCGAAAACAGCTCTGCGATTAATCACTTTGTAACTAGTGCTAATGTCTGCAAGGTTAAGATTCCAAACTAAGAAATGCTCAGAGATTTAGAGACGGAATTTATGTGCAAAACACTCAAACGTTTTTTAAACAAGAAACCCAGCTCAAGCTTCACTGGTGGACATTTTTGAATTTTAGGGCATTTTTTAGCAAGTTTCTCAAAAGTTTCTTAATTGGATTCACAACCTCCTAATTGGCAAAAATAGCCAAAAACTTAAAGATGTTACGCTGGTGTCTGATCATGCGTGGTACAGACATTACACAAGGCTATGCAGTTAGTACAATATGCGCAGCCTAAACCATTCAAATTGTTTATCTTCCGTATTTCAAACAAGAATAACAAATTGAAAAGTTCCTGAATGATTTTTCATTTACCAGTGGAAGTTTCTTACATTCTATTGGTCTTTTACCCGTGAGTTTCTTATAAAACGGTTTCTTACAAAAATTGATTGAGAGATTCCTGAATCGTAAATGAACATCTACAGATAGCATTTCAAATAACCAAAGTCAATTCATTTCTGTGATTTATTTGCAACTCTTGAGTTATTATTCAACAAAACAAAGCATTTAAAGTGAAGTCCTTCCAAATCAAACTTTTCTGCTGTTTTCTCACTGCAAGTTAAAAACAACGTTTAAAGATACAATTTTTGTGAATAGAAAGTTACTTAAATACTATGCTCAGAAATGCTATCATCATTATTCTATTGTTGAGGTTAGCCTTCAATTTTATTCACTATCACGGGCAGGCAAAGAGTGTTTCTTTGCAAACCGTGTCGCTTCATGCTACGTAAAAGCTTTAGTTTCTGTTCAACCTAATATCATGTGGTGTATAGTTAATATCAGCCCGTCTCTGAACGCTGTCGATACTTAAGTGTTACGCGCCAACTATGCTGTTTTTATAACACAATATTGAACATGAAAAATCGCACGATTCCCCAACACGAAAAGTATTCGACCTCCAAAATGTGCCTCCAAAATGTGCCTCCAAAAGGGCATCTTTGTTTTGGTCACGTGGTAGGCACTGGAGAAACCCCTTCTCCTGCCCATTGCAAATTGCTGGTTTGGCTTCAATACATTGCATGGCGAACCCAATTAAACTGGAATGTTTGCGTCCAGATTTGCAGAAACTGAGCACAGCGTTCGGTAACCCAACACGATACAGATTGGTTTTCAAACGCCTGATTCATGCGAGTGATTCGAGCCTACATCTTGATCATGACTCAGTTATCAAAGAAAAAATGTTTCCATTTCCTCGCTGACGTTAGTTAGCCCTTGCTGACAAATCGTTGATGGGCATAGGTGTCCGCAAACTTGACATTGGCCTTGGGGTGCTCATGACCGGAAATGGCATTATGGGCACGACATTTGCGCATTCGCAAGTAAAATCGCTACTTAGCTGGGTATGGGCGCTTCGCACGCCCTACTCATACGGGAGCTTCCTACGAGAAGTAAAGCAAGGCTGAAAGAAATGAAAAGAACAGGAAGGTGCTTGAGAAAGGTCGCTCGTCTGTAGAGAACCAATGTCGCAGAGGACCCTGCCGTTCGCATTCCTAGTGCTTGTCGCCCTAGCATTGGTGAGTTCTGACCAGTTGTACCGTCCATTTGTCATTTGTTTTGACTTTTTCTCTGATAAACGAGGCAATGCGGATCTTCCTTCATAGAGCAGTTGCGAGTACTTGGCAATGATTTGTTTGCGGTTTTCCCGCTAGTGGGGGAGCTTGAGGTCTTTAACTTCATGTGACTGAAGTTAATAGTACGACTGAATATTTAATTGTGTTGAGCATAAGTTTTTCAATTCACACTTTCAAGACAGATGCTTGTATAGCGCCGATCGAAAGGAGCAGAAAATCGTGACAAGCTTGTCCACAACGATCTCTTCCTTGCTGTAGTTAATTAATCTTGAGCTGATATGGAAGTAGCCTTTCTTCGGAAACAGCGCGGGCACCTTGCTACCAATCATGCGCCATGACAAATTTCGCGCGTGAAGACATTTGATGACTCCATCTCGTCATTGGGTCGTCCTCTGCTCTTGTTGGTAAAGAGTAGGACTGGGGTACCGGCAGCATGCAGGGGGAAAGGGGGCTCAGCTTCCTCTACTGCCTTCAGAAGAAGGGCTCGTTTTTTCGCTTTGTTATTGTTCTGCCACTATCTTCGTGCCCCCCCCCCCCCCTTTGCCCTGAATATGCACAGGCCTCTTTGACGTATTCCGTTCGACTTTCTACTGCATGCGGGCAACATTTAATGAGCAACAGGAAATCTTACGAATATGATGTGTTTCAGGGAGGAAGGGAAATGCTGGAAATGTTATGGATACTTGTGCTTGGTAAACTTAAGCGACCTGGGGTCATTGGTCTCAGTCTTGAAAATAGAATATAAAAACTTGCAAAATGCAAAATAAATTCAAAATGACTCGTTTTCGTGAAATCCTTTTTGACGCACGTCCTAACCTTGGTAAAATTGAGGATGTTCTACCTTACCCCCTCCTTGAAAGGGTTCTTCAAGGACATGTTTTTCTCTGATCTTACCATGACTTAGAAATGTTTTCTATCCATTTTTGAAATCGACCAAGCCCAAACCTTGTGACACAGGCACGACCACATGACCCGCGTCTCATTAAGCCCTGCTCTTACTTCCCTATGACATCGTTTCCTCTAACCACAACATAATCTAGGGGGTGTTAATTACAAATAAATAAATAAAGCGCAAAATTATAGGTTATTAAAAGTTAAAATATTCAGCTCAGAGTCATTTTATGAAGCAAGCATGGATCATCCCCACTCCATTTTCCCCCATCTACCCTCCCTTGTTCAGTACATTGTATCTAGACCTCTGTACCCGCTTCATCTCCAACATCACCCCTACTTCACCCCTACTGGGCACGAACTCACTCTCTCAAATCATCCCTGTATGACGCAGAGAGTGCAATATACTGCTTTCACTCGTCAACCTTAAAACGCCTGTTTCAGCTCGTTCATCGCAAGTTCATATTGCGTTGCCTCACCATACTGCAAAGTATCTCATTCTATCCTACCCTAAGTATGGTTCGAGTTCTGGTAGCACGGGGTGAGGACAGATTAATTACAATTCTTTGATTGACTGGTACTTTTAAAAACGGTATTGCAGTTACTAAACCCAGTAACAGTTGAAATCTTGTCAGCATTAAGCGACAGTGCAACAAAATTTTGCTGAACCCTGATAAAATCTTTTCACAGAGCAACCGTTAAATGGTTTTAGACAAATTAGACATGAGCTAAACCTTAGACATCAAAGTTGTGACAGGTAATGTTTTGGTTTAGGCCTACGCTGAAACCAAAACAAGAAACCCGTATGCATTTTAGCTACAAACAATATTATTCTGCAATTTCTTCTAATCTAACATAAAAACCCTACTCAAAGTATGCTCGTACCTTGAACAATGTCTGCTTCTGCAAAGTTCACGTTTTCAGATGAGAAGAGGTATTTGGCGACATTTCAAATCAAATGTGTCGAATCAAAAGACTGGACTCGAGATTCCATAATGGCTACCATGCCGCGAAACTGTAGAGGGAATTTGCCAAGTAATTTTGTTATAAAGTGTTGCGTGGCAAATAATTTCAGAGCAGCTAACAGTCTTTATGACGATGATTTAAGCGTTGTGGCTTGAACAATGATTCTTCTGTGCGATTGCGGTACCAATTTTGACATCAGCTGAAGGAAATAAACTCAATGTTGTTATGGAGGAGAGATACGCGGCCTTGTTTGAATCCTGATTGCGCAATCCGTGTGCACGATGATCCTATCGTAAAATCTTAAAAATTTAGTTTTATCACTTTTTACCCAACTGCTTATTTTCAGTGTTCTATTAGCTTGGATGGATCTAAGAATTGCGTCATTTTACTAGATAGAGATATTCAGCAAGATATGGCCATGTTCGAAGCCCTTCCATCTTCCAAGAGTTCTTGTTAAGCCCCGTGTCGTTTAATTGGCCTATTCATCGTCTGCAGAAATCTCCCCTGACCTCCATCAAAAGTTTTCTTATTCGCGGTGGTTAGCCGTTTGCCTTGAGCTAAAAATTAAGTACATTTTTGAATCACTTCTTGACGCCATAATGCAAGTAAATTTTGTGGAAAACAGGTGCAAATGAATTCCTTCAGTGACTTTGTATTAAATAACAAATTACAGTGTAGAAAGATCTTGAATTACTTTCAGTATGATTTGAAATCTATTATTTCTAGGATTTTGATGAAAATCTGAAAATGTAGTGATGAGCGATTTGGTGAAACCAGAATTGTTCGTTGTTACCACATCACAACTTATGATGTGAAAAGCTACCCGAAATCTTATAGTTTCGTTACCTGATATGAGTATATATATATATATGAAAACTACGAGTCTCCTTCAAGCCAAATCATGACGGTCTGTGGGATTAGAATTCACTCAGCCTAACAAGCAAAAGATCCTGCGATTTTGGAAGATAATTCTGTTTCACTTGATGACCGGGGCTTTCATACTTGCTCAAAGTGAGCGTTCATTGAAACAACCTAGCTCTACCCTCGGGTCCGTTCAGTCTCTTTTGAAGTTGCTCTTCTCTTTGTCTTTCTTGATCTGTAGCTCTTTCTCTTTCCTACCTTTGCGTCGACTTTGTTTCTCCGTTAATATGCTTTCTCTGTTCTCTGCTCCGCTTCCGTGCAAAGGGAAGCTTGCAAGCGAATAGTTCAAATGAAGCATAATTGCAACTTTGTTTACGGGGGCAAGAATTTTGTTAACTCTGTTTCCCATCCAAGATCTCTCTTCCACTCTCTCTTTCCTAAAATTTTCCTAAATCGGCATTGCTGATAACTATCTCTCTTCTGTGGCCCTGGCTTGCCCAATTTAATCATTCCAGTGATGTGATCTTAGTTCAGGCCTCTTTTAAGCGAACTGATGTTATATCTTAACTTGGAACTGCAAAACGACTCCTCGAAATGATAGCATTGGAGTACGATTCAGCTTGACGCAGCTGCAAAAATTGATCTTTGTCATTCAAGCTCGACAACTTCTTTTCCTTAAACGATAATGCTTCCTTAAACGATAATGCTTCCTTAAACGATAATGCGGTTGCAAATCTAGAGGCATTTCAAGTGTGTGCCGACTTTTCGTTGCCGACACGAAATTAATTTTAGTCTTTCATTCATCCATGGATATGACGTCAGCAACGCTGTGTAGCCCTATGGTTTGTTGGTGTCCATATCGGGAGAATGGCCAGCTATTTTAAGTATTGTCCTTAGAAGTCTTGCAGCAAAAAGACAATCTGCATGTTTTTTCATGCTTTTGTCAAAAACGGATGAAATTACTGTTTCAATTTAGCACAATGGTGCAGCTTGTAAATAGGGGTCATTATCAACAGATATTTAAATATATTTAGGCGCCCGACTTGAGGAAAACATACAAGAAAAGTGCTATGTTCCAGTAATATAGAGGTGAACAAAATGCAGTGAAGTTATGTCAGAGAAGAAAGACTTGGAGTGACCATGACGTACCATATGACCTGTGCTGTGCCACTTAAAGTGGCGATTCAGGGCAAATCATGTTGTATTCCGATTGGAATGCTCATTTCAATGGAAGCTTGCGACGACCCTTAGCCACGGAAGAGAAACCTCTAAGCCAATGCTGATTGATCTGCAGTATGCGAAAACCTCAGATCCAATGCCCGGATCATTCATTCGATTCAGGGCTTAATCGTTAAAACAACTCATACTTCGTTTCGGCAGGCATACTTTGTTCCCAGGTGTTTAACAGCTAGGCTTTAAGACGACAAAATGAATGGGCGACAGTGAAAAAGAAGTAAACTTGGCTCACTAGTCTAGACCATGAAACGTGGAGTAAGTGCAAGAACAAATTCTGTATGGAAAGCCATTCAAGATAGGCGAAGAAGAAAATCACAATACTTTGTCAAGGATTATGTTGAATATTTGTACATAGTTGTCTGAGAGTATGTGCTTACCATGTCCTGTTGGGAATTAAATTGTGCATACGGGCGTAAGTGTAGAGCATATAGCAAATAATAGAAACGTTAAAGGGATGAGACATTGTTGGAATTGCATGAAGCAATAATCATTTCGCGAGGGTGGATATCCTTCGGTAGTCGATATATGGATGCCAAAAGTTGACGATAATTTCGAGTGGATTATCTAGGATATGCTACAAAGAGAAAGAAAGTAATGCAGATTGTTTCAACAATGCCGAGAAGTTCTTTTGAGGTTGGTCTAAAAAGCTTTTACATGAAGTCAAGGGATGCATACATCGCTATAAATGAACGTGGTATTTCCTCCCTTAGTAGATGCTGATAAATCTTGATTCCTGAGTGACAATATTGAAAAAATCTCCCATTCGAATCAAGAGAGCGCTGTTGGTTCCAATCATTGTAGCTGCCAACCTGTTTCTAAGCTCAGCGCGCACAAACGAGGCCTGATTAACCAGAGCGCGGCTACAAAACAGTATACATGCCTCTGTAGCGCATGGCACCTGTGGTATTAGACCTTAACTTCAAGAAACCAAACCCCCGTCCAGCATTTGAAGCCTTAGAAAGTTTTCTTGTCGCCAAACTTGGCGAGGCACCTCTTCCAAGACAGTTATTATAATCCTTGAATTGATGGTACAGCGCTCATGAGCACTTTATAGTTCGAACTCTGCTCTTACGATATCGAACTGAGACTATGTTGAGGTTACGCCTCGTTTTCATGTGCGTTACCAAGCGAGTCGTTGAAAGACCCCCAAAAATTGTCGTGGCTATAGATGCATTTTAAAGACTTAGATAAGCTAGACAGTAAAAATGAAAAACCACACTGAAAACTGGCGTAAAAGGCCGGCTGGAAAAGAACGATAGGACGCGTGAGCTGTCTAAGCCCCAGACCCCTGACTTTCCAAATGCACAATTCTTTTTGCTTCTTTTCCATGCACAGGACTCCAAACTACATCACCAGTCTTAAGCTATGACCATACTATCCTGCATATCCCACAGGTTGATCAAAAGTGATTTTAAATGGTTCGACGTTTCTAAATCCCATTTCAAAACAAGATAACTTAACCAGCTCAGTTTCCCTAATTTTCAACATGTTTTTCAGAAGATAAGCTGGCCTATCTTAACCTGGAGTTGGCAGCTTCGCATATTTCCAAAAAAGACACTTGATTTGTCACAAAATCACACGAGTTGCAAATCCACAAGACTAACTGGGATCTAATCTTGGATTACTTATAAAAACTAGAGTTAGCAAACAGAATGGAATAGACCATCCTACAATCGAGTTACAACGTCATAAAAGAAAATGATACTGAGCATCGTTATGAGTAGGGATTATAGCTTTCGTAAGGTCATACCGAGAGTTGACCAAAGTTTTCTTAGTAATTAGGCCCGTTGCTTCAAATCAATAAACATCTTCGCTGCATCTGCTGAAATCAGATGGAGTCGTGTCCTGGCAAACTCCTCAGAAGGATTCCGAAACTTGTCGATAAAAACTCCTCTAGAACGGCCATCCCAGCTGCTGTGGTTCCACCTTGCCCGATACGAAGGCCTATCGCTTGACTTCAAGTAAACAAGCACGCCATTACAAAATCCACCAGCAAGGAACTCCCAAGGGAGTTAGGACACGATGCGACTAGATAACTCCAACAAAACCCGGCCAAAACCTGTACGAGCCACTGTCAACATACCTTCGGCTAAAATCACATGTTTTCCACGAATCTATCTCTTACTTACATTAAGTGGTTGTTCTTCTGACAGCCAAAGTCACCTGAAAAACCTAAAGGAAGTGAGTAATGCTTGTAAGTCTAGGCCAGGGCTCGGGTTGTTTCGAGAAAGTGCGTACTAGTGTCCCCCTTTCGCGTGGGCTACCAATATCTAATCAGGTAGCACTCGCAACTGTCCCTATAGTTTATTTCATTTTGAGGTGATTCTAATCAAAGTGTTTCATAACTCCTGCTTAAGACGATTTTCCACTTAAGTAGGCTTAAGTATATGTGCTCACGAAGCAGAGAATCGCACTAAGAGCTCCGTAAAGAAGGCAGACGTCGTGTTTTAAAGTCATTTATAAGAACATGTGGATCGTAAAAGGGCCTACAAAACGTGCAAATGTGAATAATCCAGCAGCCATGTATATTGTAACAAAACAAATGACACCAACACTACATTCATTTTATTTCAAAGTGTTGATGATATTTTAAAGGCTGAATTGCCTAAAATTGATAAATATTAATAACTAAAATTCTTTGAACAGGGAGTGAAATCAGATGGGATCTTATCAATAAAATTCATTCACTTCGACAACCCTGGGTCACTCAAATCGGACAGTACTTGTTGCGATTATGATGGTGCGTCTGGAGTATGCAGTTCCTGTGAATACATGTTCAAGCTCTGTGTCACTGGATCAGGCTCTAAACCATGTTCACTCAGCAACATCGCTACCGAATGGCTTTCTAACAACAACTACTACTTGTTCCAGCCTTTCTTCTATATCCAGCCGCACGGCGAGTCGGTCAGCAACCCAATGCAAGTTCCTTTCAAGACGTGGAACGTAAGTGAAGTTTGTGCATAAGCATAGATTTTGTTTATTCGGTACATGAAGACTTCAAATATAAATTGTGTATCTCTAACTCCTGAGTGGATTTATTCGAGACTCAAGAATGTGTCAAATCACAGTACCGTGACATTATAAATGGAAGTTTTCTTTGTCTCACCAAAAACAGAACAGATTTGGCATGTTACTCTTTTACGACCCGGTATATTTAAGGGCAGTTACTCTCTCAAGCTCCCAACAGAATAAGAAAATGTAAGACAAAATGCCAGTCCATATAGGTATACGTAATCTGTCTGCCTCTCGTCTTCAGAACAGCTTTCTGTTCAAGTTCACCCTGCTGGATGAGGACAACATGGGGGCAACAGATCACATTAGCACGATGGAAAGGAACATAACGATCAATGCGACAAGAAGTGGCACAACTATTGAGAAAGGAGTGGTGCTAGAGGGGGAAAAAAGAACCACTGGGGTAGTGCCGATGCTTACGGCCCAAATGAGGTAAGCACCCGGCTTGACCTCTTGACCCCTACCATAATAAAGAACTATCATTTATTTCGGCAAAGGCTTTATCCAAACCGATACAACACTTTGAATGGATAATCAGATGTTGTTAGTGGGTAGGGCTTTACTCTTAAGGGGTTCTTGATAGACCTTTGCTTCGCTAATTTTCCTTTGATTATGTGACGAATTCTTGTGTTTATCTTAATTACGCGACGAAGCTTTGATGTCGAAATGTGTGAATAATAGAAGTATGTTTCTCCACAGCGTTTCATGCAATGCCAATTACCTCATACCAAGCTGCAGTGACTACTGCGTGAATACCGATGATGCCTCGGGGCACTACATCTGCAACTTTTTGACTGGCAAACGCGATTGCCACGCTGGCTGGTATGGTGAAAGATGTGACAAGAAGAAGGCAGCATGCAGCCCAAGGAACGATACCAAGGGACACTATACGTGTGAGACCTTGACTGGGAGGAAGATTTGCCTGCCGGGTTGGCGCAATGCATCTACAAACTGCACTGAAGGTTAGAAATTCGCACTTCCGATTGACATGAAAATAGATTTAACCATCTGGAAACTTAACTATGATAGAAGGTAGAGTGTTGAAATCGCTCTTACACCAATTAAAAACAGGCAGCTGCAAATTACTTCATGTTCTTTACTGAAAAAACAGTGGACTAATTTTCATCCCTACAATACGGACACACAGATGTTTATTCTCGCAATCACACCATAAAGTAATGTCGCACTTGAAAGATGAAAGCAAAAATTAATTATTTATCACGTCTTAAGCCTTGGATTCCCCCCAACTCTCACTGGAATTGCCTTGTTTATTAAATGAAATGACTATTAGTTTCAATTCAATTTTCCCTTGAGAATGACGACTTTCTTTGTTTACAGAGATAATCAAAACGCCGACTGTAGCTGTACCCTGGATAACAGCTACGTCACAATTTTTGAGAACACCGTCGCTCAGTGCAGTCACTCAGCACACGACGAAAAGCAGTGACGTCATCAGAACCAGCCTCACTGTGAGTTCAAGAACCGAGATCCCTCCAGCCTCGGTTTCGATTTCTCCTAGCAGTGTACACGCAGAAGCGACAGAGACCCTGGCTCCTCACACGGAGGCGCTGCACAAGAACGCTTCAATGACGCCCAGTGCGAAGGAGACCATTTCCACTTCTACCTCGCATGCAGCCACTCGCGTAGAGGCGTCGATGCCTGGCTCAGGAACAACCCAGCAAGCAGGTCTCAGTATCCGTGCAGCATCGTCTACCACTGTACCCTGGATAACAGCTACGTCACAATTTTCGAGAACACCGTCGCTCAGTGCAGTCACTCAGCACACGACGAAGAGCAGTGACGTCATCAGAACCAGCCTCACTGTGAGTTCAAGAACCGAGATTCCTCCAGCCAGCACGGTACTCGTAATGCGACACTACACTGCATCGTTTGGCAGTGGTGGGAGTAAAGATACTCCAGTTGTGCCAAGTGACATCAAAACAGCCATCCTCTCCAAGACGCAACAAGAGTCATCACGCAGCGCAGGTTTGGCTTCCATGGCAGTGTCTCGCAACCCGTCTCCTTCAAAGATCGAGCCAACAAACTCCACAGCCTATATGGCCAAAACCCAGACTCCAACTGTCATGGTTACAACACTGCCAACATTGGACCCGAACGTGGACAAGATGAAGGGCCTGGGCAAAGTCATCGCATTTATAGTTTCGATTGGTCTTTTCATACTGTTGTCATCAGCGATTCTGCTCGTTCTCAAACTGAAAAACAACAAGTAAGGCCATGACAATAATTAGGAAATGCTTTGCGAAATCTGTTTTAAGCTCCTTATGGCCAAGAACTCATGGCTTGAACTAGTTATGATGAACTTCTATTGTTCCTAACGATCACCAAAATTGCATGAAATAACGATTGGAAAAACACAACTAACGCATTAACGCGATTTTCATTTGCTTGTCCACAGGCCAACATCTAGACTTCTATCCTCTTGAAAAGCATTATGTGAAGACTGGCATTTGCCTTGTAAAAATGATCAGAGTTCCCGTCCTTCTTGGCCAGATTTGGCATCCGCAAGCAATATTGTTGTTCGGTAGGATTTCAAGCGTTTCTTGCAAGCGGATTTTGAAGCTTGATAAACTTGGCGCAATCCCTTAACTTTAGTAAGCAACTCACAATGAAGGCTTTACAGTTAAATGAATGAAATGAGAATATTCACAAAATATAACAGATAAAATTTTCGTTAGTTCTTTGAAACGAGTTGTGTAACACGTTTTGTGTAATGATGCATCAATAAAAGAGATTCGCAATATCAATTATATTACAGCAAAGAAATCAAACATTGATTAAGTGACAAGCCAGGGTACCTATTAAAGGTATTCGACGTCGAACACAAGTAAGAAAAAGATGATGTATATGCTATAATTATATTACAAAATTGAAGTACTTATAAACAGGGCAATTTCCCAGGATTTCATACATCAGACTATGCTAAAGATAAATAATGCTACTTTATTGCTGTTGCCTTTGCAGGAAAAACCACGTGAAACCGATCAAGCTTTCGAACAGATACCAACAGCATTCGGCATACTCCCAGTCCTCAAGGCATTCAAAGGCAACGTCCAGCCTCTCAATACACGGCCTGGTGGAAACGAGGATAGGCGCGTTCGTGGAGCCCAAAAGACTGGATGTTGATGGTGTCAGTTCGCACTCTGGGAGATCGCAAGGTCGATGGAGGTCAGGCAACAGCGAAGAAGGCCTACCACACCAGAGGGAGACTGGGAACAAACTCGGCAGCTTTGTTATGACAACAAACCCTCAACATTTTCTGATGCCAAAAGAGGCCTATTTATTGGTGCCAACGGATCCCTGCTTACGTCCTTATAACTCCAACTATAAATAGCCTAGATATTTAATTTACATTGTTGACTATAATTTTAGGTTACGTATTTATTCGTTGTTGGTGGGAAACTAGTTGGTTTTGTTAAAAAGTGTTTCATACTGTAAATATTTGGGGGTTGATAGTTCATAGTCGCTTGGAGGATCAATATGTGATTGTAAAATTCATCTGTAAATATCTAGTGAAATTAGATTGAATTCGTCTGTAAAGCAGATCATCTTTACTTCAACCTTAGTTATAAATCAATATCCACATTTGAATACAAACTTTCGAAATGTGCAATTAGGATATTAATGGTTTTGGAAGAAAGAAGGAAAATATATCTTAGGTGATGTAACTCAATGCTTTAGCTATCATTTCAGAAATCACTGAGTTCGCTACAAATTACTCTAAGGAAAACTAGCAGCAGACAAGGGAGTTCTGCGTACAACGCCAGAGGAGAGGAGACACTTTCTTCTCGAAACAACTTTGTCGCCTTGGATAAGCCTCAAAAAGCTTTAGAGGGACGCAGAAATGGTCCAACAAACCGCACTTTCATCTTCATGCTTGACACACTTATGCTTGACAGAAAAAATCACGCGGACATGATATAAATTGAAAACAAATGGAAAATATGTGATTATCTCAACGCTGCGACTGTTGATCAAAACATGAATACATCTACTAAAAATATGAATATAATTGCTACTTTCGCAGCTTTCTGGTTCTTAAACCTTAAAAAGAATTGTTATAGTGTTTTGGCTTTGAAAGAAGCTTCTTGTTGCCACACTTTATGGAAACGTGGCTTGTATCCGGCCTCAGTTCGGTTCTGAATGGCTGTTTTGATTTGCAATGGAGCTCACAACGAAATCATCGATGCAATGATGAATAAAAATGAAGAGTTTATTTAAAAGAAGCAAGGCAGACGTGAACATATTAATTTCCAAAGTATCAAGCGGAAACCTGCACAGTTATAAAGAAAACACTTTCGTACAAGTTTTCTCTGTAAA
Organism: Nemopilema nomurai; assembly: GCA_003864495.1. Classification (NCBI taxonomy): domain Eukaryota; kingdom Metazoa; phylum Cnidaria; class Scyphozoa; order Rhizostomeae; family Rhizostomatidae; genus Nemopilema; species Nemopilema nomurai. The sequence goes on from ML133474.1 coordinate 86,853, forward strand.
ACAAAGAATAAGATGTTAAGGAAATACACCAACGCACTGCCATTTTTAATGGAGGCATTATTGTACAAAAAAAGTTGTTTTACCTTTAAATTGTCCACACTTCATTATTCGAGCAACCAAAACTATTAGGTTTTTTAAATATGTACACATCAAGCTCACTGAAGAGGCCCTACTACAAAGTTCTATGTCCTTTTAACTTGCGGCGAGTTCTTAAACAGCATCTTCAACTGCTTCTCTCGCTCATTGGAACATCCTGTGATACGGAATACAATTTTGCATTACATGATTTTGAAAAATTTGTAAACGAAGGAGTGACCTCCTGAGAGCATGGCTTCAAGAGGAGACAATCTACGGAAATCGAGGTTTAGGGTGGTCTTAGCGTCCGAATCAAATATTTCCAGTACAATGAACAACTGTGAATAGAAAGTGCCAGTTTAATGTAAACGTTGGCAATGAATGTACAGGGTGTTCAATGACAACGACGCTCGGAAAAAATGTACCACTGCTAATGATGAGCTTAAAGTTAAAATTTATTGTCTTTACAATCTGTTCCGCAGATACTATACGAAATATCTTGACAGAGAGAGCGGTGTAAAATTGTCCCGATTGGTCATAATTGTAAATTGAAAGAAAATTGAATATAATTTTGCTTTCTTCTTTTCCGGGCCTTGTATTGACTTTTCTTGCCAAGAGGCTTATCATTGAAATTTCTTTGCCATTCATAACTTGTGCCAAGAAATATCAAATATCAATTTGCTAAGTTGGAAGTGGTAGATTTCTAAGTGGGGTTCCTAAACCTTCTTGAAGTAGGAAAATGTGTACACATCAACCAAGGAAAGAAATTAGGAGCTTGATACCGGAAAGCAATGTGAAGAATATTATTTGCATGTTTGGAAGTAGACCTGGCGTTTGTGCCGGTTCGACTTGAAAAGCACTTGCTAATTTTCTCAACACAGAAACTGGATCTGTTATTAGGGACACAGTGTCATTATGCGTAATTTCACTGTTCAATCAAACAGAACTACGCACCATTTTCAAAATTTGTTACTTAAAAAAAATTTTTTGAAAGCGTAAGTTAATCTGCACTTCATGAGAAAACTTCTCTTGTTAGTTACTAAAAGATCACGGCTAGAAATTCACTAGAGTCGACGATATTTCCTGAAAGACATTCTTTACCACGTGCAGTATTCGGTAAACTAAAAGTTCACTAGAAAGCTACAACAGAGTTGAAGCTAATTGTAGAAACAAAAAGAAACAGATGGTGATTCTGTTAGCTGATTAGAGACAATGAGATACAGAGATGTGGCAAACTTTTCAGCAACTGGGTTTATCGATGCAAAGCCGGGAGTGGACAAATTTTTCAGCTTTAAAAATTTTCATATAAAGCAAGCTCCAGAATATGATTCTAATGTGACGAGACAAAACTAGAAACAGATCTAGAGACAGAACGCTTGAAAAAGGCTTGAAAAAGGACATGCTTCCATACCAACAAAAATATGTTTGTAAAATAATCGGGGAACAGAAGATATGTAAGAATTACGAGCAGCACAATGGCATAATGCTTTCAAGCGACGTACCAAGAAACGAATTAGATGAAAACGACGATGTGGGGGTACAGTCTCCGGCTCCAATGTCATCCAGCGTCACAGGTCCATCGTTCCAAATCAAATCAAAGCCTCCTACTCTCTTTTCTTTACCAGTCAACCTACAAAAAATGCCAAGCTTATTGTAGTCACTTTATCAAGCAGTTTACTTTCGTTTCTTTACAATGTAGAGAAAGTAGACGTTAGAAAATACATGTAGAGAACAATAGCTTCCTGAAGAAGTTCAAAAGAAGGAAATGCAAAAACTAGGATACACTTGTTGTACACATGGATTCGAGAGAACTTCTGCCATTCTATTTGAAAAGCACTTTTAACAATACAGCATTTCTGTTTTAACGTATTTTTCCTGCATTGTTGAATGAAAAAAGTATTACAACATTGGTCTTCAAAAATGCATGAAATATCCCACGACTGGGCCGAAGACATGATTTCAAGACTTTGACAAAGCTGATAATTAGAGCAAACAGAAAGTAAAATATATTTTCGCCCATGCCTGTAGATTGAGGTCCTTTGTTGCAACATTGCAAATTCAAAGTATTTCGCAACAGAATACTTCAGGATTCATGACTTTCTTGTTATAAAACTTTCGACATACCATTCTTGGTAAAGTTGCAAGAATAAGAGCCACACATATTTAATCGCGACAACTATTCCCTCCAATTTGCCTAGCAAAAATTCTACAAGCCTAAGCTTCGAACAACAAGCATCGTACGAGTTCTGATATTTTCTCGGTGTTGATGCAACTTAGAAGAATTATCAGGAGTTGAACTCTGTTGTTCCTTACCTTCCCTCGAGGTCGACGACATTCAAAAGATCAGTCAAAAGTGCAAACTTCATATCATAATCAGTGCTGCTACTTGCTGTTAAAGATGGAGATGCGTTTATCTCCACCAGCCAACTACAAGCAAACAAGTAAGCTTGCATGAGCCTAGCGATCTTTGGATTGCTAAAACACAATTTCTCAATAACATGTCCTTATGCACAAAGTTAGCTGGAAATTAGTGAATCATTCTGATTTCCAAAAAAATCAAATTTTCAACTGCAAAATTTTAAGGTTGCGAAATCAACATTCATAGATTAGTGTACTTACTGGCAGTAATTATTTTAAAACTTTATGGTAGATTGAAAGATTGAAAGAATGTTACCGATACTCAGAATAGAATGTTTTACAGCTTTATTGTTTGTACAAGGCTGATCTGGCATTTACGTCAAAGACATAGAGAGGTTAACGGGGCCATTTTCATGACGCAAGAGGAGTTTCTTTTTTAAACCCTTTTACGCAACGCAAAAATGATTCCAAATTCGGTTCTGATTGCTAACTTTTGATATCTTTCAAATTGACTGCAATTAGAAACATAGTGGAAGGTATCTTCCCACATTACATTGTAATTACACTAGAAGCCTACAAACGTAGGCAGGGTCACAGCAACCAATTCATTGAGAAGATAAGATAAAAGATTCGCACGGGGTTTGTGAAAATTTTTAAGAACTGATCCAGCTAAATAAATAAGAAGGGAAAGTGCTTACGGTTTCAGATCTGAGTCCAGCAGTATATCATATCCATACCTACAGTTGAGGTAAGGAAAGTCCTTAAGCAAAGAGCATGTTGGCTTGAAAACATTGACAAAAATCATTAGTATTAGCAGCAAAAGTGTTTCAGTTAACCTTCGTTAAATAAATCTTTTACGCTAGGAGTACACATAGAATATCGGAATAAAAACTAAATTTAGGATAGAGGGTCTACAAAGTTCTTGGATCTCTTTCAATATTCCCAAATTTCCGTAAAGAGCTCAACAAAAATCTTGATTCGATCCAATGTAGCTTGGCTTCGTCTACCAACGCCTACTGTAAGATACTGTAAGATTACATTTTTCACTCACAAATCAAAATACTTAAACACTAAACTTTTTTATCTGTATTCTGAGTATAGGAGCAAACGTTAATATACAGTTCCTTGTAGCTGTTTGTAAAGGATACATTTCGAAACAGTGCTTGTCATTTATCATGACTCTTTGCACACTCTGTAAACTTTTAATGAATATCTCATCCATCAAGCGATATAGATTAGATATCTGCAAAAGACAAGGACACTTAAGAATTGTTTAGCAACCAACGAATGCTTTCTATATTATCATAATTCTGAATGTTGATTTGAAGACATGGAATATGATTATGAAACTAGTAGACCTTGTTGAAAATACGGAAGAGCTTTCCTCACAGATGAAGGTGACACAGGAGCCCCTTCATCATCAAGAACGTGCCCCCATGCAGGCCATCCCAAAGGGTAGTCTACCTAGAATAGTTGATTGGCTTTATGTCTTTTCTCGATCAAGCATTCTAATAAAAAATGGCAGTACGTTTTGAATACTGAAAGATGTTTAGCTTGAAAATTACAGAGAATAAATTAAAAATTTGCAATTTGCTACCACATGTCGAAGAAGATTTAGATATTGTAGCCGCTTTTGGAGTTGAAAAAGTCAATAGGTCAATTGTATCAACAGCAGAATGGATCTCATTTTTGTAAAAGTAATTTCATTGTACTACTACTGGAATATTTTCGTCACTTTGAGTTTCACGAAAGAACTATCCAAAGGTTTGGTACAAGGGTTATCCAAAAGGGGCAAATTTTATCTTACATTGGTAAAGGGATGCTTCCCCTCGATTCAGAGAAATAAAGATTATGTAACTTGCTTGGAAAATTACCTTTAGTGAAACGTAATATAGCTATACAACAAATTAATGGTGAACAAATTTTCGTGGTTAAAAGCTTCACAATGACACGAAACAGCGGACCTTTTTTCAGCGCTTGCTCACTTACCGAAATTCGCATAAACTGAGGCGTGTCAGGCAAAGATAATGATGCCGCTATTTTGCCACAATGAAAATGACAATATGAAAAGACTTACTGCTTCGTGGCCATGCTTTGCCGTGAGGTACATTCGCAACTGCCTGAGAGACCACTTTGAGCCCTAGCAACAAAAAATATTCAATTAGAATCAGATAAAAAAGACTTGACGTTCCTGCCAATTATGGATTTGGTTCTCGCAGTAAAAATTGATACACAATTAGGCTTGTTGCAGGAATAATTCGCACAGAAATTTGATAAAGTAATTTCTCAAAAGCAAACACTATGTATCTTCTAAACGCAAAGCTGCCAATTCAAAATTGATATTTGAAGTTGCTTGAGTGTTCGGTAGAAAATTTTGGAGCTCATGGTTTTGATTTAGTCCTTTTTCTGCTGAGCCACATTTATAGATTTGACATAAAGTTGTGTTGCAGGAAATAAAATTGTGCAAGAACACACTCAAAACCGTATTACAAAATCACAAATACTTGTTGCAATAGTTCTAGAAATAACCATGTATTTTTAACCATGTCAGTTACTATATGAGGAGCCCTGTTTCTAAACTCGTAAAGAAAATTGGAAAGTAGCAAGGGAGATTGAGAGCGGACCACACCAGGTGTTGAAAACAAAAAGAAACTGAAATGCCTGGTCAAATGCTACCAACCCTGTTCAGCATATAGATGTTAGAATATGTCATGGCGATGAAAGATAAACAATAGACAACACACCTCTGGGTCGTAATCCGGGGCTGTTTTCTGAACAGCAACGTTGGTAAGGTGAATATCTTTATTCAAATTAAGAGCCAACGATTGGTCGCAAGTTTAAAGTTCACAAACCAATGCACCTTTATCAGGAAAATGTTTCGACTGTCCTTTAATACATAGCAGGCTTTGCATTCTGTATCATGATAGAAGCAAACTTGTCGATGTAACGATACAAGCTAGACGATGGGGACATTCTGTTTTCCAATGCCACGAGTACCGTTCGGTCCTTGTCGTCACCCTTTAAGTGCTTCGACGACTGCTTCATTATTATTCTATTGTATTTCAGAATGCCTGGCAGCATTTAATGAGGTCAAATTGCGAAATAAAATTGATTACTAACAGAAGTGGAGTCTTTGATTCTTAGCAGATCAGGGTTGATGAGATGCCTACCTAGGACAACCTGACGAAATGGGGTAGTTAGGGATGCAAATCAAGTCAATTGCAATAAAGACACAAACCCTAGGGCATGACAGTAGCTACCGGCCTGATAAAAACCTGAGCACCTTTACTCGACGAATATTACCGCATTCGAAAGGATACAAGTGTCGTCAATAGAATCCAAAGAATAACGAAAGTTCGTGAATCGGGCAAACCCCTCTCGAAAAAGCCAGGCACGCAATGGGATATACTGGAATATGAGAAAGGAAAGTTTCTTGAAGAATGGTGTTCGCTTTGATTTCAAAGGAGATTGAAATTCAAGATGGCGACCTGAGAAGTAAGCAGCATTTAAAGGCCTGAAAATTATTTACAACATTATCTTAATTGAAGTAGCAGCTAACAAATAGTAACATAATGGTAAAATTTTGCTTCCTGAATCATCCTTTGAATTCCTTGTGTTAAATTTAATCCTTGGAATCTTGTGCATAATTCGAGATCCTTTATATTCGAAAAATATTTCAATTACTCATAACATACACCAACCAAGAAAATGATACAACTTCGGAGCATCTTTGACCATTACAAAAGCTAAATAAACAAAAGTTTACGTATACAATATGCACCAAACAGCAACTTACTGATGTCACAAGAATGTAGACTCTAAGATCAAATTTTTTCCCTGAAATAGGAAATAAGAATTTCATTTAATAAGCTAAATGCAAATTCACAACACAACATGCACCCCCATGGCAAGAAAGTTTGTATTTAGCACTATGAATTTGGCAGAAAAGAAAACGATGGCATTGTTTTCTAGAGATCGGCCCCTGATAATGAGTATTGGTATAAACAACTTGATTGAAAAGTTACATTCTCAGATCAAGTAGTTCAATGCACGTGGCTTTGCAACAGAACCTAAAGCAGGTCAGAGTAGAAAACCAACAAATACTTCTATTCCTCACCATCTTCGTTTAAAAGAGTGATAGTCAGCAAAAATGACAACATATTTTGTGGTTGAAACACTCAAGAAACTGACGATAGCAAAAAAAACATGCGAAGAGTTCATGAAGAAGAAGAGGAAGGTGTCTTTAAGCACATCATATGAAGTCAGGTCATGCAGAATTACGTTTGAGCCCCGTTTGCATCAATAGGCATTAGGAAACATTAAATCCGCATTATACAATAGCTTTCTTTAAAACTGACCTCCAATCAAGTACGGATTCTCGATGTATCTTTGAACGATGTAAGTCTCAGGTGCTTCTTTATCTTCTTTCTAAAAAAGTAATTCAATTTATTTTGCTGTCTCAGGCATATCTCAGTAACGGATAGCGAGATGGTGAGCTCAAACTTTTGAAAAGTATTGTATGAAGAATCCATACACAAAGTTAAAGCAAAATAAAAAAAATTGGACATCAAAATACACGATCAGTTTTTATCAGTTTTTAACTGACAGTTTTCAGTCTTCAGTCAAAAACTGATCATGTATTTAGCAAAAACTGATGAAAACTGATGCTTTAATGACCTTCAGTTTTTGACTGAAGAAGTTGAACACGTCCAACTTCGTCAGTTTTTGACTGATGGAATTTCTATTCATTGATGTAGACTCCATTGTTTAGAGCGGGCGCCCCTATAATCCCCTTGCGCAAGATTGCCAAATACCTTACAGTGGCTGCTAGTTGAATACTTGCAGGGATAGAATCACGTATATTTGTGTCGTATTTTGAAATGTCCACCTTAATCAGCTCCAACAACTCGACAAAATTTTCAGGCGTTTTTCTCAGAAATTTTCTATACTCTGCTTCATCCTCCGATCTTAACTCTTGTAGAAAAGTGTCGTAAACACCGAGGTTAGTCCTCCTACTCAACCATGGCTTTACCCAAACAGACTTTGCTTTTTTTTTCTCGATATTTTCGCCTTTTTTGACGACCAGAAGCGCAGCCAGAACAAAAGCAGTTGTTTCTTGATCAAGCTCCATTGTAAAAAGAGCCGATCTAATCAAAACGTGAACTCATTCCAATCGGTTTTGAAAAACTGAAAACTGTCAGTCAAAAACTGATAAAAGCTGATCGTGTGTGAAGGACATCAGTTTTTGAAAAACTGAAAACTGTCAGTCAAAAAGCTGATAAAAATTGATCGTGTATTTCAGGCTTTAGATTGAGATGGAATGACCATAAAAAGAAATTTTAATGTACCATCAAAGCTTGTTACGAGCGTCTTTGATGAGAGGTTGCCAAATTTCTAAGCTTGCTGTACTAAGCACAATGATGAGCCAGGGAATATTTGTGATCATTGCCTGTGTGCCGTATCGTGATAGGGTTTTTCGAATAATGTAAACAGCAAGTTAAGTAAATTACAATCTACAAAAGCGACAAGAACGAAAGTAGAAAGAAATTTACCCGTTCGTCCAGTGTCCGATAGTAGTCTTCCTTGAATTGAAGATGATGAAAATTATTCATTGCATTGAAAGTCAGATCTAAGTATATTCAAATTAGATCATGGTCAACACATTCAAAAATTAGCCTTGATTTTTTTGCCGCCTTTTTAATTAGGATTATATCTATTGACAAAGTGAGGTGTGGAGTGTCGTAGAACAACTACAAGTATAGGTCACTATAACTGTAAATAATTAGATAAGAGTGGAATGAAATAACAGGTTATGAACCTACGTTACTACACTCACCTTCCGCCAATCCATAATGTCCTTCAGTTTTCGAAAGATGAATATTCCTTTTCCCTGTGACTTTGCAATCTGCAGAAAATAACATTCAACCAAAAAGGTGGACACTTCGCCAGATCATACTTACAAAAGTGTCAGCACTTAAAAAAAGAAAAGAAATCCTCTTATGCGAGATGTTATGTTATCTGTGAAATTTAATAAACTTGTGCTTAATATCCAAATAATGACTCACAGGCTTCATTATCCATAATTTTCCAGGATTTTTCTTGAATTCCTCCACAAACATGTGATATTCACTCTGTGCAAAAATCAAAAACAATATATGTGTTTGTGATCAAGTGCAGCAGTGGCTTTCAAATGGCAGAAAACAATAAAGAAATGACCTTTCAGGGACATCAAAGAAAGCAATTTTTAAAGCAAAATGAAGGAGTTTGCAGAAAGTCTTCCCATTAAAAAGCCAAATTTTCACCACAGAATGTTACCATGGAAGAAATTTTGTAAAGAAGGTTAAATTTGTCAACATTATATAGACATCAACAATGGATTACTTACAGGCAATTCAAATGTGGCAGGAAAGAAGTCACATCTAGTTAGCTGAGTCAAGAGAAGTAACATAAATAACTAATCATCAAATGCTCGAACTTTTACAAAAAGGGAATTAAGTATCATGCAACACACTAAAGTTAGCAAAGAACAGCTTCAAAAGTCAATGGCCATGCTTTGTCAAAAAGTTTGGAATTGAAGTGCACAATATGTTCAAAATAGAAAATTTGAATGCCTCCTGGCACCAGTTCTGAATGGCTCTTTAAAGGACCTGAAAATTAGATTTTATGATTGGATTCAAAAGGCCAACAGGGTGGCCAGTTATATCTTGCCAGTGATGATAAGCTGGTGATGAAAACGAAAAGATACTTTGATGCTTCAAGTTTTCCTTGCTCTCTTTCTATTGACTTTTTCAGTCTCTTTAGATTTTTTGCCATCAGATTCTTTCTTGTAAGCTACAAGACAGAAAATATACTGGATAAAAAATAACACAGTAAACCATGAACGCTAATATGCAACCATGAGACACTGCACTTACGGATCAGGAATCAGCTGTATGTGAAGATTGTAGAAGAAGTTCACTTCCTTGAAGAATCAAAGAAGGCATAGAATGTCTCTTTATATAATAACTTTTAAAATTTTCAAAGAAACAAAATTACAAATTCTTGAAGACATCAATCATTTGATTAACCTTTACTGATCATACAAAGACCCTTTTCAAAGAACTTTAATTTAATTATTAAATTTCAGTGATCTGTTTTTTGCTACATGATTTTGGTCCCTATTGTCAATATAAGAGGGGTATAAAACCAATGAGAGCCCTTCCACTGGGTTTTCTATGCTCTGCCACCCAGGAGAGTAGAGAGGGTGGGTAAACGGCATAAAGGTCCGGGGCCCGGGCCCCGAAGTGGCCCGCAAAATATAGGTCTTACAGTTTAATATTTCGACTGCGGTATCCGGGGCTTTGCTCCGGGGCCCGGGCCATCTATCAGCGACCCTGCTGCCACCAATATCAAAGAAATTAAGTCAATATGCGCAGCTGTGGTATCTTATGAGAAATGATATTGTTTATGTATAACTCAATAGTCGCTTTTGAAATGAAAAACAGCCAAAATGCACCAGCATGACTGGAAATTGAAAGATTTTAACTTACATCGGAAAAGGTCAGCAAAAATTAAAAGAAAGATGCTCTCAAACTACCTCATAATGGTTCCGGAAATGATTAATTTTGACATGCTCTTCCAGGTATGTGTTATCAAAGATCTCTTGGATACCACATTTATCTGTCCAAATGAAATCCCAATCTGTCTCACTGGAAAAGAATGATGATGAGATGAGATTAAACTTTCCCATCATTTTAAATAGGCCTCTAGGAATCCAAAAGATAATCCAAAATAGTAAAAATTATGATATAAATAATAAATTCATAGTCAAAGGCAGGTGTGCTTAGCTTTTATTTAACTCAGTCAGATACAGAAAACATTCAATGGGGATGTTTACATTCTAAATTATAAGGAGAATGTAAATAGTTTTCTACCTTGAAGTTTCTGCCCAGCCGCATCTGGATTTGAGTACATCGTAAATGGTATTTTGAAAGCCACATCTGAATTTTATCGCTCTTCCGTCAATTCTTCAAAATAATTCAGACCAAATGTCCATTGAAAAAGTTTGGAATTGTTTAATGGTACTTAAAACAAGATCTTCGTTATTTTGATAATTAGAGCCAAAAGGGATATGAATTAATTTTCTACCATACAAAAAGTGTTAAAAAGGCCTTAATTTCCTTTTCTGATAGGTGCGTGCAATTTAAAGTCTGACATATTTGTGCTGCTAGAATCTTTAACAGCTAGAACATAAACAGTGACTTTATCATAAACTTTATTTACATTTTATTCCCTCTTTGACTTGGTTTCAGTGGGTACACCTGCAAAATAAAAACACTTTAAGCCCGAGAAAAATGGGTTAAAGCAAAGCAAAAACTCAAAGATGTAATTCTGGCATGCATAAGACAGTTTTCCATGCCTACTAATTATAACGGCTTTCATCACACTGAAGACAAAAAACGATGTTAAGGAATTCAGAAGATGGGGGTACGGTACCCATTGATTAAAAAAGTTTCCAATAGTGGGCGACCACTCTGTGTATATACAACTATACCGCCACAAGGTCAAGAAAATTCCTAGCACAGCTTCGAGGCATCAAATTCAACAGCTATCCTACCTAAGAAGTCTTTAAAGAAAAACGTAAATACCTTGGCATTACTCTTGGACATAATTTATCTATTCAGACATAAACACTTCCCAGATTTGTTCCCTCGTAACTGTCCAGTGGTAAACAAACCTTCTTGCATTCTCGATTTCGTTGCGAGCCTCGTATTCGAAGTAGTTCCTGGTCTGGAGGTCCGGTATCTAAATTTAGACATTAATTGATTTTTATTGAAGTTGTTTTGAGTTGATATAATGGGTATCCTCGTCAAAAGGATTCATTATTTGGCAATTTAATGCCAAATCTTTATTATCTACATTTATCTAAAGGGTGAAAGGACTGCAAGCTCTGGCTTCAAGGCATCAGCCGCCATGAATTACGTTCAGCGAAATTTGCGAGAAGCCAAAGTCTGCCTTTTAGGGGTATGAACTTATCAAAATTTTTCCCTTTAAAATATGAGTGATATAGCTCGTCAAAAGCCTGTTTCCCTATACGCCAAAATATTGAATATTTGCAGCTGGGGAGCGCCAAAGACTTTTTGGTAAAAATTTCAATGCAAGTAGTTTGTTATTTGTTATTATTTAGTTTAAAATCCAAGCTGATGGTAACGAGTGAATCATAGTGATATGATGATATGCTTAATACTAGAAAAGTAATCCTTGGTTTGCAATGCTCTATGTAATCTTTAGTGTTCCAGCTTCTTCATCATGTTTCACACAAGGTACGCCTCACATTAAATTGTAATCCTGTGGAGGCTTATGGATGGTAATTGGTCACTAAGCAGCACTGGCTGATACTTTTGAACATTTGCTGAAGCCTTACCAGACCCTACATGTTTAACAATTTAACAGATCTCTTTTGGAATGAAACAAGTAAGTTAATGTGCTTATTAAATGCATTTCAGATCTGGGTAGAAACTACACCTTTTCCCTAGCTAGATTTCTACTCCCTATATTTGCCCCTAGCTGTATATACCTTGTTTGTCTTTGGTATAGGGGAAGTGGCAATTTGTTCTCCTGATGTCCTAATTTAACTATTGTTACAAATTCCAAAGCCTAACAAGGAATTCGCATCACAGCAAATTGTGGTTTTTTCTTAGGACAGTGGTGTTGGGAAGTCAAGTCTCGTGCTTCGATTTGTGTCAGACAGATTTGACCCCAAGCAAAGTGCTACAATCGGGTAAGTAGTGAATATCTTTGTTTGTATATCAAAATGTTTGTTGATTTCAAAACATGAACAATTTGAAGTTCTGTGGTTGGGAAGTTCTGCAGTAGTGTTTAACTAATAAGCAAAAGTTGCAACGAAAGTCTGTATAATGTGAAAATGAATAGCTCATTATGAGAATAATGTTTACCTACAATCTCTTTTGTCTCACATTTGATTTGAGCACATTTTTAAGGGAAAGAAGATGAATGTTTGTGTTATTTCCTCTTTGGGTACTCTCTAATGATTTATGCATTACATTTTAACTAATTTTGGTAGATAAAAAGTTTCATTCTAGAGTTAATTTCCCAAAAACTTATAAGCTTTTGTTTTAGTTTTGATTATATTGCTGTTTTCAATTTTTTAGTGAACTTCTTTTTTATGAAGTATTTTAATCTAAACTTAATTGCAGAGCCTCTTTTATGTCAAAAACCATTTCCATTGATGATCAGGCTGTAAAGTTTCAGATTTGGGATACAGCTGGTCAAGAGAGAGTATGTATTTTTTTCATACCTTATGCTGGGCACTTCAGTTGATGTCAATTTGCTAAAGACATTTAAAAGAAGCACATTTAATAACAACTGAACCAGAGTTATCAAAATAATAGTAATTTATTTGATAAATGCAACCTTTTTGTTTCTTAAAGAAATATTATATATTTAACACATTTTTTCATCTCGAGGAAGTAACTCAAAAGTTTGTGTTTTAGTCAGTCATAGTTTTAAGGCTCTTATATCCTTGGTGTCAACTGTTCTATAAAAATTGATCTGGTCATGAAGTGCATTAAAGGACCAGGGAGTTGTCATTATTATGTGCAACATATTTTTGATTTGGTGGAGATTTTGGTTTCAATATGGATTGCATTCAGACATAATTTGATAGTGTAGCACAATTTTCTTTGTCTTCATATGACTAGACAGAAAATATAAATAAACTAAGAGAACATTTATATAAACACCAGTTTATTCTTCAGTACCAGGCTCTGGCTCCAATGTACTATAGAGGAGCTGCTGCTGCTATAGTTGTATATGACATCACCAACGAGGTATGTTAGGCTTTACAAAGATTTTATAATAGTTATGGGTTTGAAGATGTTTTGGTAATCTTGTGTAATTTTATCTACTTTGCTTTCTAAAATATTTTTATCTCACTTGTCCTTGTTTACAAAGCAACAAGAATTTCAGCAATGGCTAATTAATATGATGTGGTCATTATCTTCCCCTGGTCTTTGAAGATATTAGTGTTTAATGCATTTGTTGGACCCAACTTACCAGTTCTATCAGTTTATAGATGGCCATTTTTTCCATTGAAGTTGTTCCATTTTGTTGATTATTTTTTTTCCTATTCCTCTAAGGCATCATTCAATTGTGTAAAGAGATGGGTCAAAGAGCTTAACCAGTTTGGGCCAAAAGACATTGTGATTGCAATTGCTGCAAATAAAAGGGACTTGGAAAGTAATAGAGAGGTGATAGAGATACAATTAGACTATCCTCTAGAATTTTCCTGCTAATTTAGTTCTGACTGTTTTGATCTGTAATAGAAATATTTTGTTGTTGTTCAATGAATGTTAGCAACAACCTACTAAGTGTGTCAGGTGGCAATAATGGTAAGCTATGCTAGTGTGAGGGTTCTAAATTTCTTCCTGCCCTTTTCTTTCTTCCCTAAAGCCTATGTACTGGCAGTAAAAACAAAAGCACAGCTGAGGACACCTTTTCTTTCTGCATTTTTTCAGGTACCAACAACTGAGGGTCAGGAGTATGCTGATGGTATTGATGCTCTTTTTGTTGAAACTTCTGCCTTGACTGCTGAAAATGTTAATACAGTATTTGTTGATATTGGTAAGGCAAATTCTTTTTTTTTACTTCCTTTTCAAACTAGTTTTTTGCTCTCTATGTATCTTACATATATGTGAACCTAGTCAAGTGTAAGGGTAAACATTCTATATGATGAATAAGTGCTTTCTCTGTGACAATTTTTCTTTTGAACTTCTCTCCAGGTAAACGACTGCCATCTGAAGCAACAAGGTACCCCTACCAAAACTTGCCAAGACATGATTTGTATGAAGAAGAAAGGAGCCCAAATACATGCTGTAAATAACAATTTTGTGCTTAGTAAACCTTTCTTATTGAATTTCTTGTATTTGCTAAACATACCTAGGAAAGTTGGGAGCTAAGAAGCTGAAAGTAGTTTTGCTGGGAAAAGCATAGCATAAAAGAAAACAAATGGTAGATGGTGCCTTTGATTCATATAAAGTTTTAAATTATGATGTTTATATAAAATGTAAAACATAAAGTTTAGTAAATCCACTGATGTTTAAGTGCATCATGGATACTATCAACTACAAAATTTGGACACTCTTAAACAAAGGTCTGCAATATTTCTGTTTTAGGCAGAATTTTATTTTGCAATAGTACCTGTTATTAATTGGATCTACAGTCAATATTTTGTGTTTTAACAAACCAAAATCTCCACTACAAAATGTTTGATCTTATCATTCATCATTCATTCAAGACCACTGTTGTAACCATTTGGATATGTTTCAGAGTTTGTGTCAAATTTTCAGTAGCTTTAAACTGGTTGACTAACAATGTTTTGAACTTTTATCTGCTTATGAAGCCATTGCAATTTTAATGATAATGTCAGCATAATTTTGTAACACACCCATTGTACATGTAATGACTAATTTTTGTACTCTTTCAAAACCTACTGAAAAGTTATTAGAAATATTTGTGCTGTGGTTATACTGCAGAGTAAATAATTTTCCATTAAGTAATGCAAAATCTTAGTTGAAATTCTAATGCTCTTGCTTTCCTTTTGTAAAATTTGAAATGTGCTTGTAAAACACAGCAGGCTGGTCATATTGTTGTATGGGATACGGAATAACTTTTCAGAAGTGAATCCAGCAACGAATATTCAATGCAGAAGATACACAATAGTTCCTCCATCTCATAGTCTATCAAATCTTGCATCTACACATCTTTCACAGAGCGAATCTTGGGAAATAGTCAAATGATTTTTTCCCAAATTTCTTTACTGCAATGTCCACCAAAATAAAGACTGTAGCATTAAATGATGTAATTCCTCTGATCTATGCAAAACGCATTCATAGCAGACACCAAATGGTTAAAAGGTAAAGCATTCTGAATCATATCTCCTTTCTCTCATTGTGCTTGCAGGAAAACCGTGTTAAAACATCTAAGTGCCACTTAAAAGAAGTCAAATCTCGTTATCATTCAAAATGCTGATAGCCCCCAAATCATCCTACAAAGCTTTGTCATTATATACCATTCCGTCTATGTTTCATGTGAGTACCTTAAAAGAAAGAACTCAATGTCGCACCAGGTTGCTTGATTCATTTTCTTTACATAAATCTGGATGGCATTCTTATCTCCTTCAAGGACAATTGACAACACCACAAGTTGATTATTAAACCAACTTGTCTCTGGTCCTAAAAATGAATCGTAAGATGACAAATACGCGTCGCGTCATACGTTTCATTATGCATACACTTTGGATTCGAAGAGCCTTTCGCAACCCTGACTTTTATTGAAGTCGAACTTTTGGCGTTCTCTCATTACTTCTCTAAGAGTGACGAACCAGATCCAGAATGTAGACCCCTCCAAACTCTCTCATAATCGAGTAACTATTTGAGTTAATAACGCATTATCGAAAGAGCCATTACGTAACGATGTAAAAGGAGTAATTTTCCATAAGTACTGAAGTAATAAATTGAAATGACATACCGAATCGGGACAAACTGCATAATCATTGCCAAACTGGCACAGTCCACAGATCGAGAGGAAAGGAGCACTTTCACAACAAGCCAGGCTTAAATTTAAGAAGTTTTCATTACTGCACAAAACAGCGTAATCCATTAATTTTGTGGCCAAATATGGCGTGGCTATGAGTTTGGCTAAGTTTTAACCAGACCTTTCTTGGACTAAAAAAAACGTTTTACAATATTTTCAGAGACATTTTTATTGTAACTTTACCGAACCACAGCTACCACTGATTATGTTTGCATTTTACCAGTTCATACCCAACCCAACAGATTAGCAAACCTGATAACAGAGAAGTTCTTCTTCATCTCCACCCTATGGAGACAAGATAGCATTTCTTGGGGAAACGAAGTGGAATGCAATTAACTGTGTATGTAGGCTATTTATTGATTTCAAGGTCAAGTCAACTGTTTCTAGTTGTTTCTTTTCATGGAAGACAGTTATTTAGAGACTAAACTCGTTACACTTTCAATGTGTTTAGGAACTGTCCAAAACATAGCCTATCTGTATATTTCATATTCTTTTATGTAATATGAGGCTTGTCTTCTTTAACTATATAATAGAAATCTGTAGCTGAAACATGGAGTGAATGAGCACAGCCCATATTGGTGGGTCTTTGGGCCAAAAATTCTCTAAAACGCCATACGTTGATTTGGGGTTACTGGCAAGCAAGTAAAGGAATGCCATTCAACAGGGCGATATAAGCATAGATGGCAATCTAAAGGCACCCCAATGAGAGCTTTGCAGAAAGAAGCACTACAAAAAGCAACTTCAAGACAAGCACCAACAGCCGGCTTCTACGCAAAACAACAGATACCAAATAGACCTTTTTCGACCAAAGATCTGCTGTACACTACTTTCTGCAAAACCGAAATCGTAGAATAATGGATACACGTGAAACACAAGATGAAGAAATTAACGAGAAAAAGCTTTGCAATGTGGTTTTTAGGCACTTTTACTGACAGCAAAGATGCTATAGTCCTTTACTTCATTTGCAGATATGTAAACAAGCCATCAAGTTTGTTAGTTTGTCCTGGGATATGCTTGTTTTTAGGAGAGTCATGACAGTCTATTTTTGAAATATGAATCAGATACGTTGATGATAGATACATTAAGATATAATTTGTTTTGTTATCATATAGCTTAGGAAAAGGCCAATGAAATCTAACAGCAAGCAACGATTTATCTACGTAAAATATCGTTTCACAAAAGGAAGCGGAAAATCGTGTTACTTTGGCCACGTCGTATAACTGGCCGATGGATTTTCAAATTAAAAGACATTATGATGTGCGTTTGTTGCTGACAGTGAATTATTTTAATTGTTAAAGTTGGTTTAATTTGAGTTCCAGTCATAGCTTGTTACCATAATCTCATTTGATTCTCGATGATAGTTTAGTATTCATTTGTCTCTATTTTGAAAACATCGAAATCAGTAGTATTTGGAGCATTACAAACTGGAAAGTGCAAAAATTCATCACTGCACATTTTCAATCCATCAGTGCAGAAATTGGTCATTACTGTACCTTGCAACAATCATAAAATTTAGATGATCTAACCCAATTACAGACTGATAGGTCTTTGATTTGCAAAAAGTGCAGTCACGATGCCGGCCAGAACGTGCAGGGGCCAAGGGAGATTTTTACAATCATAAAAAAGATTTTTAAAAAGCTCTATTGTTTTACAAAAAAGTGAGGGCCACCCCCTTTCCTTGGAGGCCCTGAATTTGGTGTATTATTTATTACAACTTTCTGTTTCTTATGACTTACAGCATCAATAAGGTAATTAAATAATTTCGATGTCTCGGTATTGAGTTTCAAAGCAGTTGCGTTCTTTCCCCGTTTTGCATACTTTGAGACTTTGAGCGGTCGGTTGCATCACCCTTGTGTTGCGAGAGCCATTCATTTGATGAAGAATACGCGTCTTCTGGCTAGCCAATGTGGAGGAGCAAGCCCAGATCCCAACAGTGAATTTCCCAAAATGTCGTGATGATGGCACATTGTTGATGTCCAAAAAGCTGGGAAGTTGTTGGTAGAAAGGTAGCGACCTGAGCTCTCATGAGGTGGAATTACAGAGCAAAGGCTCTAGGGAAGTAGAATAGAATTATGGCCGGGGGCAAGATGGTATTTCAGAGTAATCAACCAGATAAAGTGGCCCTTTTATATCCAAACGTAAACGAAGTTGAAACCGTCCTACCCAGGTCATGGAGTCCCAAAGATAAATTCAACCTAATTGGACTCTCACAAAACAATCTTCGTGTACATTACAAAGGTAATTACTAGCTATTGTTGATAATAACAAATCAGAATTTCAGGCAAATTTTCTTTGTATTATGGTTTATTTTAAGAGAAAATTCAGTGTGGTTTTCACTCCTAAAATGTAGTAGATTTATGACGTATTTTATCTTAGTTTCAAACAGTAAGAGTCTGTAAAATTCTTCAATCTGAAGTATTTTGATTTAGATACAACATATTCAGTTCTATTTAGTGATAATAATCTTAGGGCCTAACTGCATTTTTGGTGACAATGTTTTTCATAATGTTTGGTCATTGAAGGTGTTGGCAAGAACCCAAAGGATGCTGCATCAGTTAGGGCAACTCACCCAATCCCTGCTGCCTGTGGACTCTATTACTTTGAGATACGAATAGTCAGTAAAGGCAGAGATGGGTAAGACATTGCTTGGCAGAGATAGAAATGTTTGATACACATAGAGCTACAAAGAGCATCAGAACCTGGGAACCAGATTCCCTGAAATTTTTTTAGCTTGGCAGAAAAGTTTTCAGCAAAGCTTGATGAAAAACAATATTTGTTGGCATAATCCTATTCTTTTCAAAAATATAATAGAGGACCAACAACAATAAAATCACAACATTTTATTGGAAACTTTCTCCAGACCCAATAAATCAGATGCCCTTTCAAAGATTCATGTGTACTATTGGTAGAACTATTGTTGACAGTACTTTTACCTAACAAAAAGCTTTTGCCCTGTTTCCCATATCCTTAGGTAGGAAACAATTTTTGCCGCTCTGAATACACATTTCACTAACAACTGTTTTCACTATATGTTGTAATACAGTAAAATCACTGTAACTTATAAACTAAAACTTTCTTTTCTAACTTGATGTAAATGGGGCGTATAATTGTATAATTGTAAATGGTTGAAGTAATGATTTCTCTGTAATCATTTGATTGATTTCTCCATTACCAAAGCTTTAAAAGAAGAAAGTTTCATATTAGCATCCATATGATTTCTTAATTGCTCCTTTTTAGATATATTGGAATCGGCTTATCAACACAAGGAGTCAACATGAACAGGCTTCCTGGTAAGAGACAATCCAAATTTTTTTTATTTTTGAAATGCATATCTGAATAATCAAGGCTGTTCTTGAGATAAAGGTTTGTTTGAACAATGATCACCTTTTGCCTTGTAAAAAAGTAGGCCTGTTTCTTTCTGCAACTTAGTTTTCCTTTGCATTTAAACGTCTAATATTTGCTTTTGTAAAAGCTCTCATTGTCAATATTAGTTCTTAAAGGTGCAATTTTTATATTGTTTATCAATAGGTAATATTCTCATTCAGAAACTATATTTGCGAAGCCCAAGAAGATGCAATATGTAGTATAAAGAATGTAAAAGTGCATCCAAAAAGCTGCAAAGAACAATAAAGAGAACTTTGAAAGAAAAGTTTCATTTTATTCAATACCCGTTTTTCCAAGGCTCTTTGCTTTCTCTCTTGATTATTATTAATATGGTCCTATCTGCTTAAAGGCTGGGAAAAGAATTCATATGGCTACCATGGAGACGATGGTCATTCGTTTTGCTCCTCTGGCACTGGACAATCTTATGGTCCTACCTTTACTACTGGGGATGTTGTTGGCTGTGGATTGAACTTAACTGATAACACTTGTTTTTATACAAAAAATGGTGTTAATCTAGGTAATGGTACAAACCAGTTTTCTTTTTGATGAGTTAACAGTAGAGTTCTCATGTATTATCTCGAATACATATGTTAAGGTAGACTTCTGCAAGGCTAGATGAACACAAGCTCTACACCATAACTTATCAAGGTCTACCCTCTTTAAATTCTCTTAGTTCCAGATGGAAACTACAAAAGTTGAAATCATAAGACCTTTCTCTGGCTTTGAAGTATTTGCTATAGACTCTAAAATTTAAGGAGTCATCATCTCATTTTGCATTGCATAGGCTTATCTCCACGTCAATGTTGTAGGGGATTAAAGATTGATTATAAGCCTGAGATTTATGTTATCATGGTTTTTTAAGAGGGTTTGTTACATTGTTTGAAAAGTCCAGTTTCTGATTGGCAAACATCTCTCTTCTAGGAATCGCTTTTGCTGATTTGCCAGTAAGTTCATGTTTTTCTTTTCAAATAATTTTCTGTTACCCTTTATATATAAATAATAGGAATATTTAATTCCCTAGACATACTTGCATGTTTACCCTTGCTCCTTTTACTAAGTTGAAGATATTTTCAGAAGCATAATCAAGCAGTCTTCTTCTAATTCAAAGGTCTTCATGTGATTAGCAAATGAATCTTGTTTGTGATTTAATCACACTTGTTTTGCAGAGAAATTTATATCCAACAGTTGGCCTGCAAACCCCTGGAGAAGTTATTGATGCAAATTTTGGACAACAGCCATTTGTCTTTGACATTGAGGAAATGAAAAAGGTATTGAGAACTGGATAGAAGATTTATTGGCATTTACTTGTACAAGAGTCGTTGAAATGCAAGTCTAGTCTAACAGCAGGAAGTGGTACTGGTTGTGTATTTGATTTAGATAGTCAGTAATTTGTGGAATATCAATTTTGTAATTATAAAACAAAAAAGACAACTTTCAATATTAAATACCCAAACATTTGCTGTTTATTTTAGCAATGTTATCAAAACTTATGAAGGTCAAATTTTGTAAACCAAATATGTTAAATAAGGAAGTAGCCTGTAAGTTGATGTGATTCATCCTTTTCAAAAGGAGCTCCATTCTAAAACAATGAGCAGTATTGAAAGCTATCCTGTGTCATTTGATGGTGGCAGCTGGCAAGAGACTTTACAAAGGTCAGTGATTTCTGCAAAAATGGCCTAGCTTCATGATGCATAGCTGCAGTTCTGCTTCTCCAATCTTTACCAAGATTTGCTGAAATGCAATGAGTACAACAGTTCCGATTTTTACAGATGACTGATGCTTCCATATTTTTGTCTCCAGCGGCAGGATTGTGGGATAATATTATGTAGCATTTGAAGCAAGTTTTCCTTTTTCCATTTCAAGGCTTTTTTTAAATTTTGTTTTAGCAGCTTAGGATCAAGATGAGTTTGCATCAATGCATTTTTGTCAATGTCTAAGCCAGCCATCATGCCCACTTATATAAGAATGTGATCAAGTGCATTAATCCTGGTACTGTTATACACTTGAGATGTGTGAGAGAGCTCAAGCTTACCTGTTTATTCGTGTGTAATTAGAGAAGGGATGAAAGATAAGGTAAAGTGAAAGTTAAATAGTTTAGCAGAAGATGGCTTGTAATGTGTGCTTTTAGGGTGCCCCCTACATGTATGCATGCATCTTGGTGCAACACATTGTCAACTATTCTCTGTATGGAATTTTCAAATCCTTTTTAATGGTTTCCATTTTTATTCATGCGCAGGGTAGTGTCAACCTATTTGGTGCATCATGGGTATTGTCAGACAGCTGAAGCATTTGCAAAAAGCACTGGACAGTCCATAACAGAGGAAATAGCTTCAATAAAGAACAGACAGAGTTAGTTGTATTAACACTTTTCTTTTTTAGGAACATACTTTTCAGCTTTGCCAGTTATACCTTGCCTAGACCAAGAAACATACTTTGCTTTTTTGTGCTAAAGTATTATTTAGGGTTTGCAGCTTTTTCTGTACTAAACTTCGCGCCAAGTTGATACATTGTCAGATCAGCTTTACTGTAAGCGAATTTATGTTGGGAACGCCACTTGTAAGGCCAGGTGTTTAACTGTGGAATAAAAATTAAATCACTAGATGTTCTCTTGTAGACGGTGCTAATGTTTCGAATCTTTCATAGAAAGGAACCCTTTGCTCTAACCAAAGATAGTAAAGAATCTTCATTTTTTCAGGAATACAGAAACTGGTTCTCGCTGGTCGAATAAGCGAGGCGATCGACGCAACACAGTCATTGTACCCTGGACTATTAGATCGTAACTTTAGCCTGCTTTTTAAATTAAAATGTAGACAGTTTATCGAAATGGTCAGTGGCTCTGATAGTGAGGTAAAGCCATCGGCCCATAGTCCCACGAGAAGTTCTAAGTCAAGTCCATGCGCAAGCCCAGCAAGAACTTTGAGTCACGTTGTATCGAATGCTTCGCCGTCAAATTTGACAACAAACGGATTTGACAGTAACAACTTAGAACAGCAAAAGGGCATCGACATGGCACAGGAAGTGTCGGTAACGGTGTAGTGGTAGATGAAGACATGGAAATGCACGATGTGTCCCGTGGCACCGAATCAGCGACCAATAACCGACCAAGTCCTGCATCACAATCGAACTCTAGTCAAGCAACGACGAGTCAGTTTCAAAATAGTCCGTTAAGAGGTAACTAGAGAGTCTTTGACGTCACATGCCTTGCCGTGAGAATACTTCTATGCATTTGCAGTTTTTTAACTTTTATTCCATGCCGTATCCATGTTCTCATATTTATCTGTATCAATATTTCTATCATCACCCAAGTCATCATTTACAAAGTTATCTAAATACTCAACGTCAAGTCGAAGGTAATTTTGCCATAGCGTCAAAGCTAAAGCTGAGTGGGCATAACGCGCATGCGTTCAACTGTGCCATTTTTACAAGGTTCATTAAAATTCAACTGAGATTCATGAAAATTCATAAAAGCGAAGCGCAAAAGAATTACTTTGCCGCTCAGCTGTCGATTCCATCTACTTATCTAAGAAAGTATTTACCATTGTACTGAGGCTGCAAGGCTATGATAGATAAATGTATCGAAGTCTATTGTTGATTGTCTTTTTCAGTTTCGATTCACGTTGATCCGACTCCGTCAGTGAGGCATTTGTGTGGTGGAAACATACTGGCCATAGAGAAGCTTCTGGCATTCGGCAAGGAGCTCCAGATTATGAACAAAGAGTTGGCCAAGGAGCGCACCCCAAATGAGGACAATGATAAGATGATGAGGGTGCGTTGTCCTCTCTGTAATCTGCAGCAGCTCAAGGCCCTTCCTTGGCAGTTAAACGTGGATAGCTTTTAGGCAGTGGCCATCAGTGCTTCAGAGATAGAAGCAATTGCGTATCGATATAGCAATGCCTATTTTGGCAAGATTATATTTCAGAATCTACGCTTATAACTTGTGTACTCTTAAGTGCATCAATCTTTATATATTATGAACAAATGTTTTGTGGTACAAAACTTCTCAGTTATATTAAAGTGTGCTAAATCTACGTTTCTACTATTTCTAAGATCAATTAGGTAGGATTAATTAGGCAATTTTTTTCCATTAAGCCTGATTTCGGATAAAGGTTGCCAGCAAGCATTTCATTTGTATGTCATATCTGTATACATTAGGAAGTCATTATTGTCTTCAAACTGTGGTGTTGCAAAATCAAAAGAGCAAGACAAAGCACCGTCGTGGTATAGCAACATATTTCTAGTGCTAACCTAAGCGTGTTGCTTTTGTTTCAGGACGCCTTTAGCCTACTGGCATACAACGACCCTTGGAACAGCCCTGTTGGTTACCAGTTGCGCCCCGAGGAACGAGAGCCAGTCTGTGCCGCTCTTAACAGCGCCATCTTGGGTAGGTTGGGACGAAACGTTTGTCCATGCCGTTTTCGTTGTCGGTTTGCTAATATTTTGGGTGTGTTCGTTGACTGCAAGTACGCGACACGAAGCTGACTGCAGCGGCTGGCATTGTCAAGATATTATTTGTTCATTAACATGGGTATTTGACTGTTAATAGGCTTGATGTTGCATCATGCGGCAGATATTAAAAAGGTCAAACGTAGGCGTTCTGGTGCCTACAATGTTAACATCTGTCAAAATGTCACCCAGACTCTGGATCTTCAAACAGACGTATTGTTGGTCACTACCGTTGTCTAAGCGCTGTGTTTTTGAGGCATACAAGTTGTTTGGCTTGATACGTCGTAATGTAAGGCTGCCTGTATTTATATTTCAACCGTCGCCTTTTATATAAACGGAGTTCATTCTCTTACAGAGTCATACAATCTCCCGGCGAAGCCATCGCTAGAACTCGCTGTTGGCCAGATCAGGTCTTGCTTGAAGCAGATGTCGAAGGCCGGTCTGGGGGTGTGTGCTTTTGTTAGTGTTGATGACTTCATCAATCGCTGACTTATCCGACAAGTGTCATCTTTCTAAACTCGACTCCAGTCTCCCGAAATTATTATCATACCACTTTGCAAGAGAATGTCCATTATTGAAATACTCTCGTGTTTTTTTAAGTTTTTGATAAATTATTTTAGTTTGTATTCTTTTATGTATGTGTAAATTAACATCGTTGAAAATATTGTTAGAGACAAGATATGCCGTCATTAATTCTAACAGCTATATTGAAGACGTTTTATTCAGAGATGCAATTTTGATCTTGCCTCATATACTACCCTACTTCTTTAATGAAGTGTGCTAATGGTAAGGAGCATTGTTGGCATGGAGCGTGTTGTAATTTCCGATCAGTTATTCGTTGTTATATCATCCTTTATTTGCATTATACTTACATTTGAACTTCGATGTTGAATGGATTGTCTTACGAAGTTGAAATGGAAGTCATTTCTTACTTTTTCACCGACACATATACAAGTAAATTAACCACCAATAGAGTGAACATCAAAGATAGCAGCCGAGATGTGAGTCGCTACAAGAATGGAGAAAGAAGCCCCGTAGCTGGAATCCTATACATCTCAGTAACCATCTGCAGACCATAATTGCTCCTCTTTACTTGTCTTGTGACGCCATTTAAGTATCAGTATCTTAAGATTTAATTTCTGCATGAGTTTGATTGTACGCTTTTGCTCTGATAACTTAAAGTAATCACAAGGCAAAATCTGTACTTCATAGATTCATTTGGCAGAAATTAAAGCATAGCATGACCATTTATCACTTTTAACATTTCCATGCGAATAAGAAAGCCTTGTGTATTGCCAAAAGTATTTAATATTAGCGTTTTCGTTGTTTACTGTTTATATGCCTTAAACTGTGTTGAAATTTGAAAATAGAAAATGTGTTGGCGTTTTCAAGTGACTGAGTGCTTTTTTGAGTACTAAGGCTGATGTTGGTTTTTATTCTATTTAAAGTTCTTTGTGTTTACTCTAGTCAATTGATAGAAGGCAGCATGAGGCAACTTGTGATCGCAATGATTACAAGACTATACCACTAGATCGGTGTAGCCATTGCACAAAATAGGTAAAGGAAGAAAATTGTGAGCTAGTTTTTAGGCAAGAAGAAGCAAAAGAGAAGTCCAGTTTGCACTGTTGCACTACTGATTTGTAGAAATCGTTTTCATGAAAGAAAAGCTTGCAAAAGTTCCTTAATTGGGTAAATGCCACGATTTTTCGTGTACTTTGGAACGACGACCTTTTACTTAGCACTGAAGGAACGCTTTTCTTAGAACATGTTTATCGTGACAATGCATTAAAAATTACAAAGTATAGTGGTTTTATACACGTTGAGAAAGTTTTGAGGGGGGACCCGAAGAGTCTCTGAGCTAGCTACTCTGCGGTATAGTGTCTCGTTAGGTACTAAAGGGGCAACAGTTGAAAGATGCTACAAAAATTGCTGGTAGAAACTGAGGAAGATTTTGCCACATCCCCTTTGCTCCCTCCTCTTAGAAGGGTCTTAGAAATGTTCATGTTTTGGTAAGGGTTTGTTTTCGTCTTCATTCTCAAATAACTTCGGTTTGAACTACCAAAAGTCTGTGTACCGTAAATCCTCGAATTAGCCCCCCTGGGGGCTTATTTATTTTTCATATTTTTGATGGGGGCTTATTCAAGGGGGGCTTATTCGAGGGGGGTGCTTATGTAATTACCTGTAACATGCGACATAAAAAGATAATTTTTGACATTTCTTTCTTTTCATAATATAAACATAATCTAAGTATATAATAACATTTTATTAAAATATTAACAAAAATATAAATTTTTATGGTAATTCACTAAAATACCAAAGGCAACCTCAGGAGTCGAAAATCAACAAATCGAGGGGGGCTTATTCGAGGGGGGGCTTATTGAAAATTTTTAGTTCTAGGGTGGGGGCTTTTTCGAGGGGGGGGACAATTCGAGGATTTACGGTATTAAATTTTATCCAAGAAAGAACTGTAGAGCAGCGACAACAGAGCCGTTTAAACCCCAACAACAACACAAAACAGATGTCATGATGGCAGGTAAACAAAATGGCGATGTCAAAAGTACAACAGCGAAAGTTCTGGAAAGAATGTCAAAGATTGAAGCGCTGGGCGAAGATATATTAACAGATAAACAGCAGGTACATTACTAAGAATTGCTGATAGATGCATGTACTGAAACAACATTATTTTTACTTGTTCTAAGTATTCAGCAGATTGGGAGTGATTATGAAGTTTCAATGTCACATTAACATAACCCGTTGACATGGCCCCCAATGTGGCCTTACCTTTGAAAACAGATTTTTGATGCGTTATGATGAACGGACTTTATGAACTCCTCGTTCGACCATCTCTTGTAAAATCGTTTACATTGATTGCTGGGCTGTTATTGATAACGTTGGGCCCTCTCTAAAAATTGTGATTTCTAGCACGAGTGTGTATTACAAGCGCTACTTTTTATAAACCCGTATAAGTTCAATTCAGGGCTGTTTGAAACTTAAAACTGTACTTTTAATGAAATTTGGAAATCTATTTCTCATTTCAAAGCCAAGAGGTTAGCTCTGTCAATTCAATATTATGCATAATGTGTGGTTAACATATTTCTAGCTTGTAGATCTTGATAGAAAGAAAAACAGGAACAGAGAGGCCATAAATGTATTAAAGAAAAGACAGAACACAAGTGGTATGTTTTTATTGTCTGACCAGACTGTGAATCTACCCCAGTATAGAAATATGCTCATCCATGAAGACTCATTGCATGGAAAGCATTTGAATGTTGGCAAATGGATTGCTGCAGTCTTTATGCTATGTAATTCCCTGAATGAAGACTTTTGATTTACCTAAGTTATTAATGCTATGTGTTTAGACAACTAGAAAAAGCTGTGGCATACTACAAAAAATGTTAAGTATTGAACAGTCTTCATGCCTTAGCTTTTCATCCTTTAATCCACATAAAACTTTCACTATATCTTTTTTGTTGCATTCAATGACTCTTTTTAAAAGAAAAAATTTTTATTTTCACAATTTAAAGTTTAAATTACTGAACTGGTGATTAGGCGTTCCAATGAAACAGAACCAGAATTAAGCTGACTAAAAAATGAAAGGTCTAAAACCTATTTTATTCAAATTTAGTTAAAACAATCAAGAACTCCTATTGCAAAAAAAGTTTAGACTTGAATAAACTAAGACATTCTTTAAAAACAAGCAAGAGAAGATGCATGCTCCGCACAGTTGAATAGGCTATGCCATAACTTGCGGCCTTCATTTAACAAATTTTTATCTCATTTTATTATGTAATGAACTTGTGTTGCACCTCAGGCTCAAAAATACTACAAAAACAATAGCAGTTAAACAACACATT
The DNA here is from genome assembly GCA_003864495.1 of Nemopilema nomurai. Taxonomy (NCBI): domain Eukaryota; kingdom Metazoa; phylum Cnidaria; class Scyphozoa; order Rhizostomeae; family Rhizostomatidae; genus Nemopilema; species Nemopilema nomurai. The sequence goes on from ML133474.1 coordinate 114,560, forward strand.
TGTTTGTTGTATCACCTGAAATGTTTGTATTCAATATTTTACATTGCATTGCATCAGGGTATCAAAAACACATGAAAGCAGAGAAACCCTGCAAAGTGCTGAAGGCTACCAAGTAATTTCTCCTTTTTGCTTGTAAATCACTTCAAATTTACAATTGTGTTCTAGAAGATAAATCTTGGCTCTGCATTGGGAATACTTTCTTTCGAATTCAAGATGATCAAGTAGCAAATACATTGAAACAAGGTGAGTGTTTGCTACCAAGGTATGTTCTAAATTTTGAATTTTAATTGAAAGATTTCCTGAACAGCAAACAGAAGAAAAAAATTTAGGTCGTATATTATTCAAATTCCTAATGATATAGCACACCAAAGTGATGATGTTCCATTTGTTTCTTTCTTTTTCATTTTTTGAGTAAAATTTTTACTATTTGAAAGCTTTGTTTGTTCACACGGAGGTTTATAAAATATCATAGTTCAACAAGTCATAGTTCAACAAGTCATGTCTTTTTTACGAAGAAACATTCTTTGCAGATCAAAAGGAATTGGATAAAGAGATTCAAACAATTAGAAATGGATTAACTGGGAAAGTCTCAGAGTTACACCATTTAGAAGGTATGTCTGCCTATAACAAGGATGGGTTGCAGGGTTCATTTGAAGCTTTTAGCAATCTCATAGCAACATTACTTCCTCCTAAGATTAAAATTCCGCATTTTTTTGACTATGTTAATATAAAATATCTATCACTAGGGCAAAAAGATGTGAAGGGTTTCTCACTGGCAAGTTTGTCTGCAGAAGACATATCATTTGTCAAGCAAGATGCCTAGCTGGTATTGCAAATACAGGGAATAAAGAAATCATGTCAAGCACAGTGACTCGACTGGCAGCAGTATAAGCTCTTGGCTGTTTTGCTGCTGTTGTTGTTGTCTCTCGTCAAGAAGGAATATATGATGTCTTTGGATAGATTTGCAGACTATGGTTGGGAATACATAACACTTGTGCTGTGTAAATGGAAGTAATTTTCCCCAACCAAGATGGACTCTAGAATAATTTTGTGGCAAAAATTTGCGTAGTCATATTTTCCATAAACACAACACTGTTAAATACTTATTAAGAATTAGTTAATTTCAAATTTTGAAGGACCTTGTTGAGATGTTTCAGGATTTAAAATTTGTATTTAAAATCTAAAGCAAGACCACCCTTCCTAAAGCAAACAATGCAAAAATTTGTGAGCCAATGCGTTTAGCACAGCATTTAAAATTGCAAACCAAATTACCACTTATGATTTAACCAGCATCGTCTTTAGGGAGCAGATTGTCACATTAATATGTGGCAATTCACTAAGTCTCCTTTCTTAATAGCAAAATGGAATGGTATTCTCTCGATATCTAAAAGATAAAAATAAGAGAATTGTCAACGAAACTTACTAAAGAAGAAGCTTCACGGACTCGTGCAGCTTGTCTTGAGTTGATTGTTGCTTGCCTCGGTAAAGGTTTTAAAGTTGATTTAAAAAGAAATTGTGGGCGTGTGCAATCTGTGAAAACAAGTTTCAATCTATTGAAAGTTATGAGAATGTATATTTTGAAAGTCACAGCTAGGAATGATGCCCATCAAATTGATTTTTATTAGTTTGATGAAGGTGATTGATACCCAAGGCCATAGAACATCGTTTATAAGATTGAAAAGGTACAAAGTTTCTGATATCAAGCATGTATGGTATGCATCATGCCGCTAGAATAGACGGTTCTTAAGCATAGACCAATGATCTCCCATCACGGGTATAAAAAAATAACGCGTGTTCCACAGGGATCGTTCCCTAGGTCTTTTCTACTTATCTCTTTTTAATGACCATGTTGTCATATCGAGTCGGTGTCGACCCCTGTTCATCGTTGCGATGCTACTTCATTGTTTCCAATCCTGGGGACTTGGAAATTATTTTTTGCTGGGCTTCTTTTAAAATGCACCAGAAATTCTTATATGTTATGCTTGGACCACTAAGTACCGTTTCTCTAAGTGATCATCCTATTCAAAGGCGGTGCTACAGTAACTTTAGAGGTCGCTTTTCCAGTTTTCCAACCAGTTTCGTCACATTAGCAGTAGCACCAGACACAGAGCTAAAAGCTTCGTTGGAATGAATTCGTTGCAATACAATGTTACCGAGTACCTTAAAAACAAGACAGGACTTTTGGCAAGAGAAAGGGGAGGTGTATTTCACTGAAACAGGTTGCCCCCCCCCCCTTACTTCTAATTGCACTGAATTTTTTTCACACTTCTTAAAGCAAGGATCATCCTTAATGTTGTTTATAGATTGGAGAAGATTGACTCAGTAAAGGTTCCTAGTCAGGAAAAGCAATAAGCCTTAATATGCCTGGTGTTCTGTGTAAATTTTGTCAGAGGTTGCAGGCAGTTCAGTCACTTTTAAGTGAGATGAGAAAAGTTGTGATTGATCCCGATTCTGCTGTTTGTGGATATGTATATGCTTGCTAATTGTGGCTTCTTTTGAAAATTATCTGGATGAGCTTGCATGATTGCAGAATATATCAGTACGATGGTCCCTTTATTTGCAGGGAAGTTTCCCGACACAATGAAATTAACCGTTGAAAATTTGGGAAGACTCTCTTCCACTAAAGCATAAAGAAGGAAACATTTTTAAAATGCAGTCAGAGGCGTTTCTAAGGGAGCTAGGGGGCCTAGCTCCCCTCCCCCTCCACGCCCCGCCACTTTTCTAAGAAATTTCTTGTTATTTGTTGATGTTTCCACCCAGATGCTTTACACATGCCTTTCGATATGAATTGCTCAGACATACTTTCTAAACTGCCGCATACAAAAATTATATTAATCAAATTTTCTGGAACAATCAATCTCTCAGTTTTGTTAGACTTACGAACGAGGTGGCTGAACGTAGTTGCACCTCGGCGAAAGTGCGCTTTTGATAAGTGTCCAGGAGTTTGGGTTCTCCCAATTCGAGGTAAAAATGGCGGATGCCGTGGATGGGAGCAGCCTTACGACCAAGGAGAAAAAAGATAACATATGGTTTGTTGCCTCACTTTTTATAAGTCAGACTTCATTCAAGTATAGAAATACTTTGGAAAAAACTGATGTGTCAATTTTTTCATTTAGGACTCAGATTCTCAGTGAAGTGGCTGCAAAAGCGACACGAAAGCTACCTCAAAACAAACGCGTTTTAGTATTAGGTCAGTATAAATGTTTTTATATAACACCTGACATTGAAGTGCTTCTTATTGAGACTTCGATTTTAGTTTCATTTCTAATTCAGTTTTGTCGTAAAATCTTTAATATCGACATGAATCCTATTTAAGAGAAGACAGTGACGCAAGATGAACTTTTTCCCGATTAGTCGGCCTAATTTTTCCTCCAGCGGCCTACGCCTGTTTTTAGCAGACCCATTGTCCTATAATTTGATATAACTGCAGCTGCGTGCCTTTACTTCTAATTAAGTTTAATATACTTTGATATAAAAAGAGAAGGATCTCTAAGGTATTTCATTTTGGTTTTTGAATGCAGAAATAGCTTGTGGCGCGTAGTTATTTTCCCGGTATGGATCGTCCTAGTGCGCATCCGGGGATCATTAGTGTTTTGTTTGCAGCAATAAAATGACGTGTATCATCACCAGGATAGTTGTTTGAATACCTGCGTCACGTTTACACATTTAGGCATAAAATCGGCATAGACATGAAATTGGCCTTTCTCTATTATATTTTGTTAATCCTGAAACGGGTGACATGAAATTTCCAAAGGAGTAATCTTAGATAAAGATAATGTCTTTCAATCCCATGTACATTCACAAATCTATTCTTTTTTTCTCTTTTTAAATTAAGACATTAAAGACAAAGTATATATGTATATTATGTCACTGTTGGTCAAGGAACGACAAGAAAGGAACTTGTAATCTCTGTTTGACATAGCTAATTGACTATTTAATTTGTAAAATGTTGTTACATTTATTAAAGTCTGTGGAATTTTCCAACAGAACGTCTATTGTTTTAAAGTGAACTTCATTAATTTAATCTATTAAAAGGAGAAAACAATAATTCTAATTCCGTGAAATTTACTGCCACATCTTGACATATTCGAAAAATTAAACAAGGCTACCCATAGGTAAAGTTTTATAGAGAGTCTGTAAGTCATCCGCTATGATGGGACAATCTGTGTAATGGAATTCATTATTTTGGTGATACAAGATAGCTTTCTTTTTCTTAGATAGTTGTTTCTACTGCTGGTTCTATATTGTTAATGAAATATTATTGTTTAAAGATGTAAAGATTTAAAGATCTAGAAATGATGTTACTTTAAAGTGATTTTGGGTCACATTCTCTAAATATTTGTAAACTAAAGATTCTGTTGAAGGTTAAAGAGCACCCATGTCTCACTTTTTGAAGACATATTCATGTTTTGATAGGATTTATTGCATTTTTGAAGAGGTAGCAATGTTTAGTCATTGTTACAATTTCTTTTCTTTAAGGTGATGATGGTTCAGGAAAGACTTCATTAGTAACAAAATTGCGGAATCCAGGAGAGGAGGAAATAAAAAAGGGATCTGGATTAGAATTTGCTTATGTTGATGTGCATGATGAAGAAAGAGATGGTTAGTAAGCAATTGGATGTAGTAGATCAATTAAATACTAGCTTGAAATTTTACTATTTCCAGATGTTAGATATTTACATGCTCCATTTTTGCCTATTCTTTATGTTGAAGGAAAGAGAAAAAGAATTTGTCAAGTTTTTGTAATAAATCATGCAGATACTCTATGTTATATGAGGCAAGTCAATTTTGCAAACCCTGTTTTCTGTTTTATGATGATGGCTTTCACAACACTCTGAGGGACAAACTATTGCTCAAGAGCAAATAATGAAAGTTTTCGTTAGATTTTTTTCACTGTAGCATGCCTTTTTGGGAAAACAAGCATAGTAAAATTGCTATTGCCAAGTGCAGTTTTAAATCCCAAATTTTTGCCAGATTGAAAAGATGACTAATGTTTTAATCTACACTACTTATATAACCAAAGTTTTGACAGGTATATACCTTGTGTGACACTACTTTGACAAACCTTTAACTAAGCGTGGTGTATTGGGTTGCTTTGCTATGTTTGGTTAAAACTGCTTTTTTATAGAATATGCAAGGCTCAATGTTTGGATATTGGATGGAGATGGCTACCACAAAGACCTACTGAAATACGTTATCACCCCGCAAAGCATAAGAAACATTATAATTGTCATTGCTGTTGATATTTCAAAACCATGGACTATAATGGACAGCTTGGTACAGTGGACACGTATTCTCAGGGAACACCTACACACTCTTAAATTGTCAGCTAAAGAATTAAATGAGATCGAAGAAACATGTGAGTTTTTTGTCACCAGTTCTTGGCATTTATGCTTTGATTTCCAAATATTTTTATTCATCAACTGGGTGCCAACATTTTGTTTTTACTTCTTGTTGTTGTTGGGAAGGCAACATAAACATTCAGACAAAAATTCTTAAGCAGAAATGCTGTGGTGTATTTTTAATTTTTGAAACCTCTGCTTTAAAAGTAAAAGCAAGCTAGTATGAAATAGTTTATCTCTGTTTCCAAAAAACCATTTTTAATTAACTTAATACCCCCCCCCCCCCTTCCCAGATGATGCTTACCGTTGGAATGAATTGTTGCATTTGTTATTTCAGTGGTAACTCAGTTTAGAGAGTATGTAGAGCCCGAAGAAGGAGATGAGGAAGAGAAAAAAGTACGGCCACACTCGTCAACAACCACCACTGCTAAAGAAGAAGATGTTGTTCTACCACTTGGTGAAAATGTCCTTTCAAATAATCTTGGTTTACCAATAATTGTGGTTGGAACTAAGGTATGAAATTACAGAAAAGATGTATGACACAAGCAGATTTTGTTTCAATGCTTGTAAATAATAGTATGCATGTGATGACTTTAATATGTAAAAGGATTTTTCGTTTTGTTGTATACCTTTGTAGGACTGCATTGTTTATTGAATTACTTCAAAATTTCTTTTTTCTGAAAGTTACACTAATTACACACACATATGGTTATAATTGCTTTACTGATAAACTGTGTGCCAACTTTTTGCTCTTAATCATAATCTAGATTGCTTCAGTGTGCATGATTTTTTCACACTTGGATGATTTGTACTTCTATGGAACTTTTTATTACAAAGCAACAAAAGCATAGTATAAATATTAATACTTTTTATGTCTTTCTTTTAGAGTGACTGCATGGCAGCTCTTGAAAAGGAAAATAATTATAATGATGAGCATTTTGATTTTATTCAAAAACATATAAGAAATGTCTGCTTGAGATGTATCCTCTCCTTTACATTGTCATTAGGAATTTTTAAATAAACTAATTAACCAGTATTTTAACGAAGAGTCAAATCTTCCCAACTGTTTTTTCAAGATTTTTATTGAAGACTAGCCACATCTTTAAGCTTTCTGATAATCTTCATGCATATAATGTCGATTTATTTCAGTTTTCTGAAGCATGAAGCTCACAGAAATAGAATTTCATTTATTGACATTGATGATATTTCATTTCTACAGTTACATTAACTAACTGTTGCTCATGCATGCAAAGTCTGTAACAGGCTTATGGTTATCAGGTTTGACATAAGCTGCACATATTTCTTGTTGGTTCCTTAACAAACTATTTCAACAGATGGAGCTGCTTTGTTTTATACATCAGTGAAAGAAGGAAGAAACATAGCCACCTTTTACAAATATCTTATTCACAGGATTTATGGTTTCCCTTTCCGAATACCACCACAGGTTGTGGAAAAAGATGCGGTTTTCATGTAAGTCTTCAAAAGAATTTTTAATGCACAAGTTCTAGTCATGTGCTGTTAATGTTTGTGGCTTTGGCAGAACAACCTTTATCTTTATGTCCCATTACGTCCCATTTACTTTGTGAACATGGAGCCTCTTAATTCTATTCAAAATGTATCAGTTCTTAAGAATATTTTAATTCTTTATAATAATTTGATTTCTTGGTATATTTTAGCAAACACTTCTGTATAGCTCTTTGTCACTTTTAAAAGCTTCCTAACAAGCCGTCTGTTTCCTATTAACAGACCAATGGGCTGGGACAACCAAAACAAGATGTCCATATTAGACGAGCATATCAAGTCATTTGACCCTTCAGAATCTTACGAAGCTCTAATATCAAAACCAATTTTACGGAAGGTTCGTTACCACTCCATCTTAAACTAATCCATCAATACTTTGAAATACTCAGCCATAGGGATTAATTATTTGTGATTGCCATTATGTGTGATGCAGGCTTATGACAGAAAATATTGCATTACCAGATCGGATTAATTCTTTCAGACACTGTTGTCTCCCCTGCTGTTTATTGTTCAAAGGGTGAATAGCTTACAAGTGAATGCATAGCCTTTTTATAGCTTTGGATGACTATAAGCTATCTGATGACCTTCAAAGAATTCTCGTATTTCATTCATCGTTTCCCACTCCACGCCAGCAGGAGAAGTTGAGCCCACTTTCTAACCTAAAGCGATGCCAGCCAAAAAAAATTTAACACCATTTGTTTGCTATGCTCTCTGGCCAACCCAATGATCTGGAAGCTTTTTGGGAGGGGTTGGCAAGAAGGCGGACGCTTTATATTGTATAATTTACTATAAACCGTCAAGCCCAGACAACATTTCTCTAAACCACAGCATTGTGGTTCAAATCCACTCTCCTGGAGCTCTAAAGTAATTTTTCTTCCTTCATCAGCCTGCTAATATGGATAAAGAAATTGTCGCAGAGGAAGAACAAGCTTTCCTTGCCGTTTTAGAAGTACGAGTTTTGATTTCTTCTAGTCCTTTCAGTAGAACTTTTGAGCGTATTTGGTGTTTTGAAAAAGACGAACAATGGGCCTTCTTTGAAGCTTTGTGCTACTGTCTCTATTAATCACTAGAATCTATTCGTTTATTTTTGGGTTTTTCTACAGAATATGCATTGTTCTATTGGAACATAAAAACAAGCTATTATTTTTCGTGCTCTGATTTCCGTCGAACATAAAACGATCAAATGAGAACAGATTTTCAAGAGATTCTGCAGTTTTTTTCGTTTGCATATGTTTGTGAAAAGTTTCCGAGTGCTCCACATCCTCACCTCTTATTAAGTAATTCTCGGTTGAACTGACCCTTTCGTAACAAAGATTGCACTGTTCTTGCAGGGAAATTTAAGCAAAGCGATACAAGCTCCTTCGGGAATCGCAAGGCCTCAGCAGGTTTGTCTTCCTTACTTGCTACAATATCCATTGCTCTTCATTATCACCTATGTCATGTATAGAAGCTTTGTGCTCCTGCATTCCATTATACGCTAGTGCCGTTCAGTACTCAGACAGCAATCATTTTCGCCATGGCTCCAAAAAATCCTGCAAGTACTGTTTGTAAAGCAACTTGAAAACCGCAAGGGAAGGCTAAAGCTGCATTTGGTGCTGATATCTGAACTGTTGTTAGTAGCAATGTTTTGCAGCTTCTTCATTGAAGAATCTGTTTTGGAATAGTGGAGATAAAATCTTCGAATCCATCCACAGGTGGTTATATTCAACTTGAAATTGTGTTTGTGGATGTTTATCCCCTTTAATTGTATGTTCGACTCTTTATATGGAGAATTTCAGTCTATTGCACGAATAATAAGCACAGTCTTAAATCTAGAGTAAAAGCACAAGTGAAGGGTATTTATAGATCATGCCAATGCGTTTTTACAGAGGTGTGCATTACAGAGGGTGACGTCACATTTGAATATTTGTATTTTAGGAGCACATGCGACCCCGAATGCAAACTTCGCCTGGCCAAAGACTTGCTGACAAGAGAACAGGGATCCCTACGAAAGCAAAAGTTTGTGTTTCTTTTCGGTTCTTAGTTCATCTCATTTAATTTTACCAGTCATTTAGGAATATATTTCTAGGGTTCTTCTCTAGTTAGAAGCTCCGAATCTGTTCAGCTTCCTCCGCTTCTTGTAATGTTCGAAGTTGTGAATCTGCTCGGGCTGCTCCTAGGCCCGACTGCGTTTTGTACGAGCAGCTGAGTTGAGATTCTTCTAGACTGAGAGCCATGGCCGCCTCTTGCGGGCAATCGAGTCTAAGCTAGGATCTGCCCAAGCCTCCCTCAGTGAACCGGGATCGGTAGGTGACTGTAAGGCACGCAATGTGTGATAAAACACCCTTTGCTTATCCTTCCAGCTTGAAGGAGCAAAAGGTGCTGCGCCCGGCGGTCCAACGGAGGGCGTGCTGGCGAACTTCTTTAACAGTCTGCTGAACAAGAAGACAGTGGCTGGCGCGGGAAAGCCTGCCGCGGGAAGCCCCGGGGAGCGCGCGGCAGTGAGAAGCGATGCCGCTGCCGAACTTGAAAGACTAACCAAGAAAGCCCAAAGCCAGAATGTAAGGCATGCACCTGGCAGCTCAACGTAATCAAACAGAACTTTATTTAAAGCATGAAACTGCGTTTAGGTCGAGAAGAGTACTAGTCTCGCATTTCCACTTTCTCCGTCGTAATATCGCCAATGTCGTAATATCGCCAATGTCGTAATATCGCCAATGTTGTTCACATGGTGACAGATTTGATTTAGCGCGTGCGATAGGCGCTAGTAAGCATCCCGTTAGCAGAATTAGGTAATTCTCATCAACAATGTATTAGACAGAGTGACCAGGGTGAGATTTAAAAGCACTGAAGCAAACAGGTGATCCCTTCCTTCCTTCCTAGCTCCCCCTTTTCCGTTTGCTCAAACTGCTTCGCAAGCGTTTGAATACGTCATAATACTGTATTAGACTTCGTGTATCACAGCATTGTCCGGTTCATCTGAAGAATTTGCTCGTTCGTCAAGGGAATAATATCATTTTGACCAGCTAGGGAAAAGTTGCCCAGCAATATTGATTTGACTAAAGAATGAGTGTGACGCCTTCTGAAAGTTTATAGCTAGAGTCCCCTATTTACCACGAAACTTCCGCGCTATCAGTCTCAAAAAGCAGGTTAAATCACTTGGACACAGGCAGAGCACTTAGTTAGTTATTTTTGTTATAGCCGACTGGATTAGATATTTTTTTACATTACAGGAAATCGAGTCGTGTTGATAGTGTCAATGTAGGCCAGCTAAATATTTAGAAGCCATCTTATTCATAACTATTGAGGCAGTAATGTTGCTCTAGCACCTTCGACTGTGTTGACATCCAGAATGTAAGTTTAATCTAGGTAAGTTGAAATTGCAGTTGGTTATGAACTTATCTACGAAGCCACGATGATCATCCTTCTGAGAGACATCGCAGAAGAATCTACGAATGTCAAGCCTCACTAAACAAATGACGGGTCAAGTCCACTCAGTACAAAGTTGCCAAGACGAGGTAACCATAATGTCAAATCCATTCTGCCAACCCGTTTTCCCCAACTCTTGGATTGCCTAATTTATTTAGCGAGCTCGAAATGACTTTTAAATCCAAGGGAATGTACTTAACTTATGAGCGATGGTGATTCTCATTGGTTGGTATTTAATATCTGAGCAATAAAATCAATTTGTATTTCTGCGATTGCCCTTAGAATGATTGTGACACGTGTGCTCTAGCTGTATGCTTTCAAAATCAGCTGCGATTAGACCCACTGAGGTTAAGATTCATGCTAAGTATGCTAGTCTTGCCAACTTTACAACTTTGGGCTTCACAATATATGGATCATGAGAAATAGTCGAACTAAGCGATGCTATTTACATCGGTCACATTAAAGCTCGGTTGGTAGCAGTTCCACTTAGCTTCTGGGGACTTGTATTGTATTATTTTATAGCCATTGATCCGTACCTTCTCATTCGGAAGTCTGGGGGATTCGATTGCGCTCGTTGTTAAATGTGACGTCAACATCTTTGAACGTCTTCCACCTCTATGGTAATCTTTTTCCCGGTTTTGTTTTGTATCACTTGTAGCTCTGTTAGTCTTGTTTGTTAGTCATCTATTCTATCTATTTATTTATGAAAATGAAGTGACTAAAAATTCAAGATACGATGTCTTGGTCAGATAATTTTTCGTTACATTTTCTTGTGCACTACTTGTAACAATATCTTGTCTTCCAAAATTTATAGCCGGTAAACGAATTAAAGAGTCCATTTGGTGAGTGGCATAAACAGACAGAGCCATCCAACTCATTTTTTAAATTGATATCTTAAAAGGCGATTATGTTTTGATTAAAAGAATTCTCCGTTTAAACTATGTGTGTGCATATGTACTGGGTTAGTTGGAACTAAGTTCAAAATGCTAGGCAAAAAATTCTACGAGTTCTTACATTTCATGCCTTCTGTATTAATGCATTTTGCTTTGTAAAGACGAAATCTGAAGAATCCAATATAAAGCAGCCTTTTGTCAGCTCATAATCTCTTAACCACGCAAAAGAGGCAGATAATATAACATTATCACCCATCGCAACTCGCAAGTACCCGGAGCATCGATCCTTTGTTGGAAGCAATTTTTACTCCTTTTGGCTTTGCGAGCTTTTGAAATCCGTAAGTCGTGGAGAAAATCAATGATTCGACTGAAGTGGAAACATGCCAAGTTTAATGCTTTTCTTGAGTGAAATTTCTAATTTTGAAGTGATCTTAAGTGATCTTTTACGACATGGAGATACTCACTTCGTACTTCCTTCCTTTGATCTTTTCATTGCATGTTATTGCATTGCTTCATATAAAGCAAAAACAGTGCAAGTGATCGGGGCTAATTATGAGTGAGGCTCCAGACTCCCAACCAACGGAGTGTGGCTGTCGATGTAGGCAAATAGCACAACCCCAGAAGGCGGTTCGATTATTCAACCCTATTGGGGCATGCAGAGGACAGATTGTGCATTGATACACAAATAAAAAAATGTCGCTAAATTCTTCCTTTATTAAATAACTACAAAATAGTGTATCTTTAATTATGCACGATAAGTTCATTGGATTGCAAAATCCTCCTCTAATAGGCTTTTTCAGCTAGAAATTATATATCTGTGTGCGAACTAAAGTGTAAAGAGTATAATCACTTTGGCTAAAGCTGAAGTGCGGTTTGGAAGGTGTAATGCAGTCCAAAGTCGTTACGTCACAAATGCTATTGTTGAAGCTCAGAGGCTACTTTCAGTTTCTAATTTTTGTACCTTGTTGGTTACTTTGGTGGCACAAGATACCTTCCACCATTTTTCCCCCAGCTTCTTTCTGATCTGCGGTTGCATGAATATGTTGACAAGTGGAATGCTTAGGCCATACAGATTCAACATGACATATGCCACTTCCCCAGCAGCCTCTGTCGCATTGCTCCCTGTCATGAGCAATGCTGCGGTGACAATGTCCGGCAACACGACAAGAAACACAAACAAGCTCACAACTGTCACTGATACCAGTAGGAATTTTCGCTCAGTGTGAAGTTTATTCTTTGTATTAACGAAGAGCTTCCCAAAGCTTTTCTTCCTTCGATACAGAGCACGCAAAATGTAGCTGTAGGTGAGGACTATAAGGAAAAGGTAAATCACATCTGCAGCTGGATAACAAAACCTCATGTGAAGGTCCACGATGACGTTTGTTTCTAAGAAGATGCGAAGAATGAAAAAGAAGACCAAGGATGACCAACAAGACATCATTAAGTAAAGAACACGTCGCTCTGTGAGCACGATGTTGTATTGCAGAGGAAACTTGACTCCTATTAGTTGATCCATGGAAATTGTGATTAGAAAAAAGTATCCAGGCCAACGAAGGGCGGTTAATAACAGCAGAAGGATCTCCAGGCACCGACTGTTGCTTTTCTCTCCCAGCAACGTCAACATCCAGTACATGATTGAACAAGCCAGTAACGCTATCAAAACAATGCTCAAATGAATTAGAATGCGGTTCTGGTGGGTGCGTTGCCTGCCTTGGCGCTCGAGCAAGAAAATTCCCCAAACAGCCAGTATAAACACGAACAGCCCTAGAGTGATGCGCACCAACGAGATTGCGAACATTTGGGTAGGCATTTTCACTTCGATCGTTCAATTGTACCCACGGTCAGGCTGATTGTGCGATGTTTCAGCTTTACTACCTTCTGTGATCCAAACGCGACATTTCCAGAGGTCTATCCATGTCCAAATCACTTCACCATTTGTGCCCAATAATGGAAATGCTTCATCAAAGCATTGTGACACCTTGGGTACTTTCCTAGTGTTTTCAAATTATTCTACAATTAATCGTTCATGCTCTTTATCATATCCGTAGATAGCTATTATTTGCTCATGAAAGCCGAGTTGAGGAATGAACAGCCCTAACACCCGTTGGGATTGAAAAGGACAATTCGTTATCACACGTTCAAACCACCAGGAGTCCAGGAGTTGTGCGGAAAATTGAATGCATTGAAAAGGCCCTTGCACCTCTGTTGGCAGAGTTGCTGATTGGCATTCCCTTCTCCTGGTAAAAGGAAAGGCAATTTGAAAAAGGGCATGTCTTTCACATTGTTTGGGATCCAGAATGCTTTTGAAAAAGTGGGTTAGCCATGTTGCCATACATGAGCCCAGAGAGATGATTGAGACTCTTATTGAGACTGGTTCCGCTTCAGAATGAGGCACAAGGTGATGTTTGGCGGACTTTTCATTTTTCGCGGAATTTTGCGGCACAATGGAAAATGGAAGCAAGAAGAGGAGGTTGTACGTGGAAATGCCGGTGATCGTATGTGAATGGCACCAGCACGTGTTGCCACATATTCATCGGGGGATAGCCTCCAGACACCTCCCTTCCAATGGAATCAAAATGATACACTTTGATGCTCACCCTGATCTCACGTTCCCGCTGAAAAAGGCAGCTGATGATTGCTTCCAAAAAAGCTTGCTGTACGATCAGCTTGAAATAGCAGACTGGATTTTGCCTCTCTTTTACGAAGGGCACGTAAGCAGATTTATTTGGGTCAAGCCAGGATGGGCTGACCAACTTAAGGATGGGAAATATTTCGTGAAAATTGGAAAAGCCAGAAACAATGGCTGTCTCAGGTCCGTGTCTCACAAGCACCTATGTCCTGCTCTAATTGGAACTTATGTTATTTAGTTAACCTGCACACAGCTTTTAACACCCACTCGGCTCTAGTATTGGTTGAAGTCATCTGTGAGAATGATCTAGTATTTTTCAACCAATAAGTTGTAAAACAAAAGGCTTTTAGAAAATATCAAAAAGGAATACCTATAAAAAGCGAACGTGTTTATTTAAGGTGCATATGATTTTGAATGTCTCACAAGTTTCATTTGATGTAAATTTACTATGGTCATCTTGTTTTAATTGCCATCGACAAAGAAAAAGATATCAGGGTTAAGTTTATTTTGGCACAAGAATTTTGTTTTTTTTCAATTTTGCATGTACATCTTCAAGCCAATTTTGTTTGCAGAGTAGACCTGAAAGAGGACTATTTCATTGAAGAGCTGCTCTACTCAAAATCTGAGGACCTTGTGGATGGAAAAGATGTTGGAATACAAGTAAAAACACTGAATGGTGTTTGCCAAAACAGTTCAACAGAAGACTTAGGAAGAAAAGAGGATTTGATTGTTGGGCAATCAGAAAGCTTCATCTTAGATATTGATTTGGATTTTTTCTCCACTTACAATCCTTTTAAGTTGCAGTACTCTGAGGTATGTAAATTGGTGAGCAGAGCAACAACTTTAAGTACCAAAAGCAACAGAGTCAGAAGTTCTTTCAGTTGTCAACAAATGATGCAGTGAAATATTAACCAAGGTCATGTCCAACATGTTGACTGTCACAAACATTTTGATTGATTATGTATCATCAAGCAGCCATTTCAAAACATATTCCGCAGAAATCATGTCAGTTGGCAGAATATCAAAATTTCAAGCACCCTTGGTACTAATTTAAGCCAAATAACATTTAGATCTGATCAATCTATCTGATCAAAGTGAATCAGAGATGCCATAACTTAATTCAGTTGCAGAGACTTGAACTATTATCATGAACTATTATATTGGTAATTGATATACTTATTGATTGTCTTTTACTCAAGGTCGATTTTTCAAATTTGGCAGAGTGCTACAAATTTGAAGCTTCCAATAGTTTATGTGAAAAAGTGAGTGTCTTTTGAAGCTCAAAAGTATAATTCGATCATTTGCAGGTGTTAGTTAAAAGTTTTGCTCATCAATCATTTTTGTAAGGATCAGTTTTGAAGTATATTGATGAAATGTAGCATTAATATTATTATTTCTTTGTTTATTTAGTCATTTAATCAGTTCATTTGCAAATTACAAATTAAAGGAGAAAAATCTTCAGTTATGTATGTGGTTAGCCCCATCACTGTCACTAAAATGAAACTTGGTAAACATTGTCATGAACATAATTATGGTCTCTTTTTTTCTTTATCAATATTCTTTGTATATTTCTAATTGGTTGTTGTTTATATCTCAGGATATAGCTGAAGCAATGATACAGCGCCAGACTCAGCTTGAACGGTTACAGAAAACAATACTGTACTTCATTCAGCACCAAATAAAAGATCTAACGATGCCACTTGAGTTTCTCAATTTGATTGACCAAGGAAGAAAAGTCACTGATTCAGAAATAGATCCTCAGTACCACAATTTGCTTTTGAATATGCAGAAGAGGCTCCAGGAAGATAGAGCAAAAATTGATTTAGAGTTGGTAAGTTTTTCAATCTGATTCAGTTTTAAATGACTTGTAACTAGGAATGTTTTTCTTTTTTAAGACAAGTATGGAGAGAAAATTTTAAGTTTTAATGATATTAGGTGTAAAGCTGCAGTCACACAATGCCAGAAACAGACTTTGATATCTCAAGCTAATATTTTAAGTTGAATGGTATGTTACATTTGTAAAATGTGGCCCAATTATTAATGTCAAAGTATCTTCATATTCTTGGAAAGTACTCTGACCCATGACTTATTTATACAATTGGCTGATATATTAATAAAGGAAAATGGGCTAGCAAATGGAAGAAGGCCTTCCTTACCTTTTTTCTATGATACAAAAGAATAGTTTCAATCTCTTTATATGAACCTCACAATCACTGCTAAAACTTTTTTGATTAATTATTTACATTCCTCTTTCAGAAATGTTGCCTTCACATAAATGTTTTGTTTTTTAAGGTTTGTGCTTTCAAAATGTTTGCTTGAGTTTCAAAACCAACTTGAATAATTAGCTAGTAGTACATTTGAAATATCTAACAACTTTTTTTAGATCCACTTTGCTGGAATGTCTTCTGAACTGCCACATCATAGAAGTACAAATGAGGAAATAGAAAAGTCTATAAAAGATGCAAAGGCCTTTCTGAGTACCTTAAGTAAGCCAGTACTTGTAACAATTGCCAGGTGAGATAACTATACTTTTATGTGGCTATTTCCATTACATGTTTGTCCATAGATGTAGTTTACTAGAGAAGCCATAAAAAATTTATTTGTTGAGCCTTTTACTCTTAAAACATTTGGTAACCATGCTTTGCCAAAAAAATTTCCCTTTACTGCATGTGTTAGTTTGGTATGTATTAGTTTTATGGACTTTGTATTTTGCTAGTTAGTGTTCAAAGGTTAAAATATATGATTAAACATTTATTTTGAAGATCAACTGAAGATGAGTACACACCAAAAGACCAGGTCGATTATATTCAAGAAAAAGTGATCCAAATGCTTCAGACATTGTATGGTAAAATTTCTATTGTAAAGGACTATGAAAATACTGATGGTTTCTAATAATTATTTTATATCTAAAACATTTAGTTAACCTCAAAAGGTATCACTCTGATTTAATGAACGTTTTTTTAGCAGAACACCTTGGCCTGGTAGAGGGTAGAATTTGCTCTATTCTTAAGATCTGTTGGGCAACCTGCAGAACATGACTTAAAAGCAAAATTTTGGAAGAGAATGGTTCAATTGTGTCTATTTGGTGATGATAATGGATTTCTCCATTGGTTTTATCCACCACAGACATTGCACTTTTTTCCACTTGAGGCTGATGTAATACACCAAGGCCTCTATGTATTATGTCAATATGGCTTTGATGTGGCTGTTGTCCATTTCTGTTCAGCAGTCTCAGTATCTCCAGGTACGCACTGCCAAGTGATTCACTGATTATTTCCATGCTATCATCACTGGTATCTCTAGCTTGATTTTGCAAAAATTGATAAATTTTTGCTTCAGAGAAGCCTGCACCAGGGACACATTTGAAAACACTGTTGTTTTTCTCCTGGTTATCTTGCCTGCCATACTCACAATAAAAGCACATTTTAATAACTTTGAGCATCCTCAGTATTGCAGCAAAATACTGTTGTCCAATTGCTTGGTATTGTGCAAAAAGAAGAAGCTGAAAAGGGGCTTGATGTGAATCTTTGCAGCTTGTATCTGGATGGAGCCAGCAGTAACGCTGTGTTCCTACAACTAATTCGTCTGCATGTGACAAAAGCCCTATCTTTGCTGAACAATCTTCTAATAATATTTCAGCAACGCTTTCAATTGGTGAAATACTGAAATATCTGGATATTCTTTTGATATCTTCATCTTGTAGGCTTTGCAAAACATTGAATCTTCCTTTGCATAATGTCTTTACAAAGTCAGGAACTTTGCAACTGAGTAAAATTAAATTGATTCCCTTTTCCTCCAGGACTCTAAAAACTTTGCCAAAAGTGGAAAGCTTGGATTTTATGAATGAAGTAGTATTTGCTTTATTTAATGCTGCTGAAACTTCTCCAAACTTGATTGTGCTTGTATCAAAAATGTCTCCCATCAACACAAACTTTCTTTGATTGACTATTTCATTGTTTTCAATAGGAAATTGTTTCAAAACAAGTCCATCAATGACTCTTGTGTTTGTGATATCAATCCCATATGTAGTAATGCATATGTCCTGAAAATTATCTATAAGCTGGTTGACATGCTCAGGAAGATGAGACTGATCCTTTTTGCCCTTAAAGACCAGCTCAGCTGTTTTTTCAACTAGTATTTCAACAATGGTTGGTGAAAATTTGCCATTCAGGGTAGTTTTTAAAACATTTTTGCAGGTGCTGTAGAACCTCTCTTGATTAAATAGACCATCACGTAAATGAATTTCGCAACAGTGTCTCTCCAAATTCCCCACAAGTTTTTCCTTTATAGAGTTATTCAACTGTGCACATGCTAAGGCCAATCCGGAATTAGTTGCAGTAGAGTTAAAAAGGTTCCTTAATGAAGATTTTTTATTATCGACACTCTCTAGGAATACTGACAACAAAATTATCATTTCTTTTGACCCATCACCCGTTATTCCAACATGTCTTTTCACTTGCTCAGACAACAACAACCCTATTGGATGGGCCATTGACAACGATTCTAAGATACAAATGCCAGAATTGTAACCAAAATACTGCCCGAATCTGTCCTTAATGCTATGTCAATGCCGTCAGGTCCGTAAGTCGGGCAAACTACCGTTTTGAGGGTCCGAGAGTTTCCACGGCAACTCTAAGAACGTCCGCCATTGCTCCTGGAATTCGGCTGCCCAAAGTTGTTTCGCAAAGGAGGTTGATGTCTCGTTGTGATTTAATGGCGCATTAGTCCTGTGATCAAAATTGTTGGGAATTGTTTTGGTGTTTTGAAGACCTGCCAAACACTGCCAGTAATGTCGTGTTCTGGTAATTTGGAGCAAATAAATTGACAGGAAGGGTGACATTGGTAAGAAATATTTATCAAATAATTGAATTCTACCCAACTTAAACTACTGCTAGTGACACGAAGCAAGATGGACCGAAAACAGTTCCTCCTTCAATGAGAATCAACCGGTTCATGATGGTTAACTGACTGGGTAATTATTGTGTAACCTGCTTTTTCTGATGTCTTAAAGGCCTGCCTTTCTAATCGAGAGGGTGTTTATAAACCAGTTGTGGTTCTAGCTGTCTCACCTCGATCCTCTCGACGGCATTATGAAATGGGCGGTATCAACGAAGCCCACAGTTGCAGTTCGATAATATTACTAGCTACTCCATCTATTAACTGCATGAGAGGTAAAGGCCATCTTCATCTATATGCAATTTTGAGTTCAAGGCTGGGTTGTTATGGGTTTGTTGTACTCCCTGGTTAAAGTATTCCTTTTCAATGAATCGCAAGCATAGTATTATCATCAAGGAGGTCTCTTAAAAAACATTTTTAATAGGTTTCCTAATTTAAGTTGAATTTATTTGTCTGTAGTGCCTTTACTTTATGAGACAAGCACAAATTCTTGTGTACTTTAAGTGGCTACACTCTGATAGTTTCTTGGGCATCAGAAGCTACCATTGAATCTTATCTAAAGCCACATAAAGGTGTAAAGTAATACTGTAGTCCTTTCCGCCAACAGAATTTGCTCTTATAATTTTTGCTGCTCTATCCATGTTATCAAATCATCTGATTCCCATTGTTTGAAAAACAGACACATATCTCAAAGGTGGAATTAGTGTGTACTGCAACACTTATTTCCTCCCAAGTTATCAGGAAATTCCAAGTTACCAACTCATTGCATTGCCAATAACTTTGATTTTGAAGTTGTTAGGTTTAGACAGGATTTTCTTTGCTCTTCATATTGGCTTATGTACCGTAAGTCCCTTAATCATGAGATTATAGAAACAAAGCTCTCTTTTGTCTGTCTACCAGTCAGAGAAATTATTTCAATTGAAAGTATTACAAAGAAATTTAGAACACAATACATCACCTTTTTGATTTTTCTGAAGGTCATTGTCTCCATCTCAGGGTGCATGTTGGTGTACTATGTAGTGTGTAAAAGAAAGTTCCTACCTTTAAAAACTAGTTTCATGAAGACAACCTGATTACTTTCTAACTTGCAGCTAAACTTCTTATGCAGTAAAGTCTTGGGTTTAAGAAAATAAACTCTGTTTTCTAGTCAGGAGTTGTCAGTTGGATTTATTATGAAAAATCTTTCCTTCAGGTCATGTGTTTGAAAAAGGTCATCTTCTTGGCACAGCTTTCTATCAGTGAAAATGCAGAGACTTTCATCTGTTGTCAAAGAGAAAGTAGAAGGTAATCTCACTGCCTGCATATTTTGCAGTTTAGGTTTTTCAGTTTGAACATCATTGCTGCAAGATCTTATATGGAGTTCCAGAATAATTCTTCTTAGAATAATGTTAAGTACGAATGTTTAGTTTATTTTTAGTAAAAATGTATTTCATCATTAATTATTCATTTTTCAGGCTAACGTTTAGGCTTCTTATCAAGATGCTTGTTTACTGATCTTTGACTTTTTAGCATATGTTGCCAGTGGAGTCCAAGAAGAAAGAAAAATAGAATTACTGGACAATCTATCTGTTGCAGTAGAAACGGTAATTTATATACCTTACTTGAACAAAATTATACAGGTGATTTCTTCCACCTCCGTTGTTCAACTCTATGAACAATAATCTCGTATTCTTAATTTTTCAGAAATGTGAGAAGTGTTTAGTACAGGTGGAGGCTTTTCCAACCCTTTGATGGGAGGGGGCAGGAAGGTCCAAAGGTGCTATTTATACAAAAGTTTTGAGTAAGACAAAGGACTACTCTGAAAGAGAATGTGCCTAGCCACGGCTTTGCTCCTCCCTTTGGATTGTGTATGTGCGAACTTGTGCTGTTGTTCATTGCTGGACCAAAAGGGGTGCAAAGGGGCGTCCCCAAAAGAGAGAGGGAGAACTGGAGCAAAAGATGCAGACAAATTAAACTTCCCCTGGTCAGCTATCTTTTGTTGGCTACTTAACAGACTGAGATGTAGTGTTTTTACAGCCAATCTTCATTTTCAAGTTTCAAGTTAAGGAGGGTGGTTTGGTGCGGTTATTATCTGAATTGGATATAGCCATGTTGTGCCTTGATCAGATTTTTGCCTTGATCTGCCGCTGGTTGCCTTAACATTCATGTCAATAGCTATGACTAACATCAGTGTCATGTCACTCTTGCCCACATTGTCATACATGTGTTACAAAATGTGTAGCAAATGCAAAACTGCTTATTAAACTTGCATTCACAGTGTATAGTGTATTCAACATAAAATGGTCCCTTTTGCAGGTACAAAGTAAATTCGAAAACCCAATTCATAACAAAGCTGTCAAGGAAGGGAAAGAGGTTGAAAACTTATGCTCGTGTTTGGAAGATATTTTTCAACATGGACTCAAAGAAAAAGGGTTAGTGATGAAATGCTTTAGTAGGAATTATGCAGATATATGCCATGTTATTAGAAACATTTATTAACAGATAATCCAGTAGGTTAATCTGAAAAAAACACTCTGGTGCTAGGTCTTCTTAAGTTAGTTTGTTAAGGCTTTGCAGGCAATGCTGAGAGTATAATGGTAGGGGTGCAATGAATCACAGCTCCTTGTGGTGCCAAGGCGTGCAATGGTGTGCAAGTACTTATTGGCGTGCAATGGTGTGCAAGTACTTAATATCATAGAAAGCTGTACATAGTGTTGAGAACCTAATTTTATCACAAGAAAACATAAGACATGGCTAGGCCAATTGACACATTTTTCTTAAGCAAGCTTTAAAATTGTCAAATCCAACATATTAAGGGGACCATATTAGCAATATTGGATCACGTGACCACCTCATTCAACATGGCTCTGCGCAACGTGTAAGTTACAACATTCGTGTAAACGATCAGTTTATACTTTCAGCCTCTCCCTTGAAAACGATGCGGGCGTTAATCCCCTCGTTGAACTTCAAATGGAGAAACCTTTTTTCGAAGGCAAATTTTTATCAGCATTCGGGAAGGAAGAACCAAGTTCTTGGGATGTTACGGCCAGTCTATACAAATATCGGAAGGGAAAAAGACAGAAGTTTGGAGAGTCTCGTAGATTAAATGAAAGGTCTAATTGATAGCAACTATCTGCGCTTGTCTTTGTGTCTACGAAGGTTCTTCCTTTTGTTTTGAAGTTTGTTTTGTTTTGACACCACGGCTATAACTAGAGCGCCATCTGTGTCGCCATTATTCGTAAAATGAAGAAAAATAATACTTAGTCGTCAGTTTTGACTCATCGTGTAAACGGGTACATCGATAAACCAATGCTGACGAAAAAAGTCCGTTCGTTTAAACTGATCAGTTTTAACTGACCGCGTATTTCAGCCTTGTAACAAAGAAAACGGAAACCAGCATATCACAACAACTGTCTTTGCGAAGTTCAAGCTTGTCGTAATTTGCGTAAAAAATCGAAAAGGCGGCGACTATCCTGCTTCTTAAGTTATATTCTCCAAACTTATATTCTAGAAACTATATTATTCTCCAAACTTCGTCGTGGTATGATAAAAGCACAACATTGAGCAGTATTGATCACTCTAGAATGAAGAATTCAGATTATTTGAGGGGTGCGATGAACTGCACTCCTGAGCAATGGAAGGCGTGTGCCAAGGCGTGGGCGTGCGATCGCTTTGATAAGAATTAAGACAATTGCAAGAGTATATAGTTTTTTCTGTGTCATAGACTTGATAATGTAAATGTTTCATGAAGCTAATAACTGTAAACTGTTAGTGATACAAAGGCAAAGTGTCTGCTGGTTCTCTACTTCTGTTTCCAGTTGCTTAAGTGGGACCTTTTCTTATGCTGTGCATTATTGTTTATTTCTAGAATTCAAGGCCCTTCAAAGGCATCAGAAAGTTTATCATTTTGGACAGTGATACAGAAGCTATCAATAAAAGAGGATATCCAGTCAATTTACAGGTCTAGACAGTTAATTGTGTTCTGCCACAAATGTCTATTGTATTACATGGATTAGAATTTTTTATTTTAATTAAGTCTCTATGCTGTCTGTTATCATTGTTTGTTTCAATTACACAACTAACAAGAAACTGGCAATAAACTGGATACCTTCATAAATAACACTAATAAATCTGTTTCTTATAAAATTTCTTTTTAGTTTTGATTCAGCTCTTGAAGTATTTAAAATTTTATTTTCATGATTTTATTTTTATCTTGAAAAGGCTTTCAATAGTCCAGACTGATGTCAACCGCTGTAGAGCATGGATTCGGATGAAGCTAAAGGACCATACAATTGGAAGCTACATTGGAATGTTGAGTGAAAATTCTAGGATACTGAAGTAGGTACCATCCTAACTCTACCTGTAATGTTTATGATGTTCTTTTGTAAACTTGAATGTCCAAGTCTTATTTCATAGTTAGTTGTTTATAATGACATTTGATAATAGAAGTGTTTCGAGATTTCCTTGTTTGTTAGAGGTATATTTACTCCACAGAGAACATTATTATGCCAATGCATTTCTGCGTGATGCTGTGAAGACAGAGTCTGTCAGAACATTGTTGCAGTATGTGATTGCCAGTCTTGATTTCTACATGTAAGTTGTGGTTATCATCTTTTTTGCCACGAATTGGCGTCGTATCAAAATCGCTTTGACGTAACTGAAAGTGGGAAGCCTCGAATTGAGTTTACATTGCCTAGTTTCCACGCAATTCCTTCAAGTTTCATTATTTTTATGTCAAATTTGCTGGATAAAGATGCCATTTGCTGTATGCCTCCTTTTCATCAGTAAGGCGTCTAGAGAAGGCACAAGGAAATTTAATGTAACAACTACTTCAGCCATTTAAGCTCAAATACTTCGATTTTGGAATGACTTTGTTTAAATCTTCTACTGCTTCTGTCTTATTTATCGATTTCACTTTCATTGACTTCTTTTGTATTCGTTATCTATTCACTGCCTTGATGGGTTTCTTAATTGCTTTCTTTCTATCAAACAGAAGTGTCGAATCAAGTGACCGATATTTTCTTCGTAAACCATCACTAGATCGAAGTTACTCATCAGGTTTGTCTGCTTTTCTCAGACAGCAACTATGCATCCAAAGAGAACCCCAGCAACCTTGAAAGCATCCTTGTGATTTCATAGAATTTAGGATTGGACAAGACTAGGAGACTGTTTTTCAGAGTTCTTACGTCGAATCTTATAGTGGAGCAAAGATGACCTATTCTGTATTGTTTCGCTTTGAGTGAGGCTTATTATATTTAACGCTGTGACAGTAAAAATAAAAATAAAAATAATAATATACTGTGGATGGATGTAGGTTGCTGGAAGAAAGGAGTGTGAAAGCAATATTCGTTTAAGTTTTAACCTAAAGCCAATGCTTACAGTTAAGTTGTAATGATATTTATTCCATTGTTTTTTGGTAATCTTTTTTCAGTAATATACGATGTTTGCCTATAAAGCTTTTAAATATGCAAATTTCAGCATCACCTGATATTGATGTGCGCCACGAGGCTTTCCAATCAGAAGACATAATCAAGCACAGGAAGTCAAGCAAGAAGAAGAGCCGAACACCCATCGTCAACATAGCATCGATGCGAGACCACGACTCGATGTCCCATGCTTCGTCAGACAGATCTTCTGATCGTTCCTCCAGATCTTCCTCCGTTGTGTCCCCCGGTTTGCCTCGGTACAGTGCCGTGAGTATTGCTGTTAACCAGGTTGAACCGGAGGTAGAGGTTAAGTACTTGGAGGGCAGCTCGCTGAAGTCAGAAGGGTCCTTGAATGCCGCAGACAGTGGTGGAAAAACCGCTGATATTGGCACCCAAAAGTCCGTGAACCGGTCGTTGAGCGTGGATAGGTGGGGAAAGCGTGCCGACTCCAAAGCTAGGTCAAGTTCATCTGGTTCATCCCGGTCTCGCAGTTCTATCGATTCACAGAGAGACACGCTCTTTGACTCTTCTATTTCATCTGCAGTCCCCTCTTCACATAGCGGCAAGTCAACTGGCTCTTTCAAATGGTCAGACACCCCTGCGGAGTGTCGGGTGAATGGGGGCGTAATCGACACAGAGCCTCACTCAGATACCTCAGCCTCTTCTTCAAGCCATGTTTTGAGTGAACAGCAAAAAGACGAGCTCGTAGAAATGATAAGATCGCTTAGGCTGAACAGCAATAAGCCATTAACAACTGGGAAAGTGCTCGAGATGATTCCAGTGCAGAAAGGCATGTCCAGAGACGAAGTTAAGAGTTACATTGAGGAATGTATGCGTGATTATTTCTCAATGGGGATTATTACCACTATGCAGAAGTCTCCGTTAAGGAAACCGATCAAAACCGAGAGCGATAAAGATGGTGGTTTTGAGGGAAGTGGAAAAGAAAGCAGGAAACACGAAAGGCCAGATGCAGGAGAAATCAACGAAACAAAAAGTGAATCATTGGAGCAATTTTTGAGTGGTGGGAGAGCAATGGCACCGCTGTGGAGCAGCTCGCAAGCCGATGTCGCCAACCCCAGGACTCTGTTCCATTCAGTCAATGAGCTGTCTCTAGAGGACGGCCAACCTGTCACAGTGAACAATGGAGGACCAGCCTCGTTTGGCAGGATCGACAACGAGGTGCTTAAAGATGAGATTCGTTTGAGGGCGGAGTAGATGAGATTGCGTTAAACAGAAGTTCTCAACTCGCAAGCCAAGTATCTGAAAATATAACAGCTGCGAATAATATTGAATGTAATGGATTAGAAATTGATCAAGCAAAGGGAAATTCACCTACCGATCATAGAAGTGCCGTTTTGCATGATTTGAGTGAGGGTGGAGTTGATCACAAATTCACTGATAAGCTTCTCTGTGCCGACCATTTGTCGTCGCGCAACTTTGCGAATGAAAACTCGGCTTCAGACCCTGGCTTGCTGCGGACCAAAGAATTGCCGACTGCCGAGAAGCCAAATGGTTTGGAAAAGCCGTGTTTTGCCAGTGAGACTAGTGCATTCCGAAAGCCGTGTAATGCAGTTGGAAGGTCACAGTCAACTGATGACACAGGTTTGGGAATAAAAGAAGATTTGATCGATAATCTAGAGAGTAATAGTAAGGACATAGCGTCTTTTGGCAATGAATTGATTGCTAAGACTATTGATCAGGACTTATCGGCAGACGATGAACCTAACTTTGTTCCGGGGATTCACGATGACCAGTCGGCGCATGCGTTTTCGCAGGCGAAACCTATTACCAGGTCGCGAAAAGCCAATACCATAGGACACACAGGCAACCGGCAATCAACGCCCAAATCCGGCCGCGGACCTAAAAGCCTGGATCGGGAAACCCCCGGCAAACAGAAAATAAGATTGCCCTCGTCGACTGAGGCTGCTGATCTTCTGTATGGCTTCCGTGTGAAATCGCCAACCTTCGACTCAACCCATTCTTCGATCGACACAAGTCAAGGCTACCTGTTTGATGACAATGATTACGTCACCGATTCGGATGCGGACACCTACACGACTGGCGAGAACAATGAAAGGGACCGGATTCGCAGTTTGCTGGCAGACCTGGGAGTCAACGACGACATTGTAGGCATGAAAGAGGACCATTTTGCGACACCGGATGTAAGTAGCGGTTTTGTCATTCGCCATTCGTTGATCTATTCTACTTGCAAATTTCAGTGTTTCTCTAATTGATTCAGGAGCGATTTGTCAATATCTTGGGAGCAGCCAGTATTCGTCACACATTTTCGCTCTTGTTGCCTATTTGTGTAAACAAGAAAGCGTAAACCAAACCCGATTGTTGATATAGGGACTAGTGTGTTTGGTCGGGCAATGCACGGCGAAGGATTTAATTGATTCCTCGACAACTTCGATTAATTACGGATTAGTTAATATTTTGTCGCCATAATATGTTTGGGATCTTTCTGTTTGACTCAATTTTCGCAAAATGAACCACACTGAAACCAGTTTCTGTGCCAAACTTGTTGGGACGTAGCCGAGGTGTAGCAAATGAGTAGTAAGTGTTTGCTAACAAACTGTCTTATGTTTCGAATCAGAGCATAGCGATATGATAAGGATTGAGCTGCTTTACACGTGACCCTATCTCGGTAAATCAGATGGACATTCGGCTGATTTAAGACATCTAGTAGATTTGTTGGTGTCGGGCATGTGTTGGAAGTCTAGATGACATATTTGTCATGTCATTCTACCAGTCACTCTTTATATTTTGCGGTGCCTTACAAATAACCAGCGTTAATGTCCAAAAAGTCCCTCCTTTTCATGAATTTGATTTCTTTTTTTCTGAATTTTCATTATATGCAATGAACATTAAATTCCTGAATGATTGTTTATGTAGAAACTCAAACAATTTGCTGCTATCATACATAAATTCCGCTAGGCAACAGTTGCATGTAGTTCAAAATCCAGTCACTAAACAGAAATGTACTTACCAATACTTTGGGTACGTTCCCCAGCTTTTCGGAGCAACACCAGGTGAAAATGTCGTGCAGTTCACTCGGTATCATAATTGCGTTTCCCATCTCGGGCCATTCCGGTTGCTCGTTTCGGCATCTCAATACAACTCTTGCCCATCACGTTATCGGGTACTGATGTCTTTCCCACGTGAACTGGAAACCTTTGTTTGACCATTTGTACACTAGAGAGAAAGAAATGCATGTTACCATTCCTGAGCAATTCACTACGGCCCAAGCTTGAGATTCTGTACTTGAGATTCTGACCTCTTTCTAATTTGGAAACAGCTCGCTTACTAAGAAAGCACTGCTATTTTTATTCGTTCTAATCATGTACCGTCTCATCAAGTGTCACTGATAGCTTCTTTTTACCTCACTTGATTACTTTACATGGAAGCTCGTTTTATTCGATACAAGTGCATATGATGTCAGATTTTCCAACCGTTGCTTCTTCAGCCAGATATCTAATTTTTCTTATCAAAGAACCAATTAGAAATACAAGAGGCAAACTTGCATGCTATTGAAAACTCTGTTTTCTTTATAAGTGTACACACGCGATTCGTGTTTTCAGCTTTGGTTATGAAACGTGAAATTTCAAGATGGCGTGACCAGCTTCGCGCCATCGGAATGCGGTGATTGGTGGGTTGTTGCTGGCTTTGATAACACCACACATAAATTTCTTTCATTGTTCTCAATTCTTTGTCTTTCTCATCTTCTGATCACTGCCATAGTATGTAAGGTCAAAGGTCGAGAAAATAAGAACGCGCCGCATGAAGTTCCATCAAACTACCATCCTAGTACTCGATTTTATCGGGGTGGTAAGCTTGAACATGACAGCCAAGATTTTATTAGATAGCCTGGAATCTCACCAAGCCACCGTTGATATGCAATTTCCCAAAAGCTTCAGAGTATCAAACGGTAAAGCAAGGAAGATAACAGCCAATCTTTGTACTCAGGATTACTCTGTTGAAGTCACTGAATTATTACGACTCACTTTAATATTTATCTGGCAGTTGAGAAGACTTTACCCGTTCGTTTGACTAACAAATATCAAAAGCGCTTGCTTCTTGAAGTATCTCACTGCGTTTTTATTTCGTTTAAGCAGTGTTTATGAGCGATTAAAGAATAGAAAAAGGCGACTTGATTTCGATTCTTCTGCTGTTGCGTGACCTCTTTTTCTAGTATATTCCGATAGTTTATGTTTTTCGTTTTGAATTAGTTCTGCTCCGTTAATCATTCATTGGTCGCCATACAATGTAATGGTTCTATAGACGTGTGTGTGTGTACATGCAGAACTGTTGTATAGTAAACAGAAATTGATACTTTCCAACAGTCGTTTATGGGATTCACCAATGATGAAGAGTTGGATAACGCCATCGAGACGTGCAAAGAAAGGATCAAATCTCTATCCCCCCAGTCTGAAGAGAGAAGGCATCTGGTGATTAAACTGGTGCAACTCCGGTTGAAGAAGCACGAACTCAAGGTTTCTTTTCCACTCTTGTTCTCGTTTGTGTCAAATCGTAACCAAGTATTGTATCTGCAATCACCGGGGAGATGCTGACGTGACATGAAAATGTCAGCGCGCAGAATCCAGTATGCTTTTGCTGTGACGGCACCTTTTTTCATCTCTAAGTAATGGCGCTTCAAAGTGTTTTTAAAGTGTGCAATTCTCATTGGAGAGTGATCGCTTCCTCTTTTGCCTTGCAGGAGGCCCCTTCAGAAGATTCCATGCACGTCAAGAAGATACTCGGCCACCATTTCTCAAAGCAGGGGAAGGCACCTGGAAACTACTTCTGTGACTCTTGCGGGGCAACAATATGGGCTCTTTTACACACGCTATACAAGTGCCAAGGTATATCACTTCTATTTACAATTATTGCCTTGCCGATTATCACTTTGCACAATTATCACTTTTGTTTATCACTTTATTCTCACCATCCTCCCAATGTACGCTGCACGAGCATTATACCGTTGTGCTGTAAACAAGAGGCATGTTTCAGTTCGAAGCCGTCTTCGTCCTTGTGGTCAAATTTTAATGGAGTTTTGTTTACAAGTTTTCAAACACTACATAGCATGACTATATAACGTCAGTCTTGTGAAACCATCTTCACCGGCTGCCTGTGGATTAGTGTCTCTCCCCCCTTAGGAAAAATTCTCCATCAAAAGTCTCCCTGATGTAAATATGGCCATCATGATATTTCTCATGGCCCCTATGCATGGCTGATTTTAGGCTTTAGAAAATCTTTTCTTGGCTTCTTTGTAAAGTTGTTTTCTAGTTCGAGATTTTTCGGTAAGATAGTATCTAATCAAGTTTTCCTTTGTCTTCACAACATTTCATTTTCCTAAATTGTCATTGCGCAGCCCTTTCAAACATTAAATATCAAATTTCAGGCGGGAGGCTCGCGATTTTAAGGGACTGTTATTTTGTCGGAATATTTTCAAGTAGGCATAAGATTTTTTCCGTTTCTCTGTTTTTGCCTACTGACAACATGCCGTGTGCTGCAAAAATCTTTCTTTAGGCGAGGGTGTACTATGGAGGGCTGCAATTATTGAGAATTTTTTCTTTTTAGATTGTTCTTTTCACTGTCATCGAAAGTGTTTGGAGTCAGTCGACAAGCCATGTGTTAGCAGTAAGGTAATTAAACGTCATTTACCAGGGCTTGGACTTGCAACAAGCCTCGCTCGCTTCTTATCTCCTTCTTCCATTGTTTCCGCGTGAGAGACAGAGCGTTGTCTGTTTTTCTTTATAATACAGGGCTTCCGATAACGGGACACGCCCCCTCACCACTCTCTTGCAAATTTTCTCTTTTCAAAATTTATGGAAAAGCTCTTTTAGTTCTTTTTGTATTATTTCTTATATCAAATTTTTGCCCCATTTTCTCATCACATCGGTAGCCCTGTAATACGCTTAGAATCTGATGTAGTATATCCTGATGTTCTACTCCAGTGAATTGGCTGAACTCGACCCACGTCTTGTTGCAAATGTTATCTCTGAAACAAAAAAAATGGCTTTCAATCAAATAGATGATTCTCCGATTCGGGTGGGCGTTATCGATTTTGTATCTTGGCATCCACGGCTCTTTCTCAAAAATTAGCATCAGAATTGAAATCCTGATCTTTAACTTAGTTTACACTGAAAACTCCATGTTGTTTTGACCCTCCGGTTGCGAGTTACTTTGTTTAAAATATTTAGATATTTCATGCGATTTTACCGCAATTTGCGGCTGCAGTGAAATCTTTTCACTGCACCAGCAAATTCCGTTGGACTGTATAGGAAAAGCTAAATTTCTAGAATGGGTTAATTCGCAGCATGACGGTCCAAACACTCAGAAATTTTCGGATTTCGGACTAATTTCAACATGGAGATTCCATTTCTATGATCCATTTTTGCCATATATGAAGAAAAAAAATTGCTCGAATCCGAGAATTATGAACAGTGCATCCATCCGGGCCCGTTTTAATTGCTGGGCAGTCCGTCTTTGAACCCGCTTACCTGCTTCACTACGAGAACGAGCGTTTGAAAAAGACCCATCATGCTCGGCAATTAGCCCGTGGAACAAAATCGACAATAAAACAGAGCGATGTGAACATACTTTCATCCTCCTGTTTGTGCATTTCGGAATGAATTGTCTCATTGGCTAGCAGCGTAGTATTCAATTTGGCTATTCACGTATAACTGGATTTTAATAGGACCCCTTTCAAGCAAGCCTCAGAGGTGGCGCCAAATGTTCCTTGATTAGCTATTGACATGATAATCTTGCCATTTTCTCGATTATCATTGCAATTAGATTTCAAGATAAGGTCAGCTTAATTAGCACAAAGGCTCTTGATTTGTTTTTGTTCAACAATGGCCTGTATGAAAACCAGATTTACGGAGTTCTCAATAAATGGTCTTCAATTTGGAAACAATGGATCATCATTCGTGGGTAGCTAGAGGGGCAAGCCCCCTCTCCAGTTCCCTCCAAGATCGATGGGAGAGTCTGATTTTCAGCGAAAGATTTTCTTTGAATCTGGGAGTTTTCGTTTATCGCTGTAGAAGGACGTATAAATTCCATTTCCCCCATTTCAAGTTGGGCAGCATGGCCACTAGCAGTCGTTAGTCTCTTCCGGCGGCTCGTGTGTTTACCATTGGTATCGGTGTTCTAGTTTATTTCAACTTGTACTGATCAGCCATATCCACCGCCATGTTTCTTTAAGGAATTTTCAGAGCCCAAAGTTCAGTTTCGTATATTATGGCGGACGTGTCTGGTCAGTCAATCATTGTTCAGGGGGATCCATCTTGAAATTGGGCTGTGCAGTTTCTTTTAGGCTACTGCTCTTGGTGCATTAGATTGATTCGTTTAACGGTGCCACTAATAACCGGGCAATATTCGTGGCTACTGCTAGCTTGGTAGTGAGTTTCATTGCTCCTGTGCCACCACGAGACTGCTTGCCTTTGTAAAATCTCGCTATATAACCTGTTTATGCGCCTCCGTAGATTTGCGGATCCGTCTACATAGCGGACATTACCCCAGAATGTGGCCTGGCGACTCAGCAATACAGATGCGCCGACTGCCGGCGAAGACTGCTCTTTCGTAAGTCTTTTCCGCGCTTCTCGTGTTTGTCTCGGCTTGGTTCAGGGGACTGGGCCTAGCATGGGCAATATGTGGTATTGCTTCATTGTTTATTTGTTCAATAGAATGTTTCCAAACATGAAGTAGAGCGTTGCGGCACCTTACCGATCGCAACTATAAAAAATCACATAAACCTGGAAAAACCAGGCAGAGTGAGTAGCAAAAGGCCCACCCTGAATTGTGGCAGTTGTGAATTGGTTACTGACACTGTACACCGCCTTTGTGGCTCTTATCTTGTTTCTGTTCCCAAATTCGGTAAAAGCACCATTTCTTTGTCGCTGTCACTTATTTCGCGTACAATTTTTTCCCATTTCGGAGCCTTAACTTTTTATTCCTCTTCTCTTCCCTCTTTTGTCTCGTATTTTTCTTCTTCGCATTTCCCATTCTTAGCATGAATGATTCGTTTCATTAGGAGATGGTTGTTTCCAAGCTCGTCTTTGTGATTACACCGGTCAGTTCTATTGTTCAAACTGTCATTGGAATGAAACACAAGTTATTCCTGCAAGGGTTATACACAACTGGGATTTTGTGCCGCGAAAGGTTCGACTTTTCTCTCTTTTTCTCCCATTTATGTATTACTTGATTTTATACGACTCAATGCTTTAAACTGACTCCTCTCTCCTTCAATTGTATCAAGTGCCGCGTAAAAATTTCTCTTCATTTCACGTTTTCCCAATTTCTTATCAGATAACTTTTGATGCTACTGTTTACTGTTTGATATAATCTCCAAACTTTCCAATAGATATCGAGACAGTCAAAGCACCTCTTGAATTTGCTGTCACTGAAGCCAATAATTTTTCTAAAGAAAATGAATCCTGCTCTTTTCAATTTCGTTGAGGATTTACGGGATGTTCGGGTGAGTACAAATATCTTTATTTTTTTTTATTATTATTTAGTTTAGTTTATTAGTATACTTTTTATTATTATTTTTATTATTATAATTATTGCTATTATGATAATAAGACCTTTTTACCGTATGTTTGACAAACGTCTGAACACTGATAAACACTAACATGAAGCAATTTAAAAGATTGCATTGTGGAACTTATTCACTGCAGTCATTACAGGTACATTGGTTTTCTAAATACCAATCTTTTATATGAACTTTGAATTAACTCGCATTTTTGGACGATTTTGTTACATTTAAAGAGAATTCTAAGTCTTTGGTTCCCGAAAGCTAATTGAGTCATACCATAGCTTGTAGTTTTAACTTTAGACAGATGGAACAGATAGAGTATCATTTTTTCTAATATTATAGCTGTTGGGTTTTACGAGATATTAGTCTCTCATAAAGGCCGGATTCAGGCTTTGCAAAGTTTTGTAAACTTCTAGTGCTAGCAGTCAAATAGATACCATGGGTACCAGACTCCCTTTTTTGTTTTATATATAGTGAGTCTGGTACCCAGGGTATCGAAATGCGTCAATATGAATTTTGATAGCCTTGACTAGACGTGTAGAATACAATGTAATCTGAGAGTGCTAGCTGTAAGACCCTCTCGTTTCTCTCTGCTTAATCGAGCTTCTTTTGCATAGCGTTGCTGCAGAATAACCAAATAAGGAGGCTGTAGTTGAAGTGACAAAGAATAAACGAATTAACAATCACCACTCTTACTTGCTGCCCATGAATAGAATCAGTTTTTTTATTGCGTTTAGCTAAATAGCAGCTTTTTTGCATACTTTATCAATATGCGAGTCGTATTGTCGGCACATTGCAAAACAGTATTACCCTGGGTAAATAATTAAAATAATAATTAAAATAATAATCGTCATCTGCAGAGTTACTCTACGTGCAGGTTACTTGAAATTTCAATGTTGTGAAATGGTGGTGCTGACTTAATTTCAATTTTCACTTTTCAGGCTCTTCGAGAACAAATACTAAGCATGAAAAAATACTTGGTTTCTTGTCGCATCGCTGTTGAGGAAAAACTTTTACTTATGGTTAGTAGCATTCATTGATAGTTTGTGACGTCATCATCCTTAAACATATACTCATAACCTGGCAGTTTCTCAACCGCTATTTCATGGGCCAGGCTAATCTTGGTGGTAAATATCGAACACCAAGTCTTAGCTCTCTGCTTGAGTATTCCGTTCTGCTCTGGTGTTGTTGGTGTTGTAATCAGGGACTGAATAATTGATCCGATAAAGCAAGTCTTATGTAAGGTAGGACTCATGGGCAGCAGTAGGTCGGACGAGCTAGGGAATTAATGTTTTATCGCCATGTTTTGTATTCTAGATACTTATGCATAATGCTCTCAAGTATGACATCAATTCACCAGTTTTCGTTAGCAATAAAATTCTTTTCGGTTCTTTTTCAGCTTAAAGATCGCCAGCATTTCGTTGAGAACTCAGATATGTACACAATGCAAGATTTGATGAATATTGAAAATGGAAAATTACTAGAAGAATTATCAAGAGTCACGGCTTCCTTTGGTAAACATATAAAATTCGACTGCTTGGTGAGTGTTCACAGAATTTTCTCAGCATTTTTAATCAGAGATAGATGAGACCTCGTGATCACGTGTCATTGCTCGAGTAGCTTTCGTTCGTCATTTGCCTGTTCTAAGCGCCTTGCTGTAACCTACTCTCAGGAAGGCCACCTTTTACCCCTCTTAGACCCCTTTAAACCCCTTTACACTCCCTTACAGCACTTTGACTGTTAACACAACTGAATGCTTACGTTTCTAGTTATACCTGTATTCTCTATTAGAGACAGTTTATCAGTGTATCTCTTGTATATCTTTTGTTGTAAACCAGAAAGTGACTTTGTTTTCATTTTGGTGCTTGACAGTATAAGTATTATCACTTGGATAGAAATGCTTGAACTCCGTTGAAGCTTGTCGTACCCACGACGCCCTCTCGAATTAATATCTGAATTAAATTGATAATTTTTTGTCTGCCCTGAATAGATCTGCCAAGGACGTGGATTCATTTGTGAAATCTGTCCATCTACCGACGTGATATTTCCATTCGACTTCAATTCGCTGTCTTGTCCTGAATGCGTGTCTTTGTTCCACAGGTATGTTCTATTTACTGCTCGATGTTTTTGCTTTAAATTGGTTCTTCAGTGGCCTATTTGGTACTAAGTGCAAAAGGGCTAGACTCGGAGTATTTGCGAGTACTTTTTGGCAATCCACTGTGACGTCATCTGAAGAACGAGAAATGACACACCAGAATAAGGGCCGAAACTTTTTATTTGATAAGATGTCAAAAACACGTGATTCATGTGTCAATCAACCAAATTGAGATGTGACTAAGTCGCCTTTGTTGTTGACTCCCCCGCAGGGATTTCTATCCTGGCGGCTGCTGAGCAGTGTCAGAACACGAAGGACAACCATTGACGAATTATGTCATACTGCCTTGGTACATGATGTCTACTCGTTTTATCTGTTGTGAGCATATGACACTTTTATAATGCCGTGTGTTTTGGTGGGTGATCAAAAATAAGCGAGGCTTTCAAAAAGACTTCATTTTACAGGTGTTTTGCCCTTCAGTTGTGCTTGACCTTTGTTACTTCTCAGTCAGTAATGACTGAAATTCGCATATAACAAAACTAACATTAGTCTCTCGTTTCATTACAAGGTCCTGCTACCGCAAGGGAAATTGTCCGAAGTGCAAAAGAATAGCTAGTAGAAGGTCAGTGAAGGAAGATAACCTTAGAAATTTGGATTCGAATTACACAATTAAACATTAACGTATCTGACTTTGATAAATTCTTATTGAATCTTAAGTTATTGCTCTTGAAACGATTTGCGATTAGAATTTTTTTGGTTTTGATAACTCAGAATAAACAGGTTTTTGTCTTTAATCCAATTATGCGGGAGTGCTTTGTTTAGATTATTTAAAAGCGAAAAATGCTGTTGTGATTATCTTTAAAGATTTGTGTTTTTGTGGCAGAAGTGCTACTTAGATAACCGTGTTGCAATTGAGGGGACCTTCGCTCTTATTTTCATACAGAGGATCCAATCCCAACACAGAGGATCCATGGCCTTAAGTCTACTTTGGACTGGCTTCCATCGCATGTCTTGATAAATTGTTTGAGTCATGTACACTGCTATTTACAATGATAAACAAACTGCGTCCCTTGTAATGCTGTACAATAGTTTCAGCCTTGACTGTAACGTGAACAGCCAGTTCTTCAGGCCCTGTGTGACCCAGAAACAGCCGCAGTCGGGAATATGCGGTCTGATATGCATGTAAATGCAGCTTAGGCCGCCAATGGTACAGAAACTATTCTGCATGCGAATTTCCTAGAACCTGCAGGTGCATGATGAAATTGGAACCTAGTGATGAAGCTAGAGACATTTCATTGCACCTTCTTGTCCCATGTACCACCCTTTTATCCTTTTTTTGGGAGAGAATATTATATGTAAAAGTATGCTAATTCAGATTACATTCATTTCCTACTGTACACATGAAACCATGTTATCTGTTTGCTCTGTCTGAATGTTTTCAAATAACGAGACGTTTTCTGGTGATTGAAATTAGCTTTTTGGTAGCAATAAAGCATGAAATCTTTGGTTGCGCATTTCTTTCCCATATTTTGTGTATGTATCAATATTTTTCAAAATTTCAACCGTACTAGACTGTGCTAGTTTCTCTAAAACATTCAACAATGTGATAGCCCTATCAAGTTCTATAAAGAAGCAATTCACGTTGATTGGCCAATGGAATGAACCAATCAGCTCAGCCCTATACGGAGTCTGCATTGCATTGTAGGCCCTATATTCTGAGAAGCATGCTGTACTGAAATTTTTTACATTTTTAGTCAAGTTTGTCATTTCAAGCTTATGATTCACTCTGCGGCCAACACCACCCTAACTTTATATGGCTGTTCAGTTCCCTTGTTCAATTTAAAAAACTGCCAGACCATTTATACAGAGTGCTGCTGGCCGCACTATCAAGTATACAAATTGGCAACTCGACGGGTGAAGGACCATCAGTGCAAGGTACGCTTTCTTGAGCCCGGCCAAACAGAGCCATCATGCTACCGACCAACAGGTCAGAGCTCTGACCAATCGCTCCACTGATAATCTCCGTTTGACCACCTGTGCCGTGCCCAGTCTTGTCCAAACATGTTCGCAGTCATATAACTGTCTTTAAAGTCACAAAACTACCTTTTGTTGAGATGTTGCAGAATGGACCCTTCTTCTGATGTCATACAAACGAGACCCGTTGAACTTTCTACTCTTCTTTAAAAACGTTGAAAAGTATCATGAAAATGGAAGAAATTTATTACAGAACTGTGCTCGTCAATAAGTTCAAAGAACCGCTAAACGACTTCATCTTTCACCCTTCACATTTTCAATCGGATCATTTTATTCTACTCTGGAACTTAGACCATATAAAGGACCGAAAGGGCGGGATTGGACCGCAACTTCATGGCTAAATTCACACTGCGGGACAGCTATTGGTCACGCGGGAGCAAGATTTTCCGCGATTAAAATGCTAGGCTGGACTCCCAATTGGCCTAACCACACGCTGTGCCCCCCCCCCCCCCCCCATCTTCAGTTGGCTAAGATTGGAACGTGCACCTGCTTCTTTGCCTTCCTCATTCAGCATCCATCACTGCTAGATGCGTTATTGTTTCGATCTTCACCGATCACATGGCACCATTTTTCGATCACATGACGTTGTTTGTCGGCTGCCCAGTTTTCGAGCTCCAACTTAAATAAAGCAAACAGAAGCAATTTTTCAAGTCATTTTGTTTCCAGATGTCACTGCTGTCCCATAACGTTTTCCTGTCCGTGCGAATTTGCCTCCGGCTCTGACGAATTTGACTTTTGACTCTTGAAAGCCAATCCATTTTTTGTAGCCTGGTTCGTTCTAGAGGCTGAGATGTCAGCAGTAACTTAAAATCACATTTGGCTCTTAAAAACTCTGGCCAAGGGCAAGTCCAAGCGCAAGTTCTTTTTCTGTGCTGGTTAATTGTGTAAAATGTTTCTTAAAAGATGATGATGATCAATTCTCAGGACCTTTCAAAAGTCAGAGGATGGCCAATAAATGTGCGACGTAAATCGGTTTAATCTTTCCTTCTTTTCTTCCGATGAAATCGTTCCTGCAGCTACATAACTTGCATGCTAACAACGGCATAATAAACAACACGTGACATGGGCATAATCTTTCTCAAGAACTATCCCAGAGGTCTTTCAAAACTTAGACATCTCCTATGAATGTCTCGACACGACTAAGAGCAAAATCTTTCACAAGCATCTTGCCCTAAAACGGCGCATGCCTAAACTCCTCTCGCTTGCTGCTACTTTTCCATAATTCTTCCTCCCCGAATGAGGTACGGGGCTCAAATATATACTGAACTAAAAACAATAGACGTGCGTAAATGGAACGGTAAAAGGA
Source organism: Nemopilema nomurai (assembly GCA_003864495.1). NCBI lineage: Eukaryota > Metazoa > Cnidaria > Scyphozoa > Rhizostomeae > Rhizostomatidae > Nemopilema > Nemopilema nomurai. The sequence goes on from ML133474.1 coordinate 152,628, forward strand.
AGTAACCTACTAAGTGATGAGCGGGGTGGGATAGTGTGATATCCTCAAATACGTGGTTGCTATGGCGATCTACTTAACATGCTGATAATCGACGTAGGTATGAAGTTACTCACAATAATACAAAGATTATCCTAATACACGTGATACAAAAGTGCGGAACGAGCAAGGAAAATTACAGATTACCAAGAGTGATTAGGTAAGGAAAATAAAACGAATGGACTAGAGAGAAAGGCCTAAAATTAGCAGTATTACAATTGTGCTAGAAATATTACAACATTGCGACAGCGTCGAATAATTGCGTATCACGCTGCCGCTACAGTTTTCAAATAAGGCAACTGCAGAATTCGTGGGGGTGCAAGGGAAGTTTTACCTGTTGTAGACATTGAAGTAAAAATATATAATCACACCCCTACTTGTATAAGCAAGTAGTTGGAAGGATGAAAGTAAAGAGTAGAAGGAAGTAAAAGTATATAACTTAGGCACACCAAACATGAAAACTCGTCGTCAACAAGTGGGTAGAGTGTTTGGTCATGAATGCTGCCATTCCAAATCAAATTTCAAGCATTCAGGTAGGAACGGGGCTAGTGGGATATTTGTCAAGTTCAACAGCATGAGGGGGCCATGTTGTCCATACAATCGTCTGGAATTAAAAGAGGCAAGCGAAGGCTACATCGTTCTCTGCAATATTTTGGTTGCCAGTCATGAAGTGGGCAAATGAATTACTTTTGCTTTCACTTCCTTCTATTCAAACAAAATTCTTTCGGTGGAAATTGAGATTGATCCCCTTGCATTCAGCATTTAGTAAACGCCCTTACTGGCATGAGAATATCGAGTTTGCATTCCATGGCTGCGTTTGCAAGCCATTTCCTATGGCGTCCTCATGACAATCGGCCGAATTGGGGTATCGTGTTTCAAGCCAGAGTGGTCCGACTCAAGGTAACCAATGTGCTTGCAGGGATGAGGGGCTTCACCTGTCTGTGAACGGTCTTTACTTAATGGAAACATGGTTGCGGGCAAACACGCCACGAATTGAATGCCAAGGCTTTGTGACTGACACAAACACAGTTTACACAGGTAGCAAGCTAAACATTCACGGACAGTGGAAATTTGGGAAGGATGGCTGGCTACCTCTTCAAGTTGCTTGAGCTGACATTTATTCTCTGCGTTATCAAGGTAATTTCTGGAATCTTTTCAATCCTACTTGTCTTAGAAATTTGATAAATTTTGGTAGGGGCATGTTTGTGCAGCGGTCTTTTCTGTACCCGTCGTTAATTCAAGACCTGAGCAAATTATTTTTATCAGTTGGGTTTAGACAGCGTTTTCCTTTCACCGTGAATCCGACTCTCCAGTAATCCGTGTCCTGTGTTCTTCTCGCTTCCCATAAGCATGCTAATTCTCGCGTTCAATAGTGTCGGGTGAAAGGGGGGGGGGGGTCTCTTCCTCCTCTTGATCTTCACCCTAAGTGCCCTCAATGCTTCTCTAAAATAGGTATTCAGCAACGTTATGAGCGCAGATGGCTGAATGGTATCGAATTTGAGTTCTGAATTTTAACGAAGCAATACCAATGGTAATAAGACAATTCCCCAATTTGTTAAACATATTAGGGAACGCTTTGGAGATATCTTCTTAGAGAAAGCATCTTCTTAGATTGAGTACATGAGTTCTTCAGAACTTTGCATTTTTTATTAATAACCTGTTTCTTAAGTTAATGATGCGAGAGGAGGCGTGGTATGTTTGTGTGACTTCCCCAAAAAAGTGAATAAGGTTATGTAGATATCTATGGTGGCCAATAAGGGCCAACCTAATATATTTTTCTTAATCGCAAAAAAATTTTTAAAATCGCAGAAAATGTTTTAAAATCTCCAATCATCTTGAAATATATATACTTAGTACAGCGTCGTATTTTTTGAAGACCCACAATTTTCAAATCGCGAAATAAATTTCAAATTCCTGAAATATTTTTCAAAATCTCGAAATAACAAAAGCGCGCGAAAATTATCATCCGCCTGTTCGCCAGCACGAAATGGCGCATGCATTTTGTCCAGCTTGTGGTTCAAAAGTAGGAGATTGGGACCGATTTTCTAGGCATCTCGGTAAGATGACCAAGGAAGTTAGGGAGTCATCTAATGGGTCAACTACATCTTCAACTACATCTTGCGTCATTCATGGCAGAAAACTGAAGAAAGGGTATCCCGTTTCGAAGGAAAAAGAAAAAACGATAGTTCTGCAAATGCAGACCAGACTTCCAGGCCTAGGACAGATGGCCATGGAGAAAAGCAAAATTCAAAGAAGAAAAACAAGGAAAGCGTTTTGATTAACATTGGAACTGCAAATCAAAATGACCGGACAAGGGGTATATATATATCATAATAATATTTAAAAAAATCAGGATTTGGATTTCTATATCACGATTTTAAGATATATGTTGAGATTGTGAAATATTTCAGAATCATGTATTACGATTTAAAATTTTGTATCAGGATTGTGAAATATACCATGCGATTTGGAAATGTTGTTTGCAACCTTAAAAAACTTTGTGCGATTTTGAAATAGATTTTTGGTTGGCCCTTTTCGACCACCATAGATATCAGTTGAAGTGTGAAGTGCGTTCTGCATGATACAATGCTAAGAAAGCTGATAGGCAGGGCTTACTTTGCGATGAGGTTTTGATTAGCTGATTAGACAATTTTCATGTTTCCAATACAATCAAAATACGTACGACTCTCTTGCAAAATATATTTTTCCGATCACAGAATTTCCATACACAAATGCTGGATAAGAACGGGGGAAGGGAGCGGTGCATAGGGGAAGATGGGGAAGGCGACAATCCAATAGAAGCGACCCTGCATAACCCGTAAATGACATTTAAACACTGTTTATTGAATCGAGTCTGTAGTCACGGCAAAGCCTGTTGATCGCGCCCCCGTGGTTCAGCCACGTGACTGCAGCCTTCTTGGAAAACCGCCAGTTACAACCACAACCACAAGCGATTCTTGTGATTATACTTAGACGGGCCGCGAGCTGGAGAAACCATTGTGGCCAAGCAGGATGGGGAACAACAATATCCAGACCAGTGGTGCGTTTGCTTCCAAATGCAGCGTCTTTTTGTCAAATTACGTGCATTGTGGGATATCTGCTTGTAAGGTGCTTTAACAGCAAGGAGAGCAACAAGTTTGGGCCCATCTACCCTTAAAATCCGTGAATCATTAGCCTGCGGTTAATTTTAAGATTTCGTTTCCTTTCAAACTGATATCCGGATTTGATATGGACAGTCAGCACAGGTTCCTTTGAGAATGTTTGCAAGTGCCATTGTTTATCAAATGAAATGCTTCGCGTGCATGGACAAAAATTCTGATTCTTTTGCAATATCTCCGTAGGCATCGCCTCCTGGCAATTTCCTAAATAATTTTCTTTCTAAGAAACAGACTATGTACGTAAAGCCAGCTAATTATTCAACATTGTATCGGCAATTTCGAGTCGTTTATTTTTGTCAAATGTCTTGTAAAAAGTACAGATTTCTATAAATGAGATTTTGTCTCAACTCAGCAACTCCGTCAGTGTTGGATTCTAGAGGGATCTAGAGTAAAATGTTGGTAAACCCAATAGACCAGGCGGAGAATGGGTATAGTTATCTCCCCTCGGGGAAGTTATCTTGATCGGGTGGTTTTGGGTGGTATTGGGTGGTATTTGGATGTTTTGGGGTTCTGATTCCGAAAATCGATGTTATACGGGCAGGTTGGGCCTCAAGCCTCTTTTTCATGTCAAATTCTCGTTTTCAATCAAAATAATCACAGTTGCGTTTTTAGGGCACCCTTCGGTAAAGCATCTAAAAGTCACTGGATCTAGATATTTTTGGGACGCTGGACGTTGATATCCTAAGGACTTATAAAGAGGCGTGTTGTCTCAGTTTCATGTTTAAGTCTAATTTTCATGCAACACAGCCAGACCTTCTGAGCACTAGCCGCTCTGAGATGCAACTACACTGTAAATCATCTGTCAATCTTTTATCAATTGTTACGATCAAGCATCTGACGATATGTTTTATGAGATATTTCTATTATCAGTGATATCTTCATCAACATTGTTTTTGCCATCACTGCCTTCAATTAGGTCATCCTTTCTTCATCATCGGTTGGCATCAATTCGTTACATAATCTACCAGGTCTCGTCAAATCAGGTTGTTTACCAGATAGCAGAGCGATCTTGTTTGGATATTTCATGTTTCCTTTTTCACGAGAGGCTTCATGTTTGGATCAAGTGTCCTAGATGTTAAGTCTCCTCATGTAGGTTCCTCGTTGGTGCAGTTTGTTGAGAGCTACAAGCCAGTTGTAATGGTACAATACATTTCGTAACTCAAGACGAAATGAAATGTTTAATCAATCAATTGCTTTTTTCCAGAATTCAGAACAAAGTGGCACGGCCGTGCTAACTTTTGGCACCTACACGAACCCTGATGGCAAAGATTTTGAGGGTAGTTTTTGCGACACGTCAGTATGGGGGTCCAGCTCGTGGAAGTGCGATCTTTACTTCATCATTTGCATTACAGACCAGCCGAATCCAAGTTCAGACAGAAACTGTCTAAAGAAAATTCGAATCAATGGTGAAGACAATAAGAACAACCACGATTTCAAGTCACAAAATGAAAGCATTGACTTTGCATTGTGGAGGGTAGGTGCAGCATCATTATTTATGGAGAATCGCATACCTGCTTAGGAAGTATAAAAATTCTGAAGTGTCATGTGGCATCATTGCTGCATTTTCTACAATAAAAACCTAAACCCTTCGACGATGCCACGGGCCTCTATCTGCTCTACTTCAAAAGTTTAATGGGTTGCTCCCTCCGTTATCAACACTCCGGACTCGCGAGTGCCTAGTGATAACGGGCAATCTGCCTAACTTTGGATACGGATTCACAATGAGGTCCTAATTTGACTAGACTCGTGGACTAAGTAATGAAGTAACGAAATCCCATTTTAAATAGATGATTGTCACAGGGATGCGATTTTTCGAAATTAATTTGCCGAAAACGTACGTTTTAAATTTTCGCTCCTTTTATTTGTGCGTGACGTCACTCGTGGCTTCAGTTTGTTTCACGTGTCCAGTCGTGTGTGACGTCACTTTTGGCTTCGATTCGAAGCCCTTGTCTTTCCCAGGCTAATCTGCTTGATTTTTGGGGTAGCGTTAGAGGCTTTCATATGTTGCCATGAGAGGCAAAGCCCAGGCAGCGGGCTTTATTGGGGTTAGTCCTATTCTCCATGCAGTTAAACACCAACCAGACACCGCTAATTTTCCTTCCTGAATCAACATAGGCGCCGAATTTTAATTTTCCCAGAGGGGCTCAAAATCTAAATTGAAAAAAAAATTAATAAAAGTTAAAAGGTAGAGAAATTCCCTGTCGCTTTAATAACGTAATACAACATATGTGGTATGTATAATAACAAAACAAAACATTTAAATAAAGCATATAACATCATGGTCTACAGTATCATCAGTTCAATTCTTTGATTAGTGTTTCTTTAGATAGAGTAAACATGTTTTGTCATTGTCCATATGTCCATTTTGTTATTGTCTGTCTCACAACAAATTTGTCCATCTTGAAAAGCAGGTACGATCAAATGCTCAGTAAGAGCTATTAAATTCGAGTTTTCATCCAAAGTAGGGATGTCATTTTTTATAAATTATTGGTTATGGTTTACTGCCTTTGATCAGTTTGACCATTAAGATACCGTTCGATTTCCGCAATAGACAAGTTAAAATATCAACAGATGACGTAGGAGACAGAAAGTTTAGACTGAATTTTTTACAAGGGATTTGTTTGATTCAAATTATTCTTTAACAATAAATAAATTTCACATTTTTTAGACTTAGAATATACATATACCTTCCTTCAGCTGTTCTGTGCTGAATTTTCAGCCCAGTGATGGATTTTAAAAGAAATTCCCAGGGGGGCTGAGCCCCACCATAGCAGTTCCCAGGGGGGGCTCGAGCCCCCGAGCCCCCACGTAGTCGGCGCCTATGTAAAAACAACATCTTTCTATTATCGTAACAATCCTTTCCTTTGACGCTACCTTGTACCTACACTTTTTGAGTAATCTTCGGGGAAAGATAAATCGCCAATGATGTGAAAACCGGGGGCCCAGAGGGGTCTTGCCCTCACTTTTTGGTAGCTATGAAAGTGTCCACGTGAGATCCAAAACTGCCCCTTCCAAATAAAAAACGGGGAGGGTAACTAATGGGAGATCCATGTGCTTTTAAAATGGAGTGCCCTCCTCTACTCGAATAGACTTCACTGATTGTTGGAATCTAAATATTATCACAAAGAACATAACTGTACATGTTTTTGGTAGAGCAAAGAGTGCACTAGCCGGCAATCAAGGATTCATTTCCAAGGATATCGTTCTCCATTTTCGAACAATCTCAAAAATGAAATTTTTCCCAATCACAGGGATTCATTGGCATATTCATAAAAGTAATGGATGATGATGTTGGGAATTCAGACGATCTTGTGGATCAATTCAGTGAAACCGCCTCAATGAAAGCACCCAGCAACGGGACATACAGTGCTGAAAATCAAATTACGCTGTCACGTAAAGATCACAAATTCACATTTCGCATAAAAGTTGCGTGTCACTCATACTTCTTTAGGGACAATTGTGGCACATACTGTAGAGGGAGCAGCAGTGACAAACTTGGATATTACAGCTGCCTGAAGAATGGTTCTAAACTCTGTTACACGAATTGGTACGGAAACAACTGTGCAAGGTATTGTCTGTCACAAAACGGCACACTTGGACATTATGATTGTGACAAACATGACGGTAGCAAAATATGTCACTCGCATTGGTACGGAAACAACTGTACAAAGTATTGTCTGTCACAAAACGGCACTCTTGGACATTATGATTGTGACAAACATGATGGTAGCAAAATATGTCATTCGCATTGGTACGGAATCAACTGTACAAAGTATTGTCTGTCACAAAACGGCACTCTTGGACATTATGATTGTGACAAACATGATGGTAGCAAAATATGTCATTCGCATTGGTACGGAAACAACTGTACAAAGTATTGTCTGTCACAAAACGGCACTCGTGGACATTATGATTGTGACAAGTTTGATGGTAGCAAAATATGTCACTCGCATTGGTACGGAATCAACTGTACAAAGTATTGTCTGTCACAAAACGGCACTCTTGGACATTATGATTGTGACAAACATGATGGTAGCAAAATATGTCATTCGCATTGGTACGGAATCAACTGTACAAAGTATTGTCTGTCACAAAACGGCACTCGTGGACATTATGATTGTGACAAGTTTGATGGTAGCAAAATATGTCACTCGCATTGGTACGGAATCAACTGTACAAAGTATTGTCTGTCACAAAACGGGACTCTTGGGCATTATGATTGTGACAAACATGATGGTGGCAAAATATGCCATTCGCATTGGTACGGAAACAACTGTACAAAGTATTGTCTGTCACAAAACGGCACTCTTGGACATTATGATTGTGAACATGATGGTAGCAAAATATGTCATTCGCATTGGTACGGAATCAACTGTACAAAGTATTGTCTGTCACAAAACGGCACGCTTGGACATTATGATTGTGACAGACATGACGGTAGCAAAATATGTCATTCGCATTGGTACGGAAACAACTGTACAAAGTATTGTCTGTCACAAAACGGCACTCGTGGACATTATGATTGTGACAAGTTTGATGGTAGCAAAATATGTCACTCGCATTGGTACGGAATCAACTGTACAAAGTATTGTCTGTCACAAAACGGCACTCTTGGCATTATGATTGTGACAGACATGACGGTAGCAAAATATGTCATTCGCATTGGTACGGAAAAAACTGTACAAAGTATTGTCTGTCACAAAACGGCACTCTTGGACATTATGATTGTGACAAGTTTGATGGTAGCAAAATATGTCACTCGCATTGGTACGGAATCAACTGTACAAAGTATTGTCTGTCACAAAACGGCACTCTTGGGCATTATGATTGTGACAGACATGACGGTAGCAAAATATGTCATTCGCATTGGTACGGAAACAACTGTACAAAGTATTGTCTGTCACAAAACGGCACTCGTGGACATTATGATTGTGACAAGTTTGATGGTAGCAAAATATGTCACTCGCATTGGTACGGAATCAACTGTACAAAGTATTGTCTGTCACAAAACGGCACTCTTGGGCATTATGATTGTGACAACATGACGGTAGCAAAATATGTCATTCGCATTGGTACGGAAAAAACTGTACAAAGTATTGTCTGTCACAAAACGGCACTCTTGGACATTATGATTGTGACAAGTTTGATGGTAGCAAAATATGTCACTCGCATTGGTACGGAATCAACTGTACAAAGTATTGTCTGTCACAAAACGGCACTCTTGGGCATTATGATTGTGACAAACATGATGGTGGCAAAATATGCCATTCGCATTGGTACGGAATCAACTGTACAAAGTATTGTCTGTCACAAAACGGCACTCGTGGACATTATGATTGTGACAAGTTTGATGGTAGCAAAATATGTCACTCGCATTGGTACGGAATCAACTGTACAAAGTATTGTCTGTCACAAAACGGCACTTGGGCATTATGATTGTGACAAACATGATGGTGGCAAAATATGTCATTCGCATTGGTACGGAATCAACTGTACAAAGTATTGTCTGTCACAAAACGGCACTCTTGGACATTATGATTGTGACAGACATGACGGTAGCAAAATATGTCATTCGCATTGGTACGGAAACAACTGTACAAAGTATTGTCTGTCACAAAACGGCACTCTTGGACATTATGATTGTGACAGACTGACGGTAGCAAAATATGTCATTCGCATTGGTACGGAATCAACTGTACAAAGTATTGTCTGTCACAAAACGGCACTCTTGGGCATTATGATTGTGACAGACATGACGGTAGCAAAATATGTCATTCGCATTGGTACGGAAAAAACTGTACAAAGTATTGTCTGTCACAAAACGGCACTCTTGGACATTATGATTGTGATAAACATGATGGTAGCAAAATATGTCATTCGCATTGGTACGGAAACAACTGTACAAAGTATTGTCTGTCACAAAACGGCACTCTGGACATTATGATTGTGACAAGTGATGGTAGCAAAATATGTCATCGCATTGGTACGGAATCAACTGTACAAAGTATTGTCTGTCACAAAACGGCACTCTTGGGCATTATGATTGTGACAAACATGATGGTAGCAAAATATGTCATTCGCATTGGTACGGAATCAACTGTACAAAGTATTGTCTGTCACAAAACGGCACTCTTGGATTATGATTGTGACAACATGATGGTAGCAAAATATGTCATTCGCATTGGTACGGAATCAACTGTACAAAGTATTGTCTGTCACAAAACGGCACTCTTGGGCATTATGATTGTGACAGACATGACGGTAGCAAAATATGTCATTCGCATTGGTACGGAAACAACTGTACAAAGTATTGTCTGTCACAAAACGGCACTCGTGGACATTATGATTGTGACAAGTTTGATGGTAGCAAAATATGTCACTCGCATTGGTACGGAATCAACTGTACAAAGTATTGTCTGTCACAAAACGGCACTCCAGGGCATTATGATTGTGACAAACATGATGGTAGCAAAATATGTCATTCGCATTGGTACGGAATCAACTGTACAAAGTATTGTCTGTCACAAAACGGCACTCTTGGGCATTATGATTGTGACAAACATGACGGTAGCAAAATATGTCACAGTGGCTGGTTTGGGAATAGATGTACCGTTTACTGCCTTCCAAGGAATGATTCGAATGGTCATTATACATGTGATAATCTTAATGGCTCCAAATTGTGTCACAAGTTTTGGTTTGGCGAAAGCTGCTCGTTGTTTTGTCAGGATGAAGACGGTCTGCTGGGGCACTATGTTTGCTCAGCAGCCGGTTTGAAGGTATGCCGGCCGCGGTGGTATTCGACAAACTGCACTGTCTACTGTAAGGAAAGAAGCGACAACTTTGGTCATTATCGCTGTAACAACAAGACAGGGAGAAAGGAATGCATGAAGGACTGGTATGGGAGTAATTGCACTGTGAACTGTGTGCCAAGAAGCGATTCATCAGGGAATTTTGCTTGTAATGCGTCATCTGGAGAGAAGCTGTGTCACAAAAACTGGTTTGGAGGCGACTGTTTGAAGTATTGTAAAGCAAAGAACGACTCAGAGGGTCATTACTTTTGCGACAAGGAGACAGGTGAGAAGAAATGTTTGAGAAACTGGTTTGGGAGTGAGTGCTTGACACATTGCAAAGTAGACCTAAACAACAGCTCCAAGTGCGACAGTGAAGGTAAAAGGAAGTGCTACGAGCATTGGTATGGAGACGACTGTGGAATTTACTGCAAGCCATCTGTACCTTACTATTGCAATGGAACCACTGGGGAAAGAATCTGCAGGGATGGCTTTCAGGGAAGAAACTGCTCGTCATCCTGCGCGAACGACAGCTGTAGTTCTCGAGCTCTGTTTTTGATGTCAAGTAGTCACCGTGACGCAGATGCAGCTATTAGTGCGACTCTGTCACTGTCACTCCAGGTTGGACGGTCCAGTCAGAAAGCCAGTTGGCAGGCAAGCTCGACTGTAAATACCTTTCAAAGCACCACTTTTCAAACAGACTCAATTGTTGCCAGTACCGTCTCGACCACTTACCACAAAACGATGTCAAGTAGTATAATCAAGGCTGAGAGAATCGCAACGCCGTCTTCTACCTTCAGAGTGATCAGAAGCTCGATTAATCACGAATCGCTGCCTCCTGCAACTAGCGATGTAGTGCTTAGGTCAATTGACTTTTCAATGTCAAACAGAGAGAGCGGAGCAACCGCAACGAACATGGCAAGCATCTCATATACAGTATCAAAATCAAGGAGGGGAATTCGTGCCTCGCATAGTAGTATCTACTCCTCAAGTCCGGTCCACTTTGGCATTAGTGTGTCAACTGACCATCACGTTGAAACGTCTGGATCTAGACTAAAAGAAACGAACGCTGCTATTTCATTTATCAACACACGCCTGCATAATACGCTAAGGAAGACGTCATACCAAAAAAGCATACCTCCAAAGACGACGAGAGTCCACGCATCGCACCCCGCATCGCACCCCGCATCGCACCCCGCATCGCACCCCGCATCAAAACCAACACGAACACCGAGAAAACACACAAATTCAGTGAAGGCTGCTGCAAATAGCGGTGAAGCCGTGAAGTGGCTGACAGGAACCACGTCCGGACGGTTGACTGTGGCTGCTGCTGCCGTTGTCTTGATTGCTGCTGTTCTTGCGGCATCATTCATCATCTGGAAACGGTGAGTACGATTCACGATCACTTTTAATTTGAAAGCCTTGTTACGTCTTCCTTCCAACACGTAATGATCAAAGTGTTATGTTGGCAGATACGAATAAGGCTTCACTTGCAGAAATACTTTTATTACATCCGGATAAAACTTTCAATACAAATTTACTGGATACACTACGCACAACGTAGTTAACGACACAACAAGGACGTGCCACTGGGTGCAAAATACTATGACACTTGATCATATTGGGACATAGGCCCGGCCATCCAACGTAGGCCCGGCCATCCAACGTAGGCCCGGCCATCCAACGTAGGCCCGGCCATGCAACGTAGGCCCGGCCATCCAACGTAGGCCCGGCCATCCAACGTAGGCCCGGCCATCCAACGTAGGCCCGGCCATCCAACGTAGGCCCAAACAGTTTTTCCAGTGAAGTACCTTTTTCTAAAAAGATGTCAAATAAGGGGCAGATGTGGGGCAATCACCTAAAGTCACACGTGGTAGCCAGATTCCATCTGCATGGTTGTTTGGTTATGTTTATTCCATTTTTGATGCACGATATTGACATGTTTGTTAGCAAGTAATTGGGCCGAAGACTGGTCCTTGTGGCACTACTACTGGCTCAGGTTCATTTTATCCAGTCACAAAATTCTGAGGGTTTCCAATACGATGCTGCCAAAACTATAACTTAAAGTGGGTTTAGTCAAATCAATTTTCGGACCTATCTTGTGCAGTAATTAAGCTTGTCTTTTATCAAGGAAAGGGAATAACCAAGCGCAAGAAGAATCTAATGTGGGGACTACGGTTGAAAAGTTTGACGCAGATATGACTACCCTGAACAGCAGGATTACAAATCCATCTTACGACGTTTGCGACGAGGAGGATTACATTCGCAGGTGTGGGAATGCTTTTATGTATAGTTAAGTGCCTACCATCAAAAACAAGTAACAAATTATTAAATGACCATGAACTTTATGAATTTCCATACCTTGAAATTAAAAAGTGGTTTCCATGTGTTTTCGTGACTAATTTGTCCTTTTCACTAGAAAATTCACTAACGCATTGATCGATTATCTTTCTTACAGGGAAAACCCTGTTTATGGTTTGATTGTGGCGAACGACACCATTCATAAACAACACAGTTTCAGCAACCCGATGTTTGCAGACAGTGCAGAATCTTGTGTGTAAATTACTCTGTAATTTCCATCTAGTCTTAACAGTTACACAATTAAGGGATTTTTAATTTAAATTAAAGTTTTGTAAATATTGCAAGTTACTAATATCACTAATTCCAGAAAAATATTTGATAAACATTTTAGAACCAGATAGACAGAAGTACCCAAAAAACCCTGTCAGGATATCTTACGTGTGGAAAAATTAGTGAAGAGGAATTCCACGAACAAATGCATTACGAGTCATCATTCTCCAGGTGTCCAGCTGATGTTCCTTTAGAAACTTACAGCCCCCCCCCCCCTTTCCATTTCACAAACTCTGGAAACTATCAAACACCAGCACCTGCATTATGCATCTGCATTCTTCTTAACTGTTACATTGCACTACACTACAGCTATGGTTTTTTGTCTAACTTGAATGTGAACAAGTGCTTTGTGGTACAAAACTTCACAATTGCTAGAAAAAGCGGAACTATTTTTCGCATACTTAAAAGTACTTTTTTCGTCCGACACTCCTCAGAGTATGCAAACGTCGGAAGATAACCAAAAACTGACCGAATAAATAGCCAGATGCGGATCGAAAACACTAGAGGGTGATAAGCAGAACGCGTGATTGGTTGTAATTGACCAATCTGCGTTACTTAACACCTCACTTTAGAAGAGCCCAAGGGAAAAGACGAACTCTTTCTGTCTACAAAGAATGGGATTTTCCACTGAAATATAGACAGACTCCAAAACACCTAGGTGAAAGGACGACCTAGCTTGCCCAATTATACGAAAATTGTCGTCACTGTATGTTTTGGCGCAATCTGGATTCTCTAAAAGATGTTGTCCTATAGCCGAATCGCAATTAATTTGGGCATTGCGTCTTTTACAATTTCGACGCGGCTGCTCTCTTTCTGCAGACGTTTTGGTTCTTATGCTCGTGGGAACATGCTGCTTTATTCTATCCTCCAATCTTTGAGTAGTGCGTCCTACATACCGAGCTTCACATCGGCAACAAAATTCATAAACGACTAAACTTTTTTTTGTGGGCAGGAACGCAATCCTTTTGGGTGGAGGGAAACATGTTCTTAGCACTGTAGACCACACGAGGATTCACAGCTGAATAGCAAGAAATTGATGGCCTTTTTTATCTGATTTTCCCTTGGGCTCTTCTAAAGTGAGGTGTTAAGTAACGCAGATTGGTCAATTACAACCAATCACGCGTTCTGCTTATCACCCTCTAGTGTTTTCGATCCGCATCTGGCTATTTATTCGGTCAGTTTTTGGTTATCTTCCGACGTTTGCATACTCTGAGGAGTGTCGGACGAAAAAAGTACTTTTAAGTATGCGAAAAATAGTTCCGCTTTTTCTAGCAATTCTAACTTGAATGTAATTGTGATTCAAGCCCCTCGAGCCTAAGCCCTTTCAGCAGTCTTGACTGGAAGTTTACTCTGAAGGGAACATCTTGTCCTACTGCACCGTGCTGTAAGCGCGAACGCACACTCCACTACCGTGTAGCAAAGAATATAGTGATTTGGTGTCCTCTGTTTGACTCAATTCACATAGCTATGTTAAGTTGGTAATCGCAATGAGAAATTTCGGATGATAATCATTGATTTTCAACAGTGGTTTATATTCCATTCGACTGAAACAAACCACTCGCTAAAATAGACACTCTTCCCCAACTTCACTGTAACTACCCAGCGACCAAATATTCCATCTCGTCTGGACAATTGTCTTTGATAAAGCAACACCCACCCCTCTCTCCAAAAAGTATCTTTGATGTGACCAGTAATATGGTTATCTCAGGTACAGAAATAGTAGGACATCCTTAATCTCGATTTTAAAACGCAAGATTTCACCAACTGAACACGTTTTTGGAAATTTATAATGCTAGACATTATTGTTATGTTAATCATACTATTTGCATGCATGGTTGTCTTTATTCAAAGTAAATTTTGGAATGGAAATTAACATATTTGATGCGGTTTTTTGAAGCAGTGCACATCTGGAAAGTCATAACACAGATGAAATTGTTTTAGGAGCAATTTCCTTCGGAATCGCCCTGTTGACTATATCCCCTAACGTTTTCTCTATAAAGGACAGAAAATATGTTTATGGGAGATTAATATAGGTAAAATCGTGAGATACCAAGTTGGGTCAAGTACAATTGTGAGCATACAGTAAAGCTTAAATTAGCGTATCACTCTCTGGTCCTATAACTGAAGTGAAACATGAGGCTTGATTCGAAAAGAAGGCAATAGATTAGATATTGTCCTTAAATGCCCTTTTGCTTTCACGTATCACCTTCAAACTATTATTCATAGGGAAGGCATGATAAGAACTTTTGCTCTTCAACACGGTGTATAAAGACGGCGAAGCAACACCATGTCACTCACCTAATGTCTGTGCTTCACTTTCTGCTTTATTATCGGTCTACAAACATCAATTCTTAACGACATTTGCAACCATAACTGCATCTCAGTCCATTCGAAGAGTTCTTTCCTCGTGGCAGTGCAAAGGAAGAACCGCAATCGTTTTCCCGTGGGAAAAAAGCTGAGTTGGAGAAACAATGAGTTTTGAAACCTATGAGAATGATTGGTCGATACTCGTCAGAAAAGAATCCACTGGGACGCAAGGGTTTCCTCTTCGATTGAAAGTCCTGCTTCTACTATCTGTGAGAGGGGGAAACTAACAGGATGGGGGAACACAGGGGCTTCGAGTTCTTTATGTCACAATTTCAAAATGAAGATTTTCACCAAATCATAATTAAAAGAAGGCTACTCGTAGGGCAATATGAGGCAATATTACTTTTCTACAGGAAGCGTTTTGGAAAACGCAATTTGAAAGTTTCTAGAATTACTGTCAAGGCTTTTTGAAGTTAACTTTCTCGGTCTTTTTGCCTTCTTTTCACTCTTCCCCCCACTTGCTTGCACACATCAAAAGACCGATTAGTTAACACAGCGTTATTCAGTTCCTGGGAGGACAAACTATTTAAGCTTTTATTCCAGTTTTTATTCTTCAACTTACCGTGCCAAAAACGCTTTTAGGATTCTTATCAGCAGCTGTCTGACTCGACAGGGCGAAGAATTTGATTTCCGCCGCCATGTTGAACTAGCACCACACAATAGAAACTTTGTTATTAAAAAAATAAAGCTATTTTTACGACGACTGGGGACTTTATGTTTTAACCTATTCACGTCTCTATCATTGCGAGATCAAGGAACGCATTAAGGCACTGCGAGATGATCGTTGGTCAACACACTTTCATAGTCAAATGTGAAGGTTCTAGTCGCCAAGCCAACCCAGGTATCCCTAAAAAACAAGGCATTGTGTCGATGGGTGAAAAGTAAATCAGAGCAGGAATTCAATCCTCCTAAGTCATACAAAAGAGCCAATACAGACGAATATGTCAGTGTAAACCAGAATTGCCACATATATTGACGTAAGAAATAGGAACAATAGAATGAATGGCCAATAATGAAACACAGAGCAAGTCCAGTCAGTGATTCAACGGGTCATGCCAACAGTTTGTTTAGCAAACAAACCATAGTCGAGTCGTACGATGTGGGCTGATATGCGGCCATCGAAGGTGTGCTATTTGTTCACCCCATCCACTGACATTTCTGTTAGAAAGGTTTTCTGGACATTCAGGTTTCACATGACACCATGTAACTTTCCTTCACGACTCGCTCTGTAAATTCGTACTTTCCTTTCTTATACTTTCATATCTAACTTATCTATGCACTATAAATATCAGTACTATAATTAGCTTGTTCCTTTTTACATTAAGCGAAAACCGATTGGACTATACCCTTTCTTTATGCATTAATGCCAAAATAACTTCATTTTCATAAAGACTCTTACACATAACTAATATTTTATGCATAACTTTGCAACCTTGCTTGATCATATAGTAAAACTAAATGAAATTATAAATAACTTGGCCAAATCGTCGCATACATTCAAACGGGGATGCTATTGCAGTGGACCAAACACATCATAGCAGAAGCAAACGAGACCCCTAAACTAGAATAATGTCAAAAACCTGTCATCAAACTGCAAGTAAAGGACATTTTGATCAGCTTTCAGGCTGAAGTCATCATGGAGGATGAACTATAGAATCTAACAGTATTAACTGACTTAATTAATATTGTATAGCCCATTTGGCTCAATGATTGGCGATTATATATACAACATAAAAGGGACCTAAAAGTCCATCCTGTAATAGATATTTCTCTGTTTGCACACTGATATTGCACACAATAAACCTTTTGGCTTCTACGAAATGATTAGCCTTCCATCAGACCTGTTGCAGCATTCAATCTGAACTCCAAAATAAACTACCTCCCTCGACAAATTGACAACAAGACTTTAAGTAAAGTTACGAGTGAGAAGGAGAAAAGAAAAACATCGAGACTGAGGTTCAAAAAGTTTCTTCAATTTTTAATAAAGGCGTACGGGGTGTATGCAGTAATGTGCATTTAGTAGGCGTTGTATCAAAATAGTGCAATGCATGTACTTTTACTAAACCACATAGCTCACAATATGTTAACGGCGTATAGTGAACTCTTCGTTAGAAGAAACAGTGTTCTCTCAGAGGCCTGCACCCCCAGGATCTCATCAGACGTCGGCAGTTCTAATACATACTGACAACCATCCTTCGAAGCAATATCGTCTGTCACGTAGATAAATATATTAGATACGCAATCAACAATGGCAACGAATTTGAAATCAGTTCCACAAATGGTGTATTTATGGTTCTTCTTCGAGGCCTGGATGTAGCCCAATGCGTTGAATGTCGTCACGTGTTCCCACGCTACCCTGGCACTCGTTTCGGACGTCACTGGCTTCCACAAGAGACCGTCGACGTCATGGCGCACGCAGAATGCGGTTGGTCCCTTTGGCTCGAACGAGCGATTGAAGAGCCATTGGTGGCCAGCAACTTGTGTCTACGAAACGAAGAGATGGCACTGGTGAAGACGAGGTCGTCACCTGGGAGAGGCCAGTCGCGGGACTGCATTGTCCATGGCCTCAGGTAAACGTCGAATTGGCTTCTCCCGAGACACAGAAATCGAAACAGTCTTAATCTTGAAAACTGAGAAGGAGTAGAGAAAATCCACGAGGATTTCCATAATGACGTGATCACACAACTAGGCCTCCAGTGTCCTACCCCTGTGTCAAGCATGCCCCAACCTGAATCTAGTAGTTATCACATAGAACATGACACCTTTCACTTTATGCGACAAGTATAAACCATGCTTAGCATTTTACTTCCGCATTTCACTAAGAACTTCCATGGAAAGGAAATTCTTTCTAAGATCAGATTTTCGATATCCTACCCATTCATTCTTTCCCAGCATTCAGGAATAGATATCGGCCGCAAGGTCATGAAAGGGCCTTTTCGACCTGGCAACCACAACGAATCGTGCAGTTTTCATATTTTTGACAAGATGTCTGCACTGAAAGGTACTGTCAGAAATTAAATATTATTGCATAGCACGAACCAAGCAGCAATTGAAATAATATAAGTGTTAGAAATGTGACACTGTGTGCTTCGTGTTTCGCACTTTTATTCCAAGGAGACGATAAAGTCTTCGTGATTCGATGGATTAGATGGGGTCTGATCTACTGTTTTTCAATACGATCGAAACATTAAATAAGTTTCATCAGGTTTATCACAATAGGAAATCCAATCTTGTACAGGGGTGTTTAAGAGACGCCTTAAAGAGTGAGACGACCTTTCAAGCTTTAAAAGAAAGCGTTAAAGTTGCTACGATATGGAAAACTAATTTTGAATTTCTTCAATTCAGATGATTGCTTTACATCGGCCTAAACACCCATTGAAATGACGTAATGACCTCCTTTCACGTAATATCTTACCTCCAGCTTAACACACTCCCCTTCTTTGTCAATTACGACAAGTTTCAAATCTTCTCCGTCTTCAAGGTCACAATCTTCCATCTGTTCGTTTGAATATGTTGTTGGTGGCAACTGCTGGTCATCGACAACCTTCAAATGAAAACAAAAAAGAAATGAAAATAAAAATGGAAAAATAATATCAAAAACAGCTGACAATTATTTAATCTGCATTAAAAGCTGCCCAAGTTAGCCTCTAGCTTCTAACAAGAGGGAGAGCAGCAAAGCTGGATTATGAGTTTCTCTTGGAAGCTTATGACCTACTAAGATTCTATTTTGAAGTTTCTAAGATATTTGGTTATAAAAAGATTGACTGATGCTTGTAAAGCTGTATTGCTGTTGCACCTCATTTGGAGAAAGTTGTTCAACTTGCAAAGTAAAAACCATGCTTTGATTTACTTTGTGCCTAGGATTCATGTATACATTTCTAAAATTACACTAAATTACCCTAAATTACACTAAAGTTTTAGGGTTTTTTCAGCTAAGAGAGTGAGCATTTGTCCTTCTTATTCCTTGGCAATCAGCAGCAGCCTCTTTCAAATGTCTATCTTGAAATTGTCTATGATTGTAACAGTTGCCAGTAGATTTAAAATTAATGTGCATTTTTTAGAGGGTTACTAGCAGGTCCTTGACAAAATACGCAATATGGGGTTTGTTATTGATCATTTTATTCCTCTCTTTTTATACTACAAAGAAAACTATGCAAACTATTAGAAACCTGATCCTTTTTTAACATTAATGAAATCTGCATTGCTGGTAAATTCAAGAACTTCTCTTTAGCATCTTATTCTTATTTGTGTGCGATGAGCATCTTGTTCTTCTCTTTTTATACTACCAAAACAACTATGCAAACTATTAGAAACTTGATCCTTTTTAAACTATTATGAAATCTGCATTGCTGGTATATCTAAGGACAAATTAATTCCAAGAAAAGCGCTATTTAGCAGTATATGGGTTCCAAGTTACCAAATTTATGTACACCGATCAATGACAGGAACTCCCAAAACATGCAGCACATCAAAAGAATGTCAAGCACAGAAAATGAGAATTGGTAACTTTAGAAGTAGCTATTAATGGCCAAATTTTGATAAAGATTCTCAAAGAAATAAAGAATAACACCATATACAATACTTACAACAGATTCTGCTACCTTTTCTTCATTGTTTTTTGTCCCATCACCATTTTCTTCTTGCTCTAGAATATTATAGAAATTTGGAGCATTTAGTCTTTACAAGTTCAAATAAAATAATTAATAACACCTTAGTTCCAGCAAGGAAACATTTCAAACTTTGATGGCCGATTTTGAAAATAGCATTGCTTGACTCAAGTCCACAGATACATAGATTTATGTTGATCACTTGACTAATTTAGTGCTCTTTCAATCAATAAACAACAGTGCATTTCCAGACCATCTTGTTGCTGGAGTTCATAGAAAAATTGTGCATGAATATGCCAAAAGACAAACTATACTCAGGTTAACATATAATCCAGTGCATAAGTATGATCCAAAATCAATAGCAATATGGTTTTTCATTTTTTGCAAGAAATTGCTTCTGAAGGTGATACTCAATAAAAAGTTTTTCTTTGAAAATTCCTGTCTAAAAAAGCCAGTTGATTCTGTAACCAGAAGGCTGCTTAAATGAGACAAGCCCAAAAAATCTCCTCCTCTAAAGAGAAGACAGCCTATCTTACTAACCACACCTACCAAACAAAAGCTTAAAAACAAACAATTAGAATAAACACTGTACCTTCCTTTGGTACATCTTTTGTTCCAAAGGTAAAGGGTTTTTGACTGGCAACTATAATACTGTTAAAATCTGGGCTGTATGCTGCATAGGTTGGAATTGATGTACCAGAAAGAACTTTGGTTTCATTGATGATAAACTTGTCTGCTGCTGAGGTTGAGCCCTTGTTACTTTGGATAAGATGTATCAAGTGTAGAAATATTTGTGGATGACTTCCTGACGATTTTTTCTCATCTTCCAGACTTAAAAGAATGCAGTAAATATTGTCATTATCAAGTTGATAGCATTGGTGCAGATAAAATGGAAAACCAAAATCTTTGATGAGTGCTGCTTCTTTGCTTTGCCAGTTCTGTTTTTCTAGTTGAATGGTGCGGCTTCCTGTATTTGTTGAGTAAAGGTTTCCTGTACCGTCTGAAAAGAAACAGCTTGCAGGCGATGGGAAGGACACTGATGGTGAAATGTGCTCTTCGATTTTCTCATCAGGTGGAACTGGAAATTTGCACATGGTTACAGGTGATCCAAAAGTGCCAGTGATCTAAAAAGTGGAAGAGTAAAAACACAACTTAAGCCCAGTTATAAAACATAGTAATCTACAATAATCATAACAGTATTACGTATATAAATCTATCAAAAAAAGTGCTTAATGCTTTAAAAGCACAGCTCTATCTTATTTTAGTTAAATATAAAGCATGTTCCTTATTTTGAGTAGAAGCTTCAGGTGCAGCAAGGAAAGAACCCTATATAGTAAAGACTGACGCATCTGTATACAAATAGATAATATACACCAAAGCAGAAAAACACGGGTAAATATCTTTTGATACATGTAATGTAGAGTCTGTCAGTTACCAAACCATATTGCTCCTGAATAGCATTGTTGTAGTCTTGCAAAACATTAGATAGGAACGAATGTGTTTTGAGAAAAGAAATAACTGATGAGAGCTTTACGAACCTTATCAAAAGTGACACCCATCACAGCGAATGTGTTGTCAACAAAATACAAGACATCATCCTGCTTATTCCACAGATCCAATGACAATAAATTCTGCTCCGCGTGGGCCCTCAAATGGGCAAAAGAATAGTGGTCTTCTCTTAAGGGATCGAAAGCTACTGGTTGCAAAAGACTTAGGTTCATAAGCTCCAGATTTGTTGTTCCAAGATGGTAACTTTCAAACTTGGCATTTAGCAGGTTTCTGTCTGGCTTTAAAGGTATGTACTCCATCTTTTCTTTCAAGGCAACCCCAGAAGAAACAATACACAAGATGGCGGATTGCGGGAACGTGAAGCCTCTTTTTCAGCAAGCCTCGCTTTGCGTATCGCTTAGGATCGAGGAAGTTGTGTTTAAAAAATCATTGGCAACAGAAGATATAAGAAATAAGTTTCATTTACTAAAAAGTTTCACAAATTTTCTCAAAAACTTGGACATGGAAATGCTTGTGCAGATTTTGCTCCAAGAAGAATTGACAGTTGATTTTTGCTTATGATATATATTTTTACTCGCGTCTTTGAAAAACAACTTCTCAACATGGAAATGTCTCGCCTGATAAGATTAAGAGATTTAGACTTGAGAGGAACTGTGAAATATTTTGTTGTGACGCTTGATTAACCAAACTTTGCAGTGTTTAAATCACTGTTTTCCATCATCCTAAAGGGCTTTGTCTAAAAATTTATCCCTGGGAACACACTTTTGGAGGGCAGCGAAACAAGCTTTCAAAGCTAGCAAGTAACAACCACAATTCTCAAGAACTTCTTTCTCCGACAATCCAAAGATTACGGCAAAACATAATCAAAGGCTGACAAAATAAGTAGCTAGTTGCGGATCAGACAAAATGACAATCCGTTGCTACTTTTCAGTTTTGCATTATGAAAAGTTCTCCAAATTACGCAAGGAACAGACTATGCGAGAGACTTCTCACGATACGACTTTAGAACAGTGGCGGAGCCATGTAAACTTGGTCTATCGATTAGAACTTGGTTTCCCCTCAAAAACTTTCTTTAGCTATTTGTAACTTTAAAAGCTCGTTTGGATTTCATGACAGTGTAGCGCTTGAAAATTGTACTATTAGCACTTTATTGTATGTTTTATCACGATTTTTACACACGTAAAATGTCTAATTTCAAAACTTTGAAATCAAATTTTATGCAATAACGTTCATTGCAACCCATAGATTAAATTACATTTCTTGGGAAACAAGGAGCGTTTCCTACGAGAAAGAATGCTCTTCGCGGGGAAGAACAAAAATAATAATAAGCTCTATACTTAAAGTTGGTTTAAATAATAGCTAATATACATAGATTATTTTATAAAACTGATTGAAACCACAGAAAAAGGGCGTTGTCCAAAAAATCCCCCCCCCCCACTTTTCACGGGCAGGAGCCGCCACTGCTCGAGAATCTGTAGAGAGAGGAAGGACTCGTGAACTGATGGTAATGGCGTGACGCCTCATTTGCTCATCAGGGGAAAAGTGCTAGCACTTTTTAAAACGAAAACAGGACAACAAAAACCAACATAAACAAGCCATCATCGAGTCGTTTCATGTAACGTGGCACGACACAAATATAGGATTTCGTATATAAAATATATCATGCACAATTGTTCAGAGTGAAAAAAATTCCACAATTAATCATCCGTAGCTCCTTTATTTTCATCATTTGAATCTGCTTCCTTTATTAAAGTACCAGCTATGATTCCTGATAGAAGGAGCAAACCAAGCCATTTATTTGAACGAAATTTTGCAGCACAGTCCTCTGGGTTGTCTAGGTCAGCAGTCAAAGCCTGGCATAGAGACAAAACTTTAATTAGCAATGAACGAACATGGATGTAGTGGTGGGGGCTCAGGGTGCAGCCCCCCTTAAGAGGGGACTCAGAATCATGAATGTTATGACTTTTTGGGGAAGCCAAGGCTTCTGTCTGTGGTATTCCTTCCTGCTAACCTGCTAGTTGTCTACCACATTCTAGTGTACAAAGTTGAAAATTGTGTTTTTCAATTCTAGTGTGTTTCTACTGAAAATTGAAAAAAGCTCTTGGTGAGGCCATGACATATTTCCTATGAAAAATGAGGAGAAATGGTTGTAGCCTCTGAGACCAGATGCAATGGAAAATGAAGCAGTCCATGAACTGTAGGGTGTTTTGAATTGCTTACCTGCCAAGCTAAATGCCCTGAAACGCCAGCTACAGACAAATAGTAGGGCCATGTTTGGTCAGCCATATACCCAGAATATGTCAAGCATGAAAGCATCGCTAATGAAAAGACACCAAGCCAATGGACTGTATTTTCTTGAAACAACAGAGCGGTAGACTTCACTCCAATTGAAATATCATCTTCCTTATCCTAAGAATTAAAAAATTAACATTTCTTTGAGCAATTACAAGCACATATAAAAAAGCTATATTAATTTGCCCCACAAGAGTGTTTAGAAAGACACAACATGTACACAATTTTCTCACCACTGACCATGGTGATATACCACTTAGACAGAATATTTCAAAGGAACAAGGAAACATAAATGATATGGCACTAATCAGAAAAATTGAAATATACTTGCTTGATGAGCATAAACAGTATCATAAAATAAAGTCCATGAAACACCAGCAAGGTACAATGGAAGGACAACATTCCAATCACAGCTGCCTTTCACAGCAGCCCAACCAAGCATAACTCCCCAGTTGAAGGTTAAACCTAAAAACATCAAGAGTAAAAACATTAAGTAGAAATGCAAATTTTAATTGACTAAAAACTGTAACTTATTGATCTGAGATTCAAAGAAAAGCACATTTAAGGCTTCTCCATTTAGGATTACACATCCTACAACATTTAAAATTTAAGCACATTGGGATCCAACTTTTTTAGAGCAACAGCTTACAGGGCTTAGATTTTGCAAATTGAGGTATTGGGAAGGAAAATATTGTGAAAAGAACTCAAAATGCTTACCAAGAAACAGCTGTGGCCAGTTTGTGATTCTCTTCATTAATGGATATGTCACAACCAGAAACATTGACATTGTACCAAGTAAAATGCTAAGGTATGCAGAAAAAAGGAAGTTGAATTCAATGCATGATGAAATCACGACTTTTCAAAGCAATTTTTCAATATAATTATAGCTTTTGCACGCTGCAAGGAGGTAAACAATATTTCTCCAACCCAGGCAGTGGTTTCTATTAGCCTAGGACAGATAAGAACCTGAGATGCAGAGGAGTATTCCTAATAGCAGGCTTTTCTTCTAATAACAGATTGACTCGTCTAAGAAGAATAACAAACAAGATGTCAAACAAACTTGTGAAAGGGTAGGTTGGCTAACAAGCTTAAGGTAAAAATCCCTTTGAATGAAAATCTAATTCTAGCTGCCTGCAAAATAGCAATGCTAAACCAATAATGTATTAAGCAAACAAACAAAAAACTAATTGAACCTCAGTATAAAATCAGTGGAGCCATCATTTGTTGCTTTTTGAAAAGTTCTTAACAGTTTAAATGTCCTATTTTGAATTGAAATGTTTGATGTGAGTAGCATGCTTTAAGCCTTTAGGTACTTTAAAATAGTATTTAAAATGAAAAAAATTAGTAATTAAGCTGTTATACCTGTACCAGTTAAAGGTTAGCAAGATCATCAATCCACATGTCAAAATTCCACCAAGACAAACTATTGCTTGTTTGTGTGTAAGTTCCTGGGAAGCAAGAGGTCTTGCCTTTGTGCGTTCTACCTTCAAAAGCAAAGATGAATTGATTGTTTATAGCAAGAAAATTAAGGAAACTTAAGCATGTTTTT
Organism: Nemopilema nomurai; assembly: GCA_003864495.1. Lineage (NCBI taxonomy): Eukaryota > Metazoa > Cnidaria > Scyphozoa > Rhizostomeae > Rhizostomatidae > Nemopilema > Nemopilema nomurai. Next base: position 177,565 of record ML133474.1, read on the forward strand.
TAGACTGAGTAGGTAAACTTGAAATTTTAAACAGCTCTGAAAGAATGGTGTCCAACTTTGTCCAGGTATTCAACAAACTTATGTCTTACTCTTTGTACATGGAAGTGGGAATTTGAAAAAAAATAAATCTCATTTTTATGAAATACTCATTTATTGAGCAATAAATACTTTCTTTCAATTAATGTTTTTTAGCTTTCATCTTACTCTCCGATCAAAGTCTGTGTCCCACATGTCATTGATAATACAGCCTGCTGCCCTAAGCAGCAATGAGCCTGTCCCAAACAAAGCCAGCATTTTGATGTCTGGAAGATGGCCTGGTTCAGCTGCCATTGAGATTGTCCACGCACATGGCAGAAAGAGCAGCCATGTTCCAATCGGTCTATCAAATCTGATGAGATTCAAGTATGGCCTTAATGAAGGCGATCTCTTCAATATTTCTTCCGAAAGTGACGTGTGAAACAGTGTCCTTCTTCCCGCTATAGAAGTACGGGGGAGATAAATTTCTTCAAGTCGTCTCTTGAACAGTTGATTCACTTTGATATCTTCATTTTGAAAGTTGACCATTGAATTACCACATAGTGCAAAACTTCTCTTAAAATACAGGTAAACATTCTTCTCAAAGTTTATGGCCGTTCCTAGAGTGATACTACTCTTCGGCAGTTGTTTCGCAAAATTTGAAAGCAGCAACATAATTTCTTCATAGCCCCGACACTTGACAACAATAAAGACTGCTAAACATGATAACAAATTGCGTTGTATACAAATAATATGCAGACAAGTTGATCACAACTTGCATTGACATAAACTTCCCTGTCAGCCTCATTTCCGCGAAATGTTAAGCACTTGTTCCAATACGAGGCTTTACCTCTCTACAAGATTACAAAGCAAAGTTGAATCGTAAACAACCGTTTGCAGAGGGATGGAGAATTTTGTTCTTTATGATGAGCTTGGCCGTGGTGAACAGAGAGTTGTTTACAAAGGGAGACGGAAGGGCACTGTTAACTACTTTGCTATCCACTGCGTAGATAAGTCAAAGCGTGAGGATTTGCAGAACAGCGTACGAATCAGCCATAGTTTGCAACATGACAACATTGTCCATTTCTTCGAATGGTATGAAACATCCAACCATCTGTGGTTAGTTGTAGAACTTTGCACGGGGATCACACTGGAAAAAATTCTTCATCAAGACGGATTTCTACCAGAAGAGACTATTAGAAAATTTGGTAGAAATATTGTGGAGGCTCTGTTCTACCTCCACTCTTGCAATATTATGTACTGTGACTTGTCGCCCTCTAAAGTTCTATTAGATAGTTCTGGCACACTTAAGCTAAGCAACTTTACTTTATCAAAGGTTGAGGGTGAACACGATGAACTTGATAACCAGCCTGATGATGCAGATTTCGGCATCGGTGTATCCCATGATGAACTATTTTCAAAGCGCCTTGTTAAAAGTCTTCCATTTTACATTGCACCAGAAGTCCTGCAAGGTGGCTTTCACACAAGACAAAGTGATGTATGGTCACTTGGCTGCCTTCTGTATGAGTGCTTTACTGGAAGACCTCCATATGTAGCTACGCAGTTTGAAGAGCTGGTTTCGATCATTACTACAAGGGATATTCCAGTTCCTGTGCAAGAACGTGAGCAGTCTCAATCTAAGGCCTCAGAAGATTTGCAGTCACTGATAAAGCATCTGCTCTCTAAAGACCCAAGCAAGAGGCTATGCATGCAAGATCTATGTATGCATAAATTTTGGAACGGGTCATTGTATCATTTGTTAGATGAAGATACGAATGAAACAGTGGTTGGAGAGGATGCAAAATACTTTGAAGAAGAATCTAGGGAAAGCTTTGATGTTAAAAATACTGTTGATTTCAATACTAAAACTTTAGGTAATTTAAAAGAACATAAAACTAACATTGACTCTCAACAAATTTTAAACAGGAGTGATGAAGCTGTGGACATCTCAGAGCTCTGTGACAGTATTGCATCAAATGATAACGGTCAAAGACACCAAACTGCATTAGGGAAAGGGTTTGCAACATTAGATTTGAGAAGTGTTGGGAAGATATCTTTGGATGCGTCAGTATCCTTTCAAAAGAGTAAAGAAAGTTATTCTCAATCAAGAGAATCAAAAAGAAGAACAGATATTGATAAATCTTTTGATCAAAACCTCAACAAAGAACAGAATACACAAGACTCTCCAGACATAGCCTGCTTTGATATGAATGTTACTTTGATCGATTTGTTGTATCATCCTTCTGATTTAGAAGTCACTCCAATAGTGGATAATCCAAAAGTAAACAAGCAAATTTCATTGAAGTGGGATGCCCATGTTATTCCCTTTACAACTCACAAAGTTGAGAGAGTAAGTAGTTTTACAAAACATCAAACAGAGCAGCATATTGATGAAGTTGCCAGTATGCTGCTTTCAACTAGTGGTGGTGTTAAGACAGGTGATTTACAAGCAAACCAGAAAGCAAGGCTTCATACATTGGGATATCTTCTCGGTATTTCAAGGATCGAACAAGTTGCCAATATGATGTTTGAAAAAAATATCATCAAACTACTGCTTAATGACCTCAAAGGACCATCACAGCAGGAGCTGAAGCTGAGAGTTGGTAAGATGCCATTGAAATTGTTGCTAATATCTTTCAAAATACATCTTTACATGATAATGCAATTTGAAATTGATTTTGCAATGAAGTAAATTTTGCAATGTTATGGCAAATATGAAAGGATCTGGTGTCACCACATGATTTTTATAATTTTAAAAATACCTTTATGCAGTCCCTTTAAACAGGTCAACAGCGGAACATAGATTAACACTGTTTTTGTATGTAAATGGCTTTGTTCAAATAGCTGTTTTTTGGGTAACAAATCCACCATTGAAATTATTTTTTCTAAAATTTATTTCTCCTGTAGCAAAACTTCTTGGGTGGCTGGCCTGTTCTGCAACATACATATCTCCAAATTTTAAAATGACAGAAGTCTTTGGTGCCCTGACAGAGTGCCTTAGAGACAACTTGTGTGTAATCAGCTTGAAGACAATGCTGTTACCAGCTTTGGGAGAGTTTATGTTCTATGCAGCAACCCAAGAGGAAGGGGAAGATAAAATAATTTCAGCTTGGGAACCTCCAGGTTTTTATTTCATGATTTTGAGTTTGTTTTCAAGCTGAAAAGGGGGCTTGCAATTGTTGTAGATAGTAAAATTTTCTTTCGTTTGCAACATGAATGAATATAGAATGAAAACAATCAGGGGGAAATGCAGAAGAAATATGATAGTGGTAATGAAGATGAAGATGCTGACTTATTCTATCAAGAGAAGAGAGAAATGAAACAGACTGTCTTTGTCAAATCTTTGGACTGTCTGAAGATGAAGAAGGATTTCAAAAATATTTTCAGCAATAAAGTATAAGACAAACAAACTTTTCTGATTTTGGAGGCTGCAAATGTGGGGTGCATTTTATTTGCAAGGGCGGCTTATATGCAGATTTTTACGGCACACACTTTTATTGATAGCCAATAACATAAATTCTATTAAATGCACTCATTATAATTCTGGTTTCTAAATTTAGTGTGAGAAAGTTATCATTTTCTGAATATATACCTTTGGTGTTCATTCATTGCAAGCACAGTTGCTAATATTAATGTAGGATAATTTCCTTCATTTCTGTGTAAGCATTAACTGGATGAGCAATTTCTAGGTGCATCCTTTACAATGGTTATCAGGTGTTTACAGTCATCAGAAGATGTAGTTGTTCAGCACATTGCTGCCAGAATAATTGAGAATATTGCAACCACAGCTGGTAGATATTGCAAGAAATTTTTGACAAAGGATGTTGGCCTGGTAAACATTCAGTTTAGAATGTTAACACTTTGATTCCAGAGACGATTCTTGGTCTCATCACTAGCTTCATTTCTTTTTCATTTTCTGGATATTGGCATTTGTCTTTGGTTTAACAAGGACAACTAGCAAGTAGAGCTATGAGCTTTACTTCTGAGTGGATTTCTTGTTGAAAGTCATTATTTCTCCCATACCATTTAATTTTCACTTCTATACGTATTTCTATATAACTACAAATTAGCCATTGTATATTTTCTGTATTTGGCTCTCAGTTTCGATTCCCCTGTTCTTTGTCTTATGTTGAGAAACCTTAATATCATGTGTTGATATTTCATTCGGACTTTTATTCGTGTGCATTCTAGCAAGTTAACAGCTGCTTAAAAATTTCTTCTCAGAATCTCTGGAGTTTGTTTAGTCACGCTGTGTCGGATGCTGAGAAGCTCACGGCCATCTCCGCATTGAACCGCCTGGCAATGCATTCCAGCGCGATTTTTCAGCAAGTCGTCGAACGAGTTGGCATGGAGGAAATCATGAAAAACCTGTTTACCTGCTCAACTCGAATACAACAACCTTTGCTTACTGTATTAGTCACTCTACTCCCCATCCCTACATTCTACAAGAGAGTCGCACAAGACTCGAACGCTATTGGCAAGTTCACAAGGATTTTGGAGACCCCTTCTTTTGTGGTCAGAGGCAAGGTGTATCTTTTTGTCGCCAAGATTTGTGGGAACTCCCAGAGTGCATTGCTCGACTGCTGTCAAGCTAAGCTGGTGACGTACATCGAGAGAGACAGCAGAAAGGCGGCTTCTAGTAGCAGTGCAAAGTCAGACGGTCAGGTCTTGTCATACCTAAGACAATGCAAGGAGCAATGTGTGAGCATTGTTCTTGAGCAAGTGCCGCGCTTACTTCAAGGTATGTGTGAATGATGCAAAACGGTTTATTTCTACGCTTCTTGTAACCTTTGGCGTTATAGAGTGGTATATTGCTATTGCTCATGAATTGTTCATGAAGGTATGAACTGTTCAACAGTATTGTCATTGTTTAGTGCACTTGTCTTGATTTTTGAATGCTTAAAGGTTTTGTGACCACAGTTTTGTGAACGATTGCAAACGGTTCTACGCCTCCTCACCCCAAGGCCCAGACCAACTATATTCTTTGGCAAGGGGATATGGGAGTCCTGCGTCCGGTCTGTGACGTTCTTTAACAGGGCTGAATCTGCTAATACTTGTTGGCACATTGTCGCTAGCGTCATTTGAGCTGACCCCCTGCTTGTGAATCATGCATTGTAAAAACCATGAAGGGTTTGCTTCACATTTATAGAAAAGGAGCAACTTGCTTAGATTCAAAAGGGGGGCTACAGACTGGAGCTGGTGTCCCTAAATCTATTTGTTCCACGATCATCTTATAAAAGGAGATGCCTGTTTTATTCAGTAGACATATCCCCGTTTAATGAAGAACCCATGATAACAGCCTTGTATAAATCAATCGTCAACATATTCCCTTTCCAACTTTTTTCTTCCAAAAATATACCATCACGTTGCGGGAGGTTGTAAGGCCACCATGAGGTGAATATTTAAATCCCAATCGTTCCAAGTTGTGAATTTCCCTAAATCTCAACGCGGTCTTTGTTCTCCCGATGGTTAAATGGATTTCCCTTCATATCAGGTATTGTGAAAGCGTTGGAAGCTGTGTGCGGTCGCCAGCACCCACCATCAGCCAACTTGAAGCAGCTTCGCTCCTCCCTACCCCACCTTCCCATCGTCCTTCACGTCGTTACCAGTCCACTGTTCAGGCCGCGAGTTGTCAACGACGGCTTCATCGACTCTCTTGGGGCGCTGCTTCGCTGCATTCAGAGCGTGGATGAAGGCCAGACAAACATAAGTGCCGGCCTGGGCTCCACTAGGCTGGATGAGGTCATTCGAACGACCTTTTCGATCGTCGAGGCTGTTTCCCAGCATCCTCCGCTGCTACTAGAATACAGAGACATGGTTATCGAGGCCCTTCTTCCACCGCTGGGATCCTTTTGCACGAGTTCATCAGGTGACAATCGAATGTTAGCAATGAAACTGTTTTCAGATGTTTCATCGCTATACTTGGAAAACGACGAATGCATTAAATCGGCTCGGGATGCAAACGGTGATAAAACAAGCAAGTTATTAAACCAGGTAAAATGTTGATATTATTTTTTCTATGTTCATAAAAAGTCACCACGATGATCCCTATAAAGATAGGTATTCTGTACCTTTATTTCTAATAAGCGTCCTCGTTGAGTTTCGAAATCTTCAGTGTTCAAATCGTTATCGCATGCTGGTGCTGATCGAATGTCACATGACCATGGTTCTTTTGTTTGTGCTCGGAAAGCTACGTTTCTAGGAGCTTGTTGACAATTTCATTAAAGGTAGATACTTAGGTGGTGAGAACGCGATTAGAATTGTATGTTGTCAAGCGTTAAAGGATTTGGGTTGTGACGTAGGTGGCCGAAAAGCCCTTGTAGCAATTCTAAACAGTCTTCGCTTGCTGTCAAATGTGCACATTAATTGGATAATAAACAGGGAACAAAATGGAACAAAATGGAACAAATGGCTCCGGCAGGCGTTAATGTTGATTCTGTTGTCTTCTTTTACAGATGGTCATGGAGTATTTCTTGAGCAGGATCGATGCAGTGCTGCAAGACCAGGACCCAATACCCGCGTATGGTATGAGGCTGCTTCATGCCTTGATCGACAACAGCAAGGATATTGGCACGGAGCTGGTGGACGATGGCGTGCTGGCTAAGATCATCGACTTGTTCGAAGTTCACCAAAACGACACCAGAAGCAGCGTCTTGATCGCCATCGTCAACGTCATCGCCAGCATGGTAGCTGCGAAGCAGCTTGACCTGGCTCCACTTCTTAAGCAAGGAATTGTGGAGTATCTCATGACTGCGTTTATAGCGATATCGTCTGTACTTGAAGAAGATACCACCGCTGACCATGCATCCTCGCTGTTTGTTCCACTGCTAGACACTTTGCGCCAATTGCTAAGAAGCCTGGAGACGCAAGTTAAGAGAGTGGTTCGGTCGAAAGAGGAAAAGCGGAGTCAAGTTGGCCTTTCGAAAGACGTGGCTGCTGTGGAGGAGCGTTTGAAGGCGTGCAAAGTCCTGTCTGAGCTGAATGGAATTCTGATCACGTTGCTTTGTTTTGACGACCGTGACGTGCAAGAGGTGGCATGCCAGTGCTTGTATTTGTCGGCGGAGCTGTTTGGGGGAGAATATGACGAGTGCTTTTCGGACGACAACCTCGAGTGTCTGTCGGACGCCATTCAACTGTTTGACGACAAGCGCAAGAAGTTGCTGCTTAGAATAGTCAAGCGTTTCGTCACATCCAACGCCAACCTCCTAAAGGAACTCAGGAACAACGGCCATGATTTGCGCGAGTATTTGAGGGGGGTCTGCGCATCCTCTTCGTCAGGTACTGCGAATGCCGATGCGAAGGCGGTGAGAGTGATTGGCGCTGAAATACTTGCGCTGCTGGAAATCAACTAGAAGTGCCGAACCCGCTCTTCGCTTTCCAAGTTACTGTGAGAACCCGCAAAATAGAAACCGCTTTATTAGAAAACTCAGGCTGATATTTTTGCGAAATGGTGCCCTCACATAAGAAACTTCTCAGCCTGATTTAAGAAAGTTTTCTAATAGGAGGAACTCATGGCTGAACAATTTGTGATGAGGTCATTTTGAAATGCATAGATTCATGCAAAAGCATAGAAATTTGGTGAACTTAAATCAAAGTTTATGATGTACAGCGGTGCATTAAAAGTGTACACACTTGGTGTGTGCGTATGTATGTATGTGAAGGTTATTAACTTGAAATCATTGAAGGTTTCTTAAACATATTACAAGAAACCTCTCAGCCTCATCCTTTGATAAATGCCCTTTTGATAAGAAACTAAACAGACTGTTTGGAAAAACTGGTTTCTATTTTGCTGGTTCTTACTGTATCTCATACTGTTCTGTTCATTGTTTGTCAGCTGCATTTTTGCCATCATGCAAAAACTACCAGCAAATGATTCTATTTTCAAAAAGCTTTTGGACACGTGGGCTCCTTTGCTCGGTTTTCTTCAATTGTGAATTGCGGAAATAAGCCGGCAAACATTATAAGATTTAACACCCCAATCAGTTGTTTGTGTTTGCTATGCTCTTGGAGACAGGTGGCTACGTGACATTTACCGAATTAAAGTTGAATGATATTCACAACAGTTAATTCGCCTTGAATACATGAATATTGAGTGAGCATTTACTCAATGCCGCATTCATTGCCTGCCACCTTTTGAAGTACCCGTCACTCTGGTGCCTTTCGCTTTCCCTGTAAATAAGTAAAATTCAAAAAAAATTTTCAGGGAAATTAGAACCAGAACAATTTCATTTGATGAGACATGTCATATCAAGGTTTACTGACTCATCAATTTAGATTTAGGCCCGCATGCTATTTTCTTCCTTTGTCTTTCATCACTGCAACTATTGTTGCAACGTAATCGTGTGCTCTGATGTATTGCTGTATCTTATGGCCACCAGGCTATTCGACATTCTGCAACTCCCAATCGCCCTTCCTATAAATGTTCTTCGTGTTTCCAGTGCGCGCTGTATATTAAAGCTTGATATCAACTTGATTTATGAAAAGTTACGCTAAGCTCAGAAGTAGTCAACACTAAGCGTTTTTTGATACTCCTCTGGCTCCGAATTTTCTGCTCGTTATAAGTAAAAGACTCCGGATATTACTTTTTTATACGTTTATGTTTACGCTGGTGTAACAAAAAGCGATGTGTTTGCCCCTTTGCTTACTGTCATTGGCGGAAAAGGTTAGGACTTTCCGCTTTTCTTTTGGTTTTCCACAGGGTTCGTTCGAGCTGTCGTAAATTCTTTGATGTGTGTTTGATTATATTTTCGATACGTTCACAGTTTGTTTGTAAAATTACCAAGCCGCTTCTCGACAAATTTCTTTACAAAGCAGATGCCAATGCGACTCACGAATCAGCGTATTGCTTGTCAAAATTATAGGAACACTAATGAGAAGTTTTTGACCTTGCGTTCATCTTTCCCCTCCCCTTTTCAGTGTTGTCCTACTGCCAAACGCTGTCATCCGAAGATTTACTGGATGCGGTACATTGTGCGGCGATTCTGAAACAAGGAACAAGCGGAACAACCCAGTAACAACCCAGTAACAGCTAGGGGGGGGGGGGCTAGGTTAACAGCTATTTGCGCATCAAATAAGTGAAAATCGCATAAATAGGCGAAAATACTGAGATGTTCCAAGGACTTTTAGCAGGCACTCTAGCCCTGGAGAAGGCCATACCACGACTGTTAATGTCCTACAGTTTCCCGACAACCAACAATGATTAGAAACATCATTTGGAAAGCCTAATTATAATGCTTGCTAGCAACTTTAAAGAGAGGCAGAGTTTACATTTCAGTTTGTTTTGTCTGAATCGCAGTTTCTGTTTCAAAAATGCAGAACGTGATCCTCGTCTGTTATTTTAGTTGTTTACTAATAAATGCATTTGGGCTCAAGAACTTTATAAAGACTATACTATACGGCCCTATATTAAACAGAAATGAGCTGATAGATCTAGACAAAAGGCGTAATGGTGTTTTACTTGAAATGTGTTGATACTTTATTTGATGACATCACAAAATGCACGCTCAAATTAAAGTATTTTTAATTTTAGATAATTGATTCGTGATGTTGAATTCGTGCAAACTGAAATTTATAGAATCTACAAACAGAATTTGCTGACAAGATAAAAATGACAAATTAAGATGATAAAATGACAAGAAATGGCCTGAAAAGTGAATTGAGCTCATTATTTCATCAATCCTTCTTAAAAGAGAATTGAGGGTGATTACAAGCAATCAATTTTATCTCTTCGTAGAACATTAAAGTATTTAACATACGCTCAAGTCAGTTGTAAATAAGCGTTTCGAACTTTTTACATGTTGTATATTAATGTTATAGGTGTCAACTTCAACAACCAGATGCAAAAATGTCTTTGATGATATTGTGCGTGCTATGAATCTAGTACAAACTATTTACATAAACTAGACATTGTACTCAAGTATATTTACTGCATGACACAATCTGATAAAGACCTCCAAATGTGATTGTTCTTTCGCGTTCGTCTACCTTTGATATCCAGATCTATAAAGGGTTTTAATGGCTGTTTTTGCTAACTCTAAATAGTTGAAATTGTAGGTCTTTCAAATCGAATCGTAGTTATGAACCATCAATCTTTGGCAATGAAATGCAATAGTACATTGTAACTTAGATACAGCCAGCCTAAAAGTTAGAGGAATTCCTAATATGAGTCAAGCAAAACAAAATTGAATCGGGACATCCAAAAGTTGATTTACTAGAAAAGAAAGACGGACAAGGGACAACATCGCTCGAAGATGGATCGACAATCCAACACGAGTAAACACGAATGCTTTTTCTACAAGTTGCTGAATATTCCTCTGAATCAAGAAACTAGACTTACAGAAAATATTGGAGAGGGAATTTGTCATTTCAGTACATACAAAGTTATTTTTTAATCTTTATTTGTTAACCTAGGTTAGGGTTTAAGGCAGCTATTCAGCTGATGGGGGTCGGGGGCACTAGTGCCTGTGCCATTGGGATTTCCCTGACTTCCCATTTACCGGCTTTGGAAGGGTGGACAGCCGGGTTGACTGGCAGCTTGTAACTGGGGCTCGAACCTGGGGCTCGAACCTGGGGCTCGAACCTGGGGCTCGAACCTGGGGCTCGAACCTGGGACTCGAACCTGGGACTCGAACCTGGGTCATCAGGCTCCGTAGCGCTGCGCCTTAACCACCTAGCCACGCCACTACCTCAATAACTGCAGTACCGGAAGGAACAACCCGGAGGAGATTGCAATTGATAAACATAAAAGCTTCCACAATTTCGAATTTTAACCGTTGTTGACGAGTAGCAGCAGCTGGCTGACCATGCAAAGCATACTGTTCGCTCAACTATCCCGTCAGCTGTCGACGGGTGTGCCCCTTGGACCCAGCCGCCAGCATGTGTTTTACACCTGTAGTTTGTTCCATAACCGCCCGGGCAAGCTGTGTACATCATAGTTCCAGAGGATCCAGTAAACCGGTACCAGCCAAGAGTCAGGGAATCACACGAAGCTGTGCCATCGATATAATTGATGTGTCGCGTGGCATCATCCAGTGATGTGTACGATTGGCATTCTGAGTCTTCTAAAATACGTAGAAATAAGGGCATGAGAGACATGATTTTTTTAAATGATGAAAGTTTCAGTCAAGAAGGTGAATGATATCTGAACGATCATTGACAGTAAACAAATGTAGCATTCGTGAAAGGTCGCAGCTTCAAGTTTGACACACAGTAACATTACATTACTCTGTGTAGATACTAAGTAATGCACGTTACTAAAACGCAGCCTCGGCTAGCTAAAAAGAATAAAATTAGAATAATTCGTATCACTCGTAAATTCCTACGTGTTTCGCAGTTTGTTCCAATATATCCAGAAACACAGGTGCAAGAATACTGATTCACGAGGTTGTTGCATGTTCCTCCATTTTGGCAAGGAGAACTACTGCACTCGTTCACGTCTGTGGAAAAGGAGTTGACAATCAAAATTTAAACATGCCCAGTTCCTTGATTGACACAAAGAAGATTAGAGTCATAGACATCGATGAAAACTATACAAGAAAAGAACTTTCAACACGAGCAGGACACTCACCAGTTTGGCAGTTTGTTCCAACATATCCTGGCGCACAGGAACATGTGTACATATTTACCAAATTGTTGCAAGTTGCACCATTTTGACATGGCGTACTATTGCACTCGTTCACATCTGCAAACAATGATTTAAATAGTAAGCACAAGAAAGTAGGAAGGTTGAAATCTCTCAAAACGAGCCGTTTATTGGAATTACAAGCAACTCACCATTTTCACAGTTTGTGCCAGTGTACCCCGGCACACAGGTACATGTGTACATATTTACCAAATTGTTGCAAGTTGCACCATTCTGGCAAGGAGAACTATTGCACTCATTTATATCTGTAAACAATAATTTGGATAGTGAGCATCAGAAAGTTACCTTAAATAGAAACGTCGAAGTTGCTTAGAACGTGCCACATTTATTGGAATTACAAGCAACTCACCAGTTTCACAGTTTGTGCCAGTGTACCCCGGCACACAGGTACATGTGTACATATCTACCAAATTGTTGCAAGTTGCACCATTTTGGCAAGGAGAACTATTGCACTCATTTATATCTGTAAACAAACATATTGAAATCTCAACTTAGCAATATGCATATCAGTCAGTTGCTCGTGGTTATAAGCGCTAAAAAATGAAATAAAGAACATTTACGCAGAATCTCGTTTTGAGTAAAGGAAGCTAAAGGATTTTGTAAACAAAAGTTTTGCCACATAACCCGTTCACCAAGAAATGGCAAATTATAGCAAGGATGACGTAGATGGATGCCATGTCAGTTTAGACCAACTTGCCTACCTAGACAATTGTAGCCGGCCAAGTTGCTGCATGCTTCCACACATTTGTACCCGGGGCTGCAAGTCACCAGGCGGCATCTTGGACCAGTCTGAAAAAAACCAAATTTGTCACATTTTATCAACGTTGTTCCAAAATTTAAAATTTATCCTGTCCTGTTGCTATGTATTGTTTATCTCGTGGAGAAACGGGCGTTGCAAGCTCTCCTGGGGAAAGCCTTTACTCTTCTCCTTACGTACTTGAAGACAAATCTTCTTAAACATGCACAGATGTGGTACATGCCTTTTCATCTACTCGTCCACTGCCTAGCCAGATAGTCAAGTACGGAAATGGGTTCAATATCAAAAAAGCGATAAGCTTAAGAAAAGCAGAGCCTACAGCAGGACAAATCCGAAACAGTTAATGATGCGACGCAGCAAAGATAAGATGAATGCAAATTAGCGTTAGGTCCACTGTTTTCAGAAAGACCTTTAGTCGTACACGATTGATCGTTACAAGTTATCAAATTAATATCAAACAGGACATTGAGAAATGGGTAAATATAAGTGCTTTTGTGTATACCTGTGCAATGGGCTGGTAATGGATCCACCCTACCCTGGTCTCCATTACAGTTCCCGTGGTTGTTTTGTTGAAGCTTAAGATTTCGCATTCACTTGTCACTGCCTTCTTGTAGTTCAGAGACTGGCACTGGTTGTGTCCAGTACACTGTTTGGCACAAAGTGATAACCTGACGTTCTTGACTGTCATCAGAACTCCACCTGTTGTTTTGGACAATGCTTTGTCTCTGTCTGTCGCATTGAAAAGCGCATCTCGGCGGCATGCCGACCGATGTATACTGGCCTTAACGACATAGGAATTGAAAGTCAAAAGCAAAACAAGAAGCTGCTGTAAGTCATTTCTCTCCCTCGCCATGGCTGTACTGTAAAGAATCACAGCGAAGGGCTGCAGGTTGTTTGTGGAGATGGGCTCTGAATAATTTACTAATAGAAGTAATTCTGAATAGAGTGAAAGAGAATGTAATATCTGGCGTAATAACACGCGTGCCGCTAATTGAAACAAAACAAGCTACGAATTATTGTTTTATTATACGAATTATTGTTTTATTATTACTTGCTCCATGTAGCAGTAAATAATCACAAATAAGAATCTGAAGGAAAATAACTCAAATATATTGCACGCCCTCAGGTCAACAGGCAACAGACTTCATTCATAAATACCAAGTATTAAAGGAGTGTTTCGTGGAGAACACAAGCACCTGCAACTAATTTATGGCCTGTGAAAAGGCAAGTTTGATATGGCAGTAGCATAGAAACGGGAAACACCCCAGCAACCCCTTTCCAATTTTTTGAGAGGCACTCTCAAGTGACATGAAAGCTGGAAAATATTGAGACGACCATTTACTTTACAAAACACGTTGCTTTCCTCGTTTTTTCATTTACCAAAATCTTTAGAGCAAATAACCAAGCAGGGCTCCAGGCTAATCAACGCTTATGAAACCGACTTTTAGCAGGCACTCTAGCCCTGGAGAAGGCCATACCACGACTGTTAATGTCCTACAGTTTCCCGACAACCAACAATGATTAGAAACATCATTTGGAAAGCCTAATTATAATGCTTGCTAGCAACTTTAAAGAGAGGCAGAGTTTACATTTCAGTTTGTTTTATCTGAATCGCAGTTTCTGTTTCATAAATGCAGAACGTGATCCTCGTCTGTTATTTTAGTTGTTTACTAATAAATGCATTTGGGCTCAAGAACTTTATATAGACTATACTATACGGCCCTATACTAAACAGAAATGAGCTGATAGATCTAGAAAAAAAGAGTAATAGTGTTTTACTTGAGATTGTGATACTTTATTTGATGACATCACAAAATGCACGCTCAAATTAAAGTATTTTTAAATTTAGATAATTGATTCGTGATGTCGAATTCGTGCAAACTGAAATTTATAGAATCTACATACAGAATTTACTGACAAGATAAAAATGACAAATTAAGATGATAAAATGACAAGAAATGGCCTGAAAAAAGGATTGAGCTCATTATTTCATCAATCCTTCTTAAAAGAGAATTGGGGGTGATTACAAGCAATCAATTTTATCTCTTCGTAGAACATTAAAGTATTTAACATACGCTCAAGTCAGTTGTAAATAAGCGTTTCGAACTTTTTACATGTTGTATATTAATGTTATAGGTGTCAACTTCAACAACCAGATGCAAAAATGTCTTTGATGATATTGTGCGTGCTATGAATCTAGTACAAACTATTTACATAAACTAGACATTGTACTCAAGTATATTTACTGCATGACACAATCTGATAAAGACCTCCAAATGTGATTGTTCTTTCGCGTTCGTCTACCTTTGATATCCAGATCTATAAAGGGTTTTAATGGCTGTTTTTGCTAACTCTAAATAGTTGAAATTGTAGGCCTTTCAAATCGAATCGTAGACATGCAATGACAATGACATGCAATAGTACATTGTAACTTAGATAAAGCCAGCCTAAAAGTTAGAGGAATTCCTAATATGAGTCAAGCAAAACAAAATTGAATTGGGACATCCAAAAGTTGATTTACTATACAAGAAAGACGGACAAGGGACAACATCCCTCGAAGATGGATCGGCAATCCAACACGAGCAAACACGAATGCTTTTTCTACAAGTTGCTGAATATTCCTCTGAATTGAGAAACAAGATATACAGAAAATATTGGAGAGGGAATTTGTCATTTCAGTACATACAAAGTTATTTTTTAATCTTTATTTGTTAACCTAGGTTAGGGTTTAAGGCAGTTATTCAGCTGATGGGGGTCTGGGGCACTAGGGCCTGTGCCATTGGTATTTTCCTGAGTACCCATTTACCGGCTTTGGAAGGGTGGACAGCCGGGTTGACTGGCAACTTGTAACTGGGGCTCGAATCTGGGGCTCGAACCTGGGACTCGAACCTGGGTCATCAGGCTCCGTAGCGCTGCGCCTTAACCACCTAGCCACGCCACTACCTCAATAACTGCAGTACCGGAGATAACATTTCGGGGGAGATTGCAATTGATAAACAAAATAGCTTCCACAATTTCGAATTTTAACCAATGTTGACCAGTTGCAGCAGCTGGTTGACCATGCAAAGCATACTGTTCGCTCAACTATCCCGTCAGCTGTCGACGGGTGTGCCCCTTGGACCCAGCCGCCACCATGTGTTTTACACCTGTATTTTGTTCCATAACCGTCCGGGCAAGCTGTGTACATAAAAGTTCCAGAGGATCCAGTAAACCGGTACCAGCCAAGAGTCAGGGAATCACACGAATATGAGCCATCGATATAATTAATGTGTCGCGTGGCATCATCCAGTGATGTGTACGATTGGCATTCTGAGTTTTCTAAAATACGTAGAAATAAGGGCATGAGAGACATGATTTTTTTTAAATGATGAAAGTTTCAGTCAAGAAGGTGAATGATATCTGAACGATCATTGACAGTAAACAAATGTAGCATTCGTGAAAGGTCGCAGCTTCAAGTTTGACACACAGTAACATTACATTACTCTGTGTAGATACTAAGTAATGCACGTTACTAAAACGCAGCCTCGGCTAGCTAAAAAGAATCAAATTAAAATAATTCGTATCACTCGTAAATTCCTACGTGTTTCGCAGTTAGTTCCAATATATCCAGGAACACAGGTGCAAGAATACTGGTTCACGAGGTTGTTGCATGTTCCTCCATTTTGGCAAGGAGAACTACTGCACTCGTTTACGTCTGTGGAAAAGGAGTTGACAATCAAAATTTAAACATGCCCAGTTCCTTGATTGACACAAAGAAGATTGGAATCATAGACATCGATGAAAACTATACAAGAAAAGAACTTTCAAAACCAGCAGGATACTAACCAGTTTGGCAGTTTGTTCCAACATATCCTGGCTTACAGGAACATGTGTACATATTTACCAAATTGTTGCAAGTTGCACCATTTTGACATGGCGTACTATTGCACTCGTTCACATCTGTAAACAATGATTTAAATAGTAAGCACAAGAAAGAAGGAAGGTTGAAATCTCTCAAAACACGAGCCGTTTATTTGAACTAAAAGTGACTCACCAGTTTCACAGTTTGTTCCAGTGTACCCCGGCACACAGGTACATGTGTACATATTTACCAAATTGTTGCATGTCGCACCATTCTGGCAAGGAGAACTGTTGCACTCATTTATATCTGTAAACAATAATTTAGATAGTGAGCATCAGAAAGTTACCTTGAATAGAAAGGTTGAAGTTGCTTAGAACGTGCCACATTTATTGGAATTACAAGCAACTCACCAGTTTCACAGTTTGTGCCAGTGTACCCCGGCACACAGGTACATGTGTACATTTTACCAAATTATTGCATGTCGCACCATTTGGCAAGGAGAACTATTGCACTCATTTATATCTGTAAACAATAATTTGGATAGTGAGCATCAGAAAGTTACCTTGAATAGAAAGGTCGAAGTTGCTTAGAACGTGCCACATTTATTGGAATTACAAGCAACTCACCAGTTTCACAGTTTGTGCCAGTGTACCCCGGCACACAGGTACATGTGTACATATTTACCAAATTGTTGCATGTCGCACCATTATGGCAAGGAGAACTATTGCACTCATTTATATCTGTAAACAATAATTTGGATAGTGAGCATCAGAAAGTTACCTTGAATAGAAAGGTCGAAGTTGCTTAGAACGTGCCACATTTATTGGAATTACAAGCAACTCACCAGTTTCACAGTTTGTGCCAGTGTACCCCGGCACACAGGTACATGTGTACATATTTACCAAATTATTGCATGTCGCACCATTTTGGCAAGGAGAACTATTGCACTCATTTATATCTGTAAACAATAATTTGGATAGTGAGCATCAGAAAGTTACCTTGAATAGAAAGGTCGAAGTTGCTTAGAACGTGCCACATTTATTGGAATTACAAGCAACTCACCAGTTTCACAGTTTGTGCCAGTGTACCCCGGCACACAGGTACATGTGTACATATTTACCAAATTGTTGCATGTCGCACCATTATGGCAAGGAGAACTATTGCACTCATTTATATCTGTAAACAATAATTTGGATAGTGAGCATCAGAAAGTTACCTTGAATAGAAAGGTCGAAGTTGCTTAGAACGTGCCACATTTATTGGAATTACAAGCAACTCACCAGTTTCACAGTTTGTGCCAGTGTACCCCGGCACACAGGTACATGTGTACATATTTACCAAATTATTGCATGTCGCACCATTTTGGCAAGGAGAACTATTGCACTCATTTATATCTGTAAACAAACATATTGAAATCTCAACTTAGCAATATGCATATCAGTCAGTTGCTCGTGGTTATAAGCGTTAAAAAAATGAAATAAAGAACATTTACGCAGAATCTCGTTTTGAGTAAAGGAAGCTAAAGGATTTTGTAAACAAAAGTTTTGCCACATAGCCTGTTCACCAAGAAACTCCTGGCAAATTATAGCAAGGATGACGTAGATGGATGCCATGTCAGTTTAGACCAACTTGCCTACCTAGACAATTGTAGCCGGCCAAGTTGCTGCATGCTTCCACACATTTGTACCCGGGGCTGCAAGTCACCAGGCGGCATCTTGGACCAGTCTGAAAAAACCAAATTTGTCACATTTCATCAACGTTGTTCCAAAATTTAAAATTAATCGTGTCCTGTTGCTATGTATTGTTTATCTCGTGGAGAAACGGGCGTTGCAAGCTGTCCTGGGAAAAACCTTTACTCTTTTCCTTACCTACTTGAAGGCATATCTTCTTAAACATGCACAGATGTGGTACATGCCTTTTCATCTACTCGTCCACTGCCTAGCCAGATAGTCAAGTACGGAAATGGGTTCAATATCAAAAAAGCGATAAGCTTAAGAAAAGCAGAGCTCAAAGCAGGACAAATCCGAAACAGTTAATGATGCGACGCAGCAAAGATAAGCTGAATGCAAATTGGTGTTAGGTCCACTGTTTTCAGAAAGACCTTTAGTCGTACACGATTGATCGTTACAAGTTATCAAATTAATATCAAACAGGACACTGAGAAATGTGTAAATATAAGTGCTTTTGGGTATACCTGTGCAATGGGCTGGTAATGGATCCACCCTACCCTGGTCTCCATTACAGTTCCCGTGGTTGTTTTGTTGAAGCTTAAGATTTCGCATTCACTTGTCACTGCCTTCTTGTAGTTCAGAGACTGGCACTGGTTGTGTCCAGTACAGTGTTTGGCACAAAGCGATAACCTGACGTTCTTGACTGTCATCAGAACTCCACCTGTTGTTTTGGACAATGCTTTGTCTCTGTCTGTCGCATTGAAAAGCGCATCTCGGCGGCATGCCGACCGATGTATACTGGCTTTAACGACATTGAAAGTCAAAAGCAAAACAAGAAGCTGCTGTAAGTCATTTCTCTCCCTCGCCATGGCTGTACTGTAAAGAATCACAGCGAAGGGCTGCAGGTTGTTTGTGGAGATGGGCTCTGAATAATTTACTAATGGGAGTAATTAAAAATGGAATGAAAAGGAATGTAGTAGCTGTAAAATGCGTGCCGCTAATTGTAACAATACAAGCTACGAATTATTGTTGTATTAGAGTTATATATTGAAAGGCCTTTTACGGGCTCCGACGCAGGTTGGAAAGTGGAGAGGCCAAGGGAGATTTTAACAATTATAACAAAAGATGTTCAAAAAAGTGAGGGGGCCACGTATTCATAAATACCAAGTATTAAAGGAATGTTTCGTGGAGAAGACAAGCACCTGCAACTAATTTATGGCCTGTGAAAAGGCAAGTTTGACACCAAAGTAGCATAGAAACGGGGAACACCCCAGCAACCCTATTCCAATATTTTGAGAGGCACTCTCAAGTGACATGAAAGCTGGAAAATATTGAGACAACGAGTTACATTACAAAACACGTTGCTTTTCTCGTTTTTTTCATTTACCAAAATCTTTAGAGCAAATAACCAAGTAGGGCTCCAGGCTAATCAACGCTTATGAAACCGTGAATCGTTTTATGTCAATGCCCCTATTATGTCAAGTGAATAATACCTTGAAAGGCTGATACAAAACCGGTTTTAATAATAATAATTAATAATAACCGGTTTTGAAGATTACAGTTAGCTGTTGCTGAAGATTTTGCCGAAGTAAGCAAGTTTAGGGACACGATGCAATGCTGAGTATAAATAAATGAAAGTTCAACGTTAAACCTTCTAAGTGCAATTTTCTTAGTGAATCCCCAGTAAAGGTGGCTTGTAGCTAGAAAGTAGTCTTTCTTCAGTCAGCTAGAATAATTTGTATTATCTGATCGAGGGGTTTTAACACTGCATAAGGTTCACCATAGCATAACATTGCATAACATAACATTGCATAACATAACATTGCATAAGTGTTCTAGACATCAATGCCCTTTGCTATTTAACTTTCTATAGAAATCTCCGGTGTAAAACCGCAATGTTCCCAACACAGATTCACGAGGGAAGAGCTATGGCCATCTGCTCAAGTAGAAATATAGTTACAACGGTTTCTTGGTTTGGAACTTTAGGGGCTCACTCAGATGTAGCATAGCCTTGCTGCATTGAAAACCTTTTTATTTGTGCCTTCTTGAATATGTTTTATTTGTGCCTTCTTTAATATGTTTTGTATGTGCCTTCTAGCTCATCTGAAATTTTCAGTTGTCTTCTTTCCCACTTTTGTATGCCAATCATCACCCGATTGAAGTTGCTTACGCTGGTTTATAGAACGTTTCTACAAATGATTTGGTCAGTTGCCATTAAACACGCCCGTGTTAACTTAGGATATCAAAATAGTGTGCTCCTGATTTCTTGTGCGTAGCGGTCGATCGTCTGAAAAACTTTGATAAATCATGCTAATCAGCTTTATAATGCAAATTTTAATTTTGTTTAAAAAATGGCGTTTGACCAGGTATATCATGAATAACGTTGTAAGGCGAATTCATTATTCCTTTCAACGAGTCTACACTAAATTTTCGAAACTTGAAAACGATATTGAGATTATATCGCATTTAGTTCTATGAATGCGTAACTTAAATCCCCTAAATCTGTTACCCCTAAATTTAATGGGTTATGTTATACATCGCATAAATGAAAAGAGCAAATCAATGAAAAACAAATTAATAACGAATAAAAATTGCTTTCTTAGCGTTATGAGTGAGAGTAGCCAATTCCAATCTGATTTGATTCTCCTAGCCATTGGTCCTCTCAGTTTTCTTCAAAACCTTCTTGATTAATTTGTAATGAACTGCGCGGATGTAATGTGTTTTGTAGCACGGATTATGTTTTCAAATTTTAGTATTTAGGATATTAAAGGCCATACTCGTCGAGCTTTATGAGTATGCAATCAATGCCTAACTTTAGATAATTAGTAGTTGGACATTTGGACAATTACTCTGATAGTGTAGTATATGTAACAGAAAACAGCTCACCAAGACTCACTAGCTACAAATAACAAAGGAAAACGATGCGTAGCACAAATTAGAATGGAGTAAACACTATCAAAAGGGCTAAATTATTTACATAGACTGGTGACTAGAAATTTAAACTTGGAGGAGGGTACAACCAGGCTTTCTACCATATTGTAAACGTCAAGCAGTTTTCATACTTATTTAACAGTTCGTTTGGGGCCCTGCATCCTTTCAAAACAAAGAAGTTGCTGTATTGCATCACGTTTTTGCCTCTTCATTTTCAAAGTGTTACAGACCTCTTGACGAGCCAATCTTTAGACAAAATCATATAGTAACATTATGGCAAGCTGGATAATTGAAATCAGGGTTGTCGCGACGGGGGGGGGGGTGTAGGGTGTGACATCCTCCTTATAAAAGCACCTGTCGCCAAAAGAATTTTTAAACCTATTAATAACGTCAATAAGTCAGAAAGGCGGTCTTAAAAATTAATGTTTTAGGGATCTCAGAGCACTTTGAAACGCAAATTTTTTACATCGCCCAACCATGGTGGCCAACATTTCAGAACTTTTCAACTTCTTCGGTTCCACACTCGAAAAATCGCGCCACCACCTCACGGCAGCATGGCTAGTTTAAACAGCCATCAAGGAATATATCGAAGAAAAAACCGGTTTCAAAGTACGATGTAGTCGGAAAAATCATGGTTCTATCAGGGAATTTTTAGCTTTGCCCAACCAATAAATAAAGCACTTTAAATGACCACGCGAAAAGCCAAGCACTTTGTCGGCAAATTTGAAAAAATGAAACCCCTTTGCAATGTTATCTTCCCCACGGCCCTGATTGAAATTGAGAATTGAGACAAATTTGTTTCCACAAAATACCGTAAATCCTCAAATAAGCCCCCTTATTTATTTTTGATATTTTTTGGATGGGGGCTTATTCGAGGGGGGCTTATTCGAGGGGAGGGGGCTTAAAAACGAAAATCTTCTGGAACTCAGTGAAGGAGACATTATTAAAAGACCTCGTATATTTTAGTCGGAGTTTCTTTCTGAATATTTGATTAAATTATTAACAAAAATATAAATTTTTGTGGTAATTCACTAAAATGCCAAAGGCAACCTCAGGAGTCGAAAATAAAAAAATCAAGGGGGTTGGCTTATTCGAGGGGGGGCTTATTGAAAATTTGTAGTTCTAGGGTGGGGGCTTATTCGAGGGGGGGGGCTTATTCGAGGAGAGGGGGCTTAAAAACGAAATCTTCTGGAACTCAGTGAAGGAGACATTATTAAAAGACCTCGTATATTTTAGTCGGAGTTTCTTTCTGAATATTTGATTAAATTATTAACAAAAATATAAATTTTTGTGGTAATTCACTAAAATGCCAAAGGCAACCTCAGGAGTCGAAAATCAAAAAATCAAGGGGGTTGGCTTATTCGAGGGGGGCTTATTGAAAATTTGTAGTTCTAGGGTGGGGGCTTATTCGAGGGGGGGCTTATTCGAGGGGGGGGGCTTAAAAACGAAATCTTCTGGAACTCAGTGAAGGAGACATTATTAAAAGACCTCGTATATTTTAGTCGGAGTTTCTTTCTGAATATTTGATTAAATTATTAAC
Organism: Nemopilema nomurai; assembly: GCA_003864495.1. Lineage (NCBI taxonomy): Eukaryota > Metazoa > Cnidaria > Scyphozoa > Rhizostomeae > Rhizostomatidae > Nemopilema > Nemopilema nomurai. The sequence continues at coordinate 199,960 of ML133474.1, forward strand.
AAAAATATAAATTTTTGTGGTAATTCACTAAAATGCCAAAGGCAACCTCAGGAGTCAAAAATCAAAAAATCAAGGGGGTTGGCTTATTCGAGGGGGGGCTTATTGAAAATTTGTAGTTCTAGGGTGGGGGCTTATTCGAGGGGGGGGGGCTTTTTCGAGGGGGAGGGGGCAATTCGAGGACGTATAAAGGAGTATAAGGTGGGTCGTTCTGTTAAGGTGGTAAGCCTGCATTTTTGCAATGGCGGCAGAGAAAATGTTTGGTCGTGTACCAAGTAGCACTCCTCGCGTTTCATGGTTCGAGTTTCTGTTGGACAAATCTGGAAAGCTTCTCAAAGAGCACGTTGCATCTAGAAATGCAGGTATTCTAGACTTTTTATTATTTTTTCTTTTGACTTTCCATGACATGAACTGTTTATCCTTTGGATTTCTCCCTTCTCTTCATTAGGGGGCATATGGAGTCGAGTCGCCAATCAAAAAATTTTCATATTCCACCTAGCAAAAACTTGAATCTGGCATCTATTTTTGATATTTTTAATTATTATTATTATTTTGTTGATACTGATCAGATTATACTCAGCTGAGTGTAGATAAAACGTTTAGTGCAATTTGGTTGCATTTTCGCTTCCAGCACCACCAATTTTTTCATGGTTATTTCTTTCTGTAGACCCTTCTCCACTACAGTTATGCAAAACATTTCTCCAAAAATGCGCTGTTCCATCTCAAACTGTTGGAGGCCAGGTAAGACACCAACCTTGCCTTTCAATTTTTTTGCTTCTCAATAGTTTTCTGTCACCAATGCCACTTCTTGGAAAAGGTACCAGAAAATTTAGCCTTGGTCCATACCTTAAAGGATCATGTAGACTAGACAATGTTTAGTCCACCAAAGTGGCTCCATAATTCTACCATATAAACTTTCCAATACCAGCCCCAGTGTGAAATTGTGTGTTCTACATTTTATATGTTGTTATTTTTCAGTTCCCATTTTGAGTTTTGACCTTAGTGCATTGTTTTTGTTTGTTTTACATTTGTGTAGTTATGTGTCTTGTTTGCGGATAGTATTAATGTTTTGATGGAAACATTAATAAAAGATCCAAATTTTCATCTGAATCTGTAGCCTCAGGTTCCTTTGGAGAATGAGAGAACAAAGCAACTCAGGCTCCTTGCACTTGTTGTTGCATCATACATACACTGGGATTTGGATGAGATAAATGATGGGTAATCAAGCATTTTTATCATTTATTTTTTCATTGTTTAGTATAGATTGTGGTATTAGCAGGCAAAAATGTTTTTATTTGTAAGATTTCATGTTATATTCTTATGAGATGTTCAAGTAAATTCATGTTTGTCAGATCATCTGAATTTTGTCGCTCTTGAAGTTCTCAATTTAAAGTTATGGCCACATCTTCTTTAATCATTCTTTAACCCTTTACTTTCTCAACCTATAATTTGGCATTTTGAATCAAATTTTTCTATTTGTTATCTCCCTTTTTGTTTAGCATTCAAATGAATTTTCAATATCTTTTGTTGATTGAACTTCTGAAGAATTATGGCTTGACAGAGGCAAGTTGAATACAACCATCCTGTTCCGAACCGTCTACAATTTTGTTATGAAAAGCAAATTTTTAGTGTCCATATCAAAAGCTTGTAACTACAGAACAATGGTATCTATCTATTTTCATTCATCTTGTAGACAAATTTTTTCAATCTTCATACTGATTAATGTTTTCCAACTTTTTGTATTTGCTGTTTTTTTGGTAAACATAGTATGAAATGCTTTAAGTGTATGAAAAATAGCATGAAATGTGTTTTCTATTCATTCATTAATTGCTTGCTGTGTGCTAAAACGTTTTTAGTTAAGATAAGCCTAATATACCATGATACAAAGTAAGTGGTTGTGTCAATTCTATTAATAACTTGATTTTAAAGTCCTCTGTAATTCACTGATAGCTCTTATTGAAATATTTATAGTTCTGCTCTTGCTTTTTTGTAGAATAAAATTACTGGTGTATTTCAACCAGAAACAATGGACAACCGGCTGCTTATGGTCTGGATAGTGTTTCATAGATGGTAGGAGATGCTACTATTGAAGTCCCCTTAACTTGCTGACTCCATACTATCAGATTTAGCTTTTGAACAGGAAAGTGACTGTAGTTGAAAGCCCTTGCTATAGGGCTCTAATAAATTGTCCAAAAGCAGCCTTCACCGATTTAAAGCTTTAGTCATTTGCAAACCTGCTCTACCTAATTGCTATTCTTTGCTCCTTGAAAACTATCTTTTAATTCCTGCTGCAATATTTTCCAGGATTGTCCGATCTATAGTGAAGATAAGTAACAACAAGAAGCCAGAAAAGAGCAGATTACGGTTTGAGTTTTTTGTTTTCAAAAATCAGTTTATGACACTTTCTCCTCCTTAAATTCAATATTACACTCAAATAGTCCCAGAAGGTCAATTATGTTCAGATTTGTCTTAAGCATTGTGATGGGTTTTTTGTTTTTTTAACTAATTATTTTTTTAATTAAAAGGTCTGGAAATCAGAATACTGTTTCCCAAGAAGAACAAATGATTCCTATGGTATTGTATCAGCCAACCTATTTCATACCATGGAGTTAGTTACAGACACAGATTTAACTTTAGTATTCGATCAACTTAAACATTAATTGTACCATAGACTGTAGTTCATTTTAAGGAGGCAGATCATCAGTTTGTACTTTGACTGTAATATCCTAAAATGCCATTTCTATGTTCACCTAAGACCTTGTTTCCCTGTACTAGTTAAAGCAATGTATCGATTATAATGTAGAAATTGCTTTACTAGGCGTTGTATCTTGAATTATACCTGAAGCAACATTGTAATGAGAGAATTTTTTTATGCTACTTGCAAGCGTTTGGCAAGGCCTTTCTTTGACGAATGACTGACCCACTTTTGTAGTTTTACGGGTATCTACCACACTCTCTGCATGTGCTAAACCGATGTCTATCGCTGGATAGAGACCTAGAGGTGCCCTTTCCCAGGCTGGAGGGCGAAAGCAAGTCGGACGAAAATACCAGACTTGGTGAAGATAATGTTGAGGGTGACGCAACTATGAATCAAGATGGTACTAATGAGCTGAATGATATTCAAGAGAAGGAGGCAGATGCAAAGGCGACTGACAATGTATACAATGAAGTTATAATCGTGAAAGTGGAACATGTCAAAATGCAGGTGAATATAACCCTTTTATTCTGTATTCAACAAAGCAATATCAACAAGGCAATTTGTATATCAGAAAAATTAATGTGATTAAGTAGAGGAAAGATGGGGTTATGTTGAGACTGCTGTACGAATGCAGCTTATGTTACAAGATTGTTTTGGAGCAAGCTGCGCCTTCAATCTACTTGTCCCATTCGTCTCTTATTAGGTTTATCTATGAACGCTTCCTAAGATGAAGTATACAAGCACCTAACGTGACGCAATACATGTGCCTTTATGGATCGTCCGTGGTGATACGGTCGTTTCCTAATCCGGTCATTATAGGTCACTCCGTAATATTCCTAAGTATGGGATTATTTTGATAATAGACGCTGCTTTCTCCCTAGATTTTCTCAGATCTTGGCCTTTTTCATTTCTTCCAAGAAGATTATCACGACGCATTCAAGCACCTTGGCCAACTTTTTGAATACCTGGTAAGTTCATCCATAAATTTGTGCTTCGTGTTTGCAATGCACCCACCAAGCACTTTAATGCTCTTTTCAATTACGAGGCAGATCTTTGAATTATTACTTCTAATTTTATCGTCAATCACGAATGAATAATGAGAGTTACTTGTTTGTTTTAGCAAAAAGAAAAAGACTTCAAGGTGGTGAAAAATCTACCAGATATCAAGGGATTTTTCCTTGCTTGCTCGATGATTTGCAATAAAACAATCAGTGATGACTTACTCGCCCAAGAAAATGTTTCATTGATGCTAAGAAGTGAAAAGTGTCTGTCAGAAAATTTTGAGGTATTTTTACTGTGGCTGAATTTGATTTTAAGAATGATGGTTCATTTCCAATATAAGACTAACGAGATTTTATTAGTTTAAATTCGTGTTGGTCAGAATGATTTTAAATTATTTTTAAAGGATGACTGGAATTTTACATTCAGTATTTGCTAGATTAACTATGTAAGTAACATTGTGTTGTTGGTTTTGGCTAAAACTGTTTAAGATTGGGTTTCAAGGAGGAATGTTTACTCTCTGAAACTGACTATAGTTATCAACTCATTAACATTGGCAGTCCCTAATGCGCTATTCATTTCACAATCGTGCTTACAGTAGTTGAACTTCGTTTCTAGGGGCTGTTTGAGCTATTAAAGGAAGATAACGTGAAGCGAGAATTAAACTTAGACTATCGAGAAAACATTGAGTCGCTTGTTGTTGCTGAGCAACGTAAAGATCTGTTATTCAAAGTTTGCGCTTGCAATGCTCTCCGAAGCTCATTGGCGGGAAACCTGCTTTCATGCACCTTCTTGAAGTCGTTGAAGGCTGTCAACAAAGAAGAAATCAGTGTTCTTGTCGAGGTAATTTGAAGAAAAACGTACTTTTAAGAAACGTCCCTGCTTTCCTCCAGTTCCTGGTACTTCTCTTTCACTAAGCTTTTTCGTCCTTTTCATCAGTCGTCATTGATCTAGATTTTGCAAGGTCATGTCTTGTTCCCAAGCCTTGATCAGCTTGATGCAACTCGTCTTAGTGCATCAAATTGAGAAAAGCCGTTTTGATTATATTTGATCAGTTGACCTTCATTTTAGCTGTGTAACGATATATTGTCGAACGCATCCAAAAGGACAGACATTGGTCATCTCAAGCGATTCTTAAGGTGATATTTAATGGTTTTCAGTGTTTGCTACACCTTTAAATGTCCGTTGCATAATTTGGTCTTCGCAAAAATTGCTCGTTGTCAAAAGTCAATCAGTAACTGATTAATCCAATCAACGAATCATTCAACCGCACAATCTCTTAATCATCGAATCAACTTTTCCACAAATGAGAGTCGTCTATGCTTATCTACTTAAATTCCTGTTTGTCTGATTTTCATAGAACGATTTCCAAATTTCTGTCTGAAGAATCGCGAAATTTTCTACAAGAGGACAAGCAACTCCTGCCATTGTTTTCGTCAAAGGTCTGTGTTTCTTTCTGGCAATAAGCGAGTTCTTGTGTATATTGCGATAGACTGCAGTTTGTCAAGGGACCTTAGCGAGGCTGCGGCGTAATTGGACTTTGGTTTACTCAGAAGCTTATTTTGATGTTTATTCTCTTTCAGTAAGAATCCATCTCTCACAAGCTATTATCTAGTATTGGTTAAAAATTTTTACTGAAAGCTCTTACTGGAAGCTGAATCTGTGCAATGTTGTTGATCGTGAGATCATTAGTGCTTCTAGACTGTATTGTTGTCTCTTAGTTTTGATACGATATTTGATGCCAACAATGAGGATAACCTTCATTGCTTTGCACAGGATGACTCTGCCATTATCGTGAAAGATGCCATGGATGCCGAGGACACTGGTTTTCCGTGCATATCTGCAGGAGGAAGCTCACTTCTAGAAGGTCGGCACCTCACCTGTACACTATGGGTGTCTACTGTACTCTATGTCCCCTGCTTATACCAGTCAACTTGATGGCATCTGCATTTAAACTGTGAGATGGCCTCAATCCATTCGCAATGCTTTTTAGCAGCAATGCTGTTATTGTAGCGATTACCTCACTCAGATCAAAACTGTTTGTTTCGTTTTTTGGAAGTATGGCTTAGGTATACACTCGGGGAGGATGACTAACTTTAGTAGATAGTTGGATGGACCTGAACCATCTAAACTTCGTAGATGAAAACTGAATATAGCTATACAGAATACTATAAGCGCCGACTTTTATTTTTCCCAGGGGGGGCTCAAAATTTAAATTTGAAAAAAATTAAAAAAGTTAAAAGGTAGAGAAATTACCTGTCGCTTTAATAACATAATACAACATATGTAGTATGTATAATAACAAAACAAAACATTTTAATAAAGCAGATATAACATCATGGTCTTCAGTATCATCAGTTCAATTCTTTGATTGATTTCCAACGAAATTCCCAGGGGGGGCTCGAGCCCCCAAGCCCCCACGTAGTCGGCGCCTATGCAGAATACAGAATGAGAGATAATATGTGGCTGATAAAAAACTGATTCGTCTTGATACAAATATATTCTTTGTTGGAACATTGCCTTTGCATAGAGCTCAGAGCACGCAGTGACGAATGTTTGTGCTCACGCGCCTAAATTCTGTTGAGCTATGAAACCTGTACGCGCCTTTTTTTGATGTCATCATTTTCTTACATCTTTCTTAGCTGTCAGCCATTTCAACCCAAAGGATGACGCGCATTTTGTGAAGCGGGAGATGACCCTCTCGACCAATCCTGAGAAGCTGAAACAATTAGCCACTCATCTTAATGAGCTGTGCCCGGGAAAAGATATTTCAAAGGTAATATTATGTTGAAGGCTTCGTTCAACCGTTTGCATTGCGTTGCCAGGTTTAATTTTTTGTACTTGTAGGCTCCTTTAATTTCAGAATTTCCAAAGGTTCGTGACATGCACTAGATTCATTAACATTCAATCAAAAATCAAAACAACTGTTGTAGAGTATGACTGTTTACTTTTTTGACAAAGTCATGTTAATAATAATTTGCAAGTATTCGCAAGTCAATGATTTTAATCAAAATTTTTTCCTTGTGCAGACAATTTAAACCAGCTCTGTAAACGTTCTTTTCTTTTCCAGAGTTTCCAGTGCATCCCGTATACTGAGCTAATTAGTGAAGTTCGCGATTCGTTAACCCAAATGCTGCTTCATGTTTATCTCACGAAAGCAAGAGAGTTAGCCAGCAAACAGGTGTTGTCTTTATACCCGGATTTCTCCATTCGTAGTTTACTGTTCCACAAGAAGGAAGTATTGTCTTATCTAGATACGGCTGTTATACGAGGTTTAGGGCGATGGGTAGAATTGCTTTGATTTTGGATCACTAATTGTTCATATTTGTAGTAACATTTTATCGAATATGCAGCATTTATCATGGCAATAGAAGAAGTCTCTCTAGGGTCAGACAATCAGGCATTCTCACCTCAATGTTTTCGATCTACGATTTGTGCATATTGATATTGACAGGCTTTTTAAATGATCTTTAGACTGTTTTCCCGTCCACTTCTGTTTTTTGTGGTAAACTTTGACAGCCATGTTTTTAGACAGTCTATAATAGAATATCCCTTCAGCCTTCGATAATCATTAGAAATCTTAAGGGACTAATCTGATTTGACTTGCTGGATTTTTGCTTTCCCTTGGGCATTTGCGATTCTAGTTGGGAGTTGGTTTCTTTGTTACACGTGGATTTCGCCCTTAGGACCTCGCGCAGTCACTGACCCTTCTTACAAGTGCATTGGAAGTTTTGAACCAATACTGCATCCAGTCTGGAAGTAACACCCAGATGAATAGAATAAAGAATATCATACACCACGAGATGTTATCAGCCAAGGTTCAACGTGAGCAAAGTAAACAAGATGGCAGGTTCGTTTCTTCTACGCCAAGGCAACTAAAGACCAATTTGTTTTTCGGTTTCCTAGCAACAAATTTTGGGTATCTTAATTGCAGACTGGTATCGGTAATACGAAGATGCCTCAATATAAGATTTCTCAAGCGCTAATTAATAACTTGGTTCCTTATATGTGCACAACAGCCATTACAACGTTTTTTAAGATGGATTGTTCACTTCCAAGTTCGATGTCAATTTGTAAATCCTTTCCAGTGATTCTCTGGGCTAGTTCTATCATGCGAATGAATCAGAAGTTGCAGGAGAATCAACCCTCCTTAGCATGAAGTTTTCATAATCTTTTGTAGTTTACTAATTTTCTTATGGAGTTTAATAATTTTCTTAGTACTATTCTATTTGATGTTACGTGATTTATAGCTATATATGCATCTTGAGCCGTTCCATTAAGTTCTTCATAGATTCAGTTGTTTACTTAGCTCGAGTCTAGTAAAATGTAATGAAGTGAAGCCTAAAAGTAATATTGTCTTTTCTCCTCCTTGTAATGAGAAATCAAGAAATACATTTTAGGTTGGTATTTTTCCAATTTTTGGTGCTTCAGGAATGACTGTAGTTGTGTGTATCATGCTCAAAATTTTTCTCCTGTCTTGCCTTCAGCGTGAATATTGATACATTGCGGCTTTGCAAGGCATGCTACCATCACCGAGAACAAGGTAAAACTCCCTTCTTCGTGCCCCTTCTTTTCTTCACTGGTGCAAAAACACGCAATTCAAGCTTTATATGTATGTGTATTAATGTTGATTCTTTTTATGAAGAGGCATTTTGACCTCGTAACTAAATTATGGAATAAAATCATAAGTTTGGCTGCCTTTCAACAATTTGATATTCCAGTATCTCCGTCAGTTTTGAGCACTAAATTATGTTGGCAAGTTTGACATTTACAATATATGTTTTTGCTGTTGTTGTAAAGGTTATATTATTTTCTTGCATCAAATTGACAGTGTTTTGTTGTTGTTGTTGTTCCTTGTGGATTTTATATAGTATACATTGTGAAGCCTTTTGAAAACGCATTCACTAGAAGTAGGAGATCTTTGCGGTGTTACTCACTCTATGGCCTTCATCCCTTTCTAGATCCGCTTCCAAAGAAGGAAATATATTGCCACATTGTTTCGTACCTACTGAACAATAAAGAATGGCAGTTTCTCATTGATGAAAGAGGGAACTTCGAAGGGGTAGCGGACTTCATGGAGGTTTGTATCGCATCAAGACGATATTTTGTCATAGGCCTAGGAACTCTTGGGCTAGCTGCCAGTTGAATGAGTTGCAGCTAGTTCATTAGTCATAATTGTTTTCACCAGAGAGAAATAAGGAAGAAAACTTTTTTGTAATTCCTTTTTGGTAGCTTATGGTACTGATAGGACTAAATCAAACAACCTTAGAGGATCATTTCTGAGGGGAAGACATCATGAGCTCCCAAGAACTATGAGTTTTCGCACGCTAGCACGACCTATTCTGTTTTTTTTACAGCTCGGATGTCAGCTTGCAACGGTGTCGGTCGGTTTATCAAAAGCTGGTGATGCAGTCTGTAAACATGCCAACGAACTCTGGAACACAGGTAGGGCACTGGCTCAGGCAAATGCGATCTAGCACCGAGCGCTATTTTCATCCATCAATCAAATCTAGATTGAGCATGGGCCTGGTGTGCAATTTTCTATTGCCTTAAATGACCTGACTCTAAAAGACTCAGCAATGACCTCGCAATGAATCTTGCACGAATATTTTCACAGTGAATCATGTAGCGGGACCTCGCATTGAGTTTTGAAGTGATGACGTCACAAAGATAAATTGCCTTCACTTCAGCCAGGGATAGACTAGAAGAAATAATAAGAATAATTATCATACTATTAGTAATAATTATAACATGGCAGAATGAGCATTTCCACTACTGGCGTGACCCTTAAGCTAAGAAACAGAAGCAAAAGGAAAGACTAAGTGAAAATTCATCTTACAATTTCAACTATGATGAAAGATAAGGTTAACAAACCATTTGCTAACAGATCACTATCATATCAGCCAGGCTCCTTAAGTTCAGGATATCAACTGAGCTTCTGTTTAGCCAGTTTCACATTCGGAGATGAAAATTTTGTGGGCCTTTCTCGGAATTGGCGATCAGGGATTTGAAATACTGAAAGAGCTTCTTGTAATGTCACGCACTAACGTTCCCATGTGAGTCTCTAATTATTGTTTGATTGCAGTTATCACGATTGTTTGCGACTGTGTTAGTAACACTGGGCAACCACTGATGGCCTTCGAAAGATCTCCCCAGGGAACTCGACGTAGTCCCGCTGCAGTAACCAAGTGAGTGGTGCTTTTTGTCGTTTCTCAAAGCTGTGTTTAAACTGTTTTTACTCTACGCAAATCTGCCATAAACCAGGAAGCTTCGATATAAAGGCAGCCAGAATCGCTCGCTTTCGAAGGGCTGATGCTTATTCAGGTTATTAAGTCTATTTACAAGTTTCAACAACTATATTAACTTTAGAGCTGTTTTTTCTGTACCTAAGCATTTATTTAAATTGTTAATCATCTTGAAATATTGCAATTACAACGAAAATGGTTTATGATTTGATCCCATTTAAGCAAGAATTTTCCACTATTAAAATGGTGGTGGTTCCAAAATTTCTCACTGTTTTTCGAATTTTTCATAATGCCTATCATGATCTTCGACATTCTTGCCCCTGATTGCCGGATAATTGAAATTTGGTTAATTGTAAGCTTTGGTTTCTAGGAATGATTTCATGATGTTCCTAAAGACACTGAAGGTATGAAATTTTCAATAAAGCTTCTCAATATTTCAACCTCTTTGTTCAAGTATTTTCACTATCCATTTACACGTACAATTTTTCTAAGAAAAATCATTGCATGGTATTACTTGCATGAATCCATTAGATTGCCTTCGGCTCCATAACAATTTCCTTGAGATTTCTTGACTCGCCTGTCGCCTTCCCACTTAGCCTCCTCGTAAAATGGAAGTTTAGAATCATTTTTTGGTCATGTATAGCTTTTAAAAGGTATTTGATAGAATTTACCATAAGAACTTTAAATGCCTAGTTCAGAAATAATCTCATTGGTTGCCTTTTAACACAGTCCCCTTATCAATCAAAGCCTGTTTTCCGAATCACTCCCTTCAAGTTTATTCTCCTCTGCCATTTTTGGGTTTTCTCGACATTCAACCTAAAGATATCAACCGGACTCCCAATTATTTGTGAGGTTTTTTCAGGTTATCATTCAAAAAACATTTGATGTGTTAACAGCTCTTGATGCAGTTAAACCGATACAAATTATTTTGGCATGTTCTTTTTCTAATTCCTTTTGCATCTTCCATTGTAGAACAGCACTGTTTTGTCGGTTTTGGCGTCCTGTCTGATATCTATAATGAATCTCTTGAAGGTATGCCAAGCTCTTTAACGTTCTTTTCAACTATAAATTCTTTTAGTTAATTCTATGTTAATTGTTAATTGTAAATTCTATAAATTCTTGTTTCATAATGAAAAGTTATTGTAAAGATTACCGCGATTCATTTGAGAATTCTCTCTTAAAAATAGTCCGTCTTAGAAAATTTTTCTTCCAACCAATAGCTCAACTATATATTGGCTACAAGTGTATTCTAGTGCAATTTTCTGAAGCTGTTTATTGGTTTTTAAAGAAGTGCTCTACTTTTGACAGAACAATAGTCAAGTCGAGCTGAAAGCACTGTACAGTCACATTTGGCCTTCGACCCTCAACTTGTAAGTTGCTGTATTTTTCTCCGTTTACCATACTACTATATAGGCGGATGAGTGTTGCTTTGAGGCTGAGTATGTTACAGTGCAGCTTGCACTCGAGCTGTCCGCCTCTAGAGAATCAGTGGCCACAAGGCTCGTGTCTGCTTACAACTCACATCGAAAGGCCTGCTTTGAGTAAGCTAGGGCCGCTTTTCGATGTCTCTGATGATGTTCATTTCTTTTTTATTTCTATAATATTTATACAGGGTAAGTATTGAATACACAAAGTGATATTGATTTACAAACTGTTAAAAAGAAAAAATCTACTAAAATTTCAAAATTACAGAATTAAAAAATAACAGAATTACAGAATTATAGAAAATGTTGCTGCCCAAAGTATAAATTATTCTGTTATTTTGCAAGGTTTAATTGACGTCTTGTTTAATTGATGGTTTGTAAGCCTAATTTGAGAAGAAGCAGACACTCTTTACTGAACCTTCTTTTGGTTGCTAGCGATAACATTAATGGGAAATGCGAGCAGATCCTCTCGGTTTTGAGTCCACTGCTGGATAAGATCATAGCCTCGGATCCACGGAACATAGCATGGTTAAGGAGCAAAGCTGACATCCATCTAGGTAGCTCATTTTTTAACGAACCAGAGACTAATTAATGATGTTCGTTCTCCACTGTATTCAAAACATATTCAATTTCTCTACATTCAGTCCTTTGCATGGAGCAGATTAATTGGTTCTTTCCAGGTCCACTACCAGTTTTCCTTGTGACAGGTTCTGCTGGGCCTAAATCAGCTTTGGACCTGACTTAGTTCGTTCCTTGTTTTCGTTGTCAAGTCCTATTTTATCATCTTTAACTGGAAAGAAGCCAGTTTGCATTATGTGAGCACATTCTGTAGGAATCAAGATTGGCCGTTGGTCAAAGTCATTGTGTTTTCTTCGATGCCTCATTTTTTAACGAACCAGAGACTAATTAATGATGTTCGTTCTCCACTGTATTCAAAACATGTTTAGTTCTATAATAACTAATGTGTAGAGATTTAACGACTTGCGCGAAAAAGTTTCTTGAAGAGTTCCTATTCAGTAAAAGTGCTAAGTTGTATATGATCGAGTTAAAATCGAGCCAATCACTATGAGCACTTGTTATGAATTTAGTTGAAGGTAAATACAGAGATGCAATGAAACTGTACCTGGAGGTTGGAGCGATGACGTCAAACATGTTTAGTGTACCAGTCCCTTTTCATGCCTGGGATGACCAGGTGAATTTTTCTTTAGCTCTGTTTTGCTAACGGACCGTCAATTTCTTTGTTTGTTTCTTGTTTTCTTACAACAACTTTGATCTATATAACAAGGGAAGATAATATGAAATTATAACCCTGACATTACTAAACCTTCAATGAACTAGTTGTTAAATGAATTTGAAAGTTTCATGTCGTGACTGCAACATATGTTTATTCCATATGATGGTGCAGCTTTAATAGAAAATAGTGACGTCACCTGTGGAAATTTATTCGAAATATAGCGCGTGTTAATGTTCGATGTCGTGATCTTGTTGCAGACCAGAGTCGATTCCCACGAGGGATATGTTTCCTATTGGATATGGTTTTCGCTGCACCTTCATTCCATAACCAGACGGCTTTGTTTATTTTTGTCCAAATGTAAACATCATAGAAGTAATATGAATTTGTAAATTTCGGGACTGTACCAATGTTCCTTTGTTTTTAATAGATTTACCAACGCATGATAGACTGCTGCATGAAGCAGAAATTATACTCACAGGCAAGTGAAATACATTTCTTATCTATTGAAGCCTCTTGGAATACATATAAAATTCCCAGGTTAACTTAATCAGCCATATTGCACGAAGTGTGTTATTGGGTGTATTAAAAGTCTTTCTTTATGAATCGACTTGCTTCAGGATTGTTTCTGGCGAAAAGTTTTAAATGGATCCTTATGATAAAAGTTAGCCCAAATCTTCAAGACGTTATGTATACCACAATAATTTTTTCTAAATGTATGTTTTTAAATAGCTTTTGAGCATCAGTGTTTCCTGATATTTCAGGCAAGGCGGCATTTGGAATTTGATTTCAGTTTCCCACTAATATGTTCTAAGTGCCAAGCGCAGCTTCCAAATCCCTTCTTTTGCAAGTTTCTCTGTTTTTGGTGTGTTAATCAACAACCTCCCTTTCTGTTACCTTAGAAATCGGCTTGTTTAAAATGGCTGGTTTATTTTCTGCCAAATACAGTACGCAAAGTATTTTTTTTTAAATGCTTCAAACATATTCATAAACAACACTGTTGTCATCTTTCTAAAGGCGGTCGTCTTGTGTCAGTTTGTCGACCCGATCGACTACCCAACGGTTTTGAAATCAATTCAAGAAAACGGTAAATCGTAAGTACCTAATTTCATTGGTGTTAATCACAATGGAATGATTATAATACAACTTACATAACGTGACAGTTATCTGTTTTCTGGTTCAAGGGAATATCACACGGCAGTATCAGTTTCTCTCTTAAGTGTTTACATTTTTTGACTTGCCTTCAATGTGTTTTAAAAGATTTAATGTACTTTCAACTGCTTCTATTTTCAATTGACCTCAGTCTCAATTCAGAGTTAACTTTATGATGATGTATGCTGCTTCTTGTTTCAGTAGTGACTTGATTGACACAACATACGACTGTATTTGGGATCCAACTATTCTCGAGTTTCTTATTTGTATCCATTTCTTTCAAGCTTTAATTATTGCCTTTTGTGTCTATCAAAAAATATGTACCAATGATGTTGTTTCGTTGTTGAGTCCTTAGCAAATAAAGTCAACTTTTAAGGCCCAAACAGTGTTCATAAAAAAAACTTTTTCTTAAGGTTTGTCCAATAGTATTGCATGAAAAAGGCTTTGTTTTGGTTGAAGAGGTTTTCAAGCCACGGGGTCAGTTAAATAATAGCAAGTTATCTGCTTTTATTTATCTCTATATTGTATTGTGGTGAAATTTGTGTCAATTTGTCTTTGCATGCATTATGTTTTCTGTCGAGAACTGCTTCAATTCCTTTAACTGCAACTAAGATGCTCATACAAAGCGTTTTGAAGTCGAAAAGAAGCAAATTGCTGTAAGTGTGCAAAGTTTGAGTTGCGTCTTTTTTATAACCATTTTTATATTGAATTTTTCCTAAGAAGCTTCTCGATGGCCCATCTTCTGTGCACGTACTTTGAATGCAAAATCTGCGTGGCATCACTTTATTGTAATATGTTTTGATGGCGATCATCCTTGAGTATCTCACACCAGAATCTTATGAAATACTTTGCTTAATTTGTCAAATGTTTACCGTCCTGTGTAGAACTTTCCTCTCCGTGAAAAACTATTTCTTATTCATTTATCTGAGTTAAGCTTGATATATTATTTTTCCGCTAAACCAATGTAATGCAACTAAATAATTTTGTGAGAAATTACAGCTTCGCATAAACTTTGGGTCATTTCGGATTTCAACCTGTTTTTGTTCATTTTTAGATAAAGATGATCAGCCAGCCCGAGATCAATTCTTGCAATAGTCCAGAAACATTGAAACAAACTTCCAGTTTGAAAAAGTGCAAATTCCTTAGATTTTTAGCCAAGTTTTATTGGAATTAGCACTTTAATTTTGCTTATATTTATTTAGTTGTACTGTACGCAGAATATAAGAGAACATTAGAATGTTTTTTTCTATTCCTTTTTTTCTTCATTTCTTCAAATTTTCCGTCCCTTTCCAGGAATGTTCGTGGGAGTTTATTTACTTGGTTTGGAATTTAAAGTCAATGCTCTTAGCTTGCCATTTTCGACAGAAGGACTTACACATTTAGTTTATAGGTTGGCTTTTCAAGTGCAAATGCAAATTTTCAAGCAAGGAGCTTTCCTGCTCAGATAGCAGGCTGCTGGGAAGGAGTAGCTCGAGCTCCTGAAAGGGCTATGCGGAGGATCAAAACGAACCCTGCAAGATTTTGATTGTTCGAAGCAAAAAAAGCTGTCGATGATAGAAATAGGTCGAAATATTTGATTCTATTTTGCCGAGAACAGAATATTAAATTGTCTTCGTATTACTGACATAAATGATTGTCACGTAAAACCATCTATGCGTAAAACAGTCATGTATGGAGCACCTCAGAAATTGCGAAGGAGCTCACTTTTTACATGAAGTAACTTGCAGCAATAGGTCTTTCCACATTGAATCCGAAGTGGTAGGCAGTGGACTCAACTTCTGTTTAATAACTAAGAAAGATGGTTTCTCAGTGGCGGCAAGCAGGTTTAAAGTGAGTGATTAGAATCTGCTTAGAACCAGTAGATCAATTTTTGTTACTTTTTCGTTCAACCTCAAAGTCACAAACTTTCCATCCCAGTTTCGTTGGTCTTAATTCTTGGGCCTAAGAGAGCCCACGAAGCGAATGTATTTTGAAAAAATCGAACTGTTAAAGCATTGGTTAGCACGAAAGTAAACCAATATAATCTGGTAGGGATCTTGAAAGAACAAGTAAGAAAGTGGGTTAACTGGTCTTATGCAGAGATAAATGTTTTCGTCCAGGCAGATCTGTTGTAGAAGAATATCTCAATTCATTATCAAGAATCTTAGGCAGGTAGTGAGGCTACACATCACTCTCTCCGTCTATGCCGTTGTTCACTCTCATCATAAACTGTCACTATCATTTCTGGGTTAGCCAAAGCCACCCTCTTTATGCTTTTCCAATATAATAGATTACTGTGCATTGTCCACTCAATGTAACTTTTTCTAAACATGCACACTTCCAAACACACTATGCCTGGTGCCCCAAATCTCAATAATGGGCACCGAAATGCTAAGTACATCTTTTACTTAGCACTTAGCCTTAAGAACCTACTTTTTGAGGTACAGACTGGAATAGGTTCTTATTGGAAAGATACTTAGATTAATTTCAGGGTGTGAAGGTTCTTATTCAAAGGATTCCTTACTTGAAATTTAAGGATTTATCATAAAGATATGCATTAAATCCTGTTTTGTTCTTTTGGCAATGTAATTAATTACATTGTTAGCAATTTTTAACTCAGAATCTTAACAAAAACATTAGCTGTTGAATTAGAGGGAATGTTCAGAAGTTGAGAGCTAATGCAGACAAATCTTTTTTCCAATGGCCCTAAAATGCAATCCAATCATATAAAGTTTCTTAAAACGTGTGTGTATTAAAATACATGAAGACTTCAAAGCTTTATGATCTATAAGTACCCCCTTGCCATACTGCCAACTCTAATGCTTTGGTGAAATTTGGAACAAAGAATGTTTCACAAACAGTGCTTCAGTTTTGCATTAGTTCTCCTTCATCAGTATTCCCAAAATTATTTACAAAATCATTCACAAAACTACTTGCAACAGGGATATTTAAATTTCAGTGATTTTTAAAACACATTATCCAGTGAATCTATCAATTTCAATCTTTAGTATTTTGCCCTTGAAATAAGAACCTATTATATTTTATCACACTGAAGCAGGCTCTTTATTACAAGGTGCATTATTTAGGAAAAACAGCCTATGGGCTCTTATTTTTGCAAGTTCTTGTATCCAGGGATTAGCTGTATGCTATCTTAAGTCATTGTTAGCTTCAAGCAAAATGGCTTATCTGTATAAAATATTCAAACTATCTTTTTCAGTTACCTCCAGTTTTCATCAATTTGTGCCAAGGCATTTAGAAGATGCTTAAAACCAGAAATTAGGGCTGACGCATTGAGACGTGAAGAAAGTTTAATGAAAGTGACAAGGTGGAAGGATGGAAAGCCCTTGAAAGAATCAAGTATGCCAAATAATTTCTACTGTAAACTGTCATTAATAACTTCATCACCTTGTTACAGTATCAGTGCTTCTTTATTAATAACATTGATGTTCAACTGGTCAAGAAACTTTTGATGCTTTTTTAGCATTGAAATACTAAGGTGTTATCAGTACCTTCTATAGACTGTCATCAATACCTTCTAAAAATCCAACACACAGAGGTGTCTATAAGAGGATTTGTGTTGTGCATTTAAACAGCTATATATACCTACTCTTGCAATGCATTTATTTATTGCAAACCATGGTTTTTATGTTGACAAATTAATGTTGGACCACAATCAAAATCTTTTTTTTTCTAGAGCAAATTCAAGTTTAGAGAAGCCATAACCTGAAATATTGTTTGAGAAGGCAAAAGAGTGGATGTTTGTGCCATGCAGAATTTCTGATAATATTGTATTTTGTTTCCATCCAGTTCATGTTTGTGTATTCATTTGTATGAATTTTTTCTTGTGTTTCCTTACTTCAACAAACAGATTTTTTTTTAAAGATAAATCTTTTGAAAATCACCAACATCTGTGGTAGATTTTCAAAAGTTTTTTAACTATACCATGACCTCATTCTGAGTTTTTCAGAGAAAAAACAAACAATGGCTTGCAAAGTTGCCTTCAAACTTTTGTCAAGGACATTTCAAAAAGGAAAAACCAGCCTTAGAAAGTCGTTTCCAGCTTCGAAAAGGCCGAGTGAAAGTAAAGTTTACGATAGATAAAAATGCATTTGAAGCAATTTACAATCTGGTCTTTGAAGAATGAGAAATCTTTCTATACAAAACTGGTTATTCATTGTTATTATGCATCACAAAAATTGTTTGTAGTTGTGTCTTTGTATTGTTGCATTTTTGGAGGTATGGCCTTTTTGCATTGCCCTCCCGTCCGCCGAGTTCGTTTGTTCTGGGTTGTATGCTATGCAATTTGGTAACAACAACAACGCTAGTGAAAATGGCGAAGTACCATGTTCTTGACAGTAAAGAAGCGTTGAGCGAAAACTTTTCTAAATTTGTTGAAGACCTTTCGAGGTCTTCAATCGCAAATCATGGATACTTCGCCATTGGCCTTTCTGGAGGAAGTTCTGCAACTATTGTCAGCAATTCTCTTTCAAGCAAAGACTTGGAGTGGGGAAAGTGGCATGTCTACTTTTGTGATGAGAGATTTGTGAAATTGTCAGGTATATTCATAATAATTTTCTGAATAATTTATTTCATTTCTATTTCTATAAGCATTCTAAAAAGTTTTGCCTTTAATTTTTATCAACCTAAATTTCTGTGTGTCAGGCTATCTTTGAAGTTTTCTTATTAGAAGAAAGTACCAGAAAAGTAAGTTGCAACTTTGGGCTGAGGGTAAGATTAAGAACTTCTGATTCTTTCCTCAACCACCGAACAGACACATGGAATTGTGTTCGATAATCTTGCAATTAAACTTGCAGTATTTTTTGTTTGCGAACTCTTTCTATATTCTGATCAAATTTGGACAAGTTCAACCTACATTTCTGTGCATCGGAAAATGGCCTGCCCTCTGGACCAAATTAATTTATCTTTTTTGAAGCAGATAGAGAAAACCCGAAATCTATTAATAAAGCTTTCCAGCAAACCAATACTGTCTTGTTTTTTCCTTCATAGACCCAGACAGCAACTACAATAGTTTGAAAGCCATCTTCTTTGATAAGGTCCCAATACCTAAAGATCAGATATACACGGTTGATGCTGAAAATGGGATCGAAAATGCAGCTCTTGATTACTCAAAAAAGATTACATCACTATTTGGTGACAGCCAGTTACCCAAGTTTGATTTACTTGTTCTGGGAATGGGACCAGATGGGCATATTTGCTCACTGTTCCCCAACCATCCCTTGCTGGATGAGAAAGAAAAATGGGTGGCTTTTTTAGTTGACTCTCCAAAGCCACCACCACAAAGAATAACACTGACATTGCCTATTCTTAACAATGCCAAAGCTGTCTGTTTTACTGTTACCGGTGGAAGCAAGGCAGAAATGATACAGAATGTTAAACAGAAGCCATTAGATAGAAACATCCCAGCATCCATGGTGCAAAGTCAAGAGGGAGAGATACACTGGTTTATGGACAAGGATGCAGCTAAACTTCTTGCCTAACAATGGCTAGCTTTTATACTGGCCTGAGTTTCATTAAGAACCATTAAGCACAATCTTAGTTGGTTTCTAAATAAAGCCAAAAATATATATACCCACACAACAATGATCTTAGTTTTTCACACAGCACATTTGCATGTATTAAAATCTCAGTGGTGGTGAAAATATTTTTTCAGAAAAGAGAATTTAACCATGGTTTTGCCTGCAATCGATGTTACATTTATTTTCAGAAAAAAGTCTGATAGAAGCATTAGTTACAACATAGACTATATTTTCAAGTTTTTCAGTTAACAACCATTTCCAAGATAAGAAGTTAAAAAAGGAATGAGCATTTAGGTCAACCAAACATCTTATATTTTACTTTCACTCAAAATAAATATCAATTCATAAAAAACTGATAAAAAATTAAACTCAACTTTTTACAAAAGAAATATAAACTCTATCAAATGTAACTATATAACTGTAATTAATATACAAGATCTTTATGGAAATCCTCAAGCTGAAGATAAAACTACTAGGACTAATAAATATGTGGCTTTAGCAATTTGTGTCTCAAGGGTATGGACTTGATCTAAGCCAAACATATGTGAGAAAACATCCAGCTTAAGTAACTCAATGCATTAAAATTTCATATCCACACCACATTTTTTCTAAAGGCTGTAACCTGTGTAACCAAAGGAGTTAAACATAGGTCCCTTTCGATATACCACAAAACAGCCACATTGAGAAAATCATTCCAAGAACCTAGAAAAAATTTAATAAACTATGTAAGACTTGCTGCCTTTAAAATTGAAAAGTCAAAAAGCAAAAGTCACCCTGAGGATTTCATCATAGACAATCGGTAAAGTAGCTAATAAATCCATTTCTAATTTTAAAACAACAACAAACAACTTATTATAAGCTAACTTTGTATCAAATAAATGTCAAAAACATGCAGTTTAACAGGTGAACAAAAATCATATGTTGACATTATAATGTAAATAAAGAGCATTAGAAAGATTTGTTGTCATGCTGATCTTTTAAACTATTCATAAAATGGAAAAAATTTTAAAGTAGAATTACTTTTTGAAGAATTTTGACTAATTTTGAGAAAAGAAGAATTTTCTATCAGAGTTGGAATAAAAAATGGTTGCATAAAGTGTGCACTTGTCATAAATTCCTGAAGTTATTGCACCCTGTTATCAACACTCCCCCTTCAAACTATCTGGGGATTTACTGCCATGTCTTTATGCTTTCAATTGGAAAACCTACTTTACATACCTGGATCACACTGAAAGCTAGTCCAATAACACCAATTATGAGCAGGTGCTCTAGAAGAAACTTGCTAATTTCCTTGTAGCAACCCTTTGAAAATAAATATCATAAAACTCACTTTTGAGAGAGGCTGTCTGTCACTGCCAACAGTCAACATTCAATGATGGCAAAACAAAAGCACCAAAGGAAACAAAAAGTAAAAACGAAACTAAGATGTACCTAAAACTCAAGATGTACAAAACATTGTCAGGGATTAACGTTTTATTTAGTTTGTTACAATTTTATTAATATATGAATGAACAACTAAATTCCTTGAAAATGACATGATAAGCAGCTAAGAAAGTAATTAGGAGACTTAAATTTGGAAAAAAAATATTTACCTTTTTATAGACATTATTTTGATCCTTTCCACAATTCTCCACATTTCTTTTTTCCTGAGAGCAGCAACTCTTAGGTGGAAATCCCTTTTGGAACTTTGAGTTGGCCCAGTCATTGTAATTATTATTTCCACAGCATTTGAAATAAATTTGCATCTTGTCAATTACCTCTGTTGTTCCTGGCTCACTGCCATATTTCTCACTTATCATCAGGCTTATATCCTTCTTTACCTCTTGTTCAATCTAATTACCAAGAACATGTCTTTTAAATGTGAAATTGGTAGGTATTTGAAAAAATAAATCAGGACATAATAAGGGTTTAAAGTGTGAGCATTTTTGACGATACAACAAAAATCTGCTAAGTTGATTCCTGACATTTCTTGTAACCACTTCATAAAAAATTGATTGAAAAATGCTTAATAATTAAATATTATCCTTTGAGATCAGATACAGAGACTCTTAATGCCAGTTGACATGAAAATAGAGATTGTAAACCAAGCATCTAACACAAGTTTTTCTAAATTTACAAACCTTTCCTTTGTTGGCATAAGCAAGTCCTCCTGCAGAGATTTCCAGGCAAAATATCAGCATCAAACATATAAAGAACTGTGAAAAGAAAACACAGTTATCGCAAGGTGGAAAAACTTCTTTTGCATCATTTGCTTGAAGACATGGACTTAAAACATAATTGGCTTATTCTGTAAACTTGAAAAGTTTACTTCAAATTCTGTATTATGTTCCTGATTGTTTGTATTAACCATGCAGCAAAAATGTGACATCTATTAGCAAATCTTCAATTTCGCACTGACAGTAAAAGTATATATCATAATGTAGAAACGAGTTGTGATGGGTTTCTACCGACTGCGTTGCTCAACCTCTATGGACGATCCGTGCCAAAGTTGTCTTATTTAACGTGCAGAGAACACGGAGCCAGGCCGAGAGACAGAGAGAGAGAGAGAGAGACGACGCGATGTCTGTTGTTTTCTGTAGCTCTGTTCCTGACTGACTCTGGCTTACTTTACAATTATATTTATACTAACTAATCTAAGAATAAATTTGCTGACGCGGGATGAGAGAGGATGATGAAATGGTGATGTAATGCGGATGGAAAAAACTAGGCTGGGGAGCGAGAAACGATGTGTCAGCATGACATGGTGTGACAATGGAAAGTAGACAAAGGAGTCACTACAATAATAATTGTTTAAACAATTTTTTTCTCTTCACAAGTACTTGGTAACAATAGATAAGGCATCTTATCACCTAAATAAAAATTTTGGCTTAAATAAAAGGTTCTTACCATTAGAAGCATAATTTTGTTCTCCTTGATGGATCCAACAACACCAAGAAATGTCACTACAACCATGATTACTCCTGCACCAATGGTGAGGTTTGATACTGTTGCAAATTCATAGTCTGAAAAGGATGCGTAGTCCCCTTTCTCCACACGTAGCCATATTCCAGTACCAAGAATGCCAGCTCCACAAAGCTACCAGCAGAATATTATTGCAGTTTATATCGCAAATATTTTATTTTCTACCACTTACCAAATGATTTTCCTGGATGAAATTCAATATTTTGGTGAAACCTATTGCTAGTTGAAGATAATTTGAGCACCTGCAATTGTGTTGCATTAAAGAATCATAGAAGTAGTGTCAAATAAAACTGACACACGCTCAAAATGGGGGACATCAAAATGCCAATTAAGAAATTAATAACTTACAAAAAACAAGAGGTTGAATCCAAACAGCAGATACTTTACACAATTAAGGCGTGGATCAATCATTTTTGCTTGCAATCTGAAATGGAATTTGTTGGAGTTCAATTTTAGGATAAACAATTCACAGGCAGTTATGCTACTATTTCTGACTTATTTTTTACTTCTCCCTACAACCAATTCAACCAATGCAAAATCTAAAAGTTGCAGATTTTAGGATAAAAATGCTAAATACAGCAAAATTATATTGAAAGCGATTCGCAGTAAAGCAGAAAATGTAGCAATTCTGTATTAAGTACATGCTTCGAGAATCTTTTGCGGTGGTACCTACATGGACGGTTAAAAAACATCCCGAGTCACTTTATGAGATTTAAGCGGACCACTTCATAGTTATCATTTACTGATATCCAGATTCGTTGTTTTGATATAGCATTGAGTAGTACATTAACATTCAACAAACAAATTCATGGTGAATGATCATGCGATAAATGATCATGCGATGCAGACATGACTGTTTTCGTGAATTCAAGGCTGCACAAATTATCGCGCTGCTTGTCAGCTCGATGTCGCTGTGATTTACTCACGTAGATTGGCAAGGTAGGGTATTCAAAAAGCCTCTCTTCAACCCACTTCTGATAAGTCAAACGTTAAAAAACAAATAAAGCAAGCATGAGAAAACAATATAGACTTATATTTAGCATTTTACTTGTTTTTCAACGGAACGGATGCTGAGCCTTATAGTCCTGCAGTGCATCAGTGTGAAAATGATTTTAGATGCGAAGAAACCAGATCTCAAACTACAAGAAAGGCATTGTGGTAATAACTTTGCTTCAATGCAACAGCTCCTAAGACCCTGCAATCTGTTGTCACTTGTACCAGACCACAACACATGCTCCACCTTCAGAGTGTTATGAGACTCTCTTCAGAAAGAGGCTTTCAACCAAAATAACCTCGACTACAAAACCTTTACCAAAACAATCCCACAAATACTACAATCCTACTCAGTAATTGTTGCTAAATTTCAAGCATAATAAAAAAAACTAAGGGGCCCTCTACATGAGACCCGAAACGAAACTCATGCCGACATTAAAACTCGTGACATCCAACCTCCCCTTGTC
The DNA here is from genome assembly GCA_003864495.1 of Nemopilema nomurai. Classification (NCBI taxonomy): domain Eukaryota; kingdom Metazoa; phylum Cnidaria; class Scyphozoa; order Rhizostomeae; family Rhizostomatidae; genus Nemopilema; species Nemopilema nomurai. Next base: position 223,643 of record ML133474.1, read on the forward strand.
ACCACCGACACTGTTAAAAAGTACGCGAGGGATTAAAATTAAATTCTTACCTCCCAACTCTCGATTTCTTAATTTTTACTTAAAATTATTTTGCTCTACTTCATTTTATTTATGTTATGTCTAACTGTTATTATTCAAACTTATTGTCATGGAAAAGCGCGTCAATTTGGAAAACATGGCCTAGCACTTTGTCCAAAGTTCTTTTCATTAGACTAAAACATTTTAATTCCCATTGCTTGCTATAAAATATTACAAATAAGCCATTCACTGTTATTTAAACAAATTAACTTGGATATTGTATACTTAGTATTAGTAAGTTTACCAGTATAATGTGATTAAGCAATCTTACGTTGATAAAATATTTTGGGTATTAGTTTGGCAACGGCCTGTCAAGCTTAAGCTGAAACCCCTTCTGTAACGTAAGGTTTCTAGGTAGACACTATAAAATAAGGAATATTGCAGTCAATTCATTACGATTGACATATGGTACACAATGGATCACTACTGAGACAGACTCACTTTTTGCACAACAAATGGTATTTGTGCTTAATATTAAACAAATAATAAACAAAAAACACGGCAATTAATTCCTCAGTTTTATCGGACCAGGTTGGCTATAGATTGGCAGGACCAGGTTAAGATGTGACAATTGGGGGAAGGAAGTCATTCCTTACATCAGCCACGCTTTCCCAATTATCGAGGTCTCTAGACCTCGTCTATTCCAACCCAATATGACGGCAATTTGCAATTGTGAATTACGTGACTTCTTTGGGTCGCACATCTCTGAACAGGGCATACAAAGTTTGCTTGATGGACCATTATCATCAGTGGCAGGGCTAGCGGCCAAACAATAGGGGGGATAAGGCGTGCTCATGGGGCGGAGCCCGGAAATTCTTTAGGACCACGCCCTTTTTGATGTAGAAAGCGCCCTTTTCACTGATTTAAAACATCCTTTTACCTATGGAAATGCTTGTCTTCATCAAAGAGTAGCCAGGCTGTCAAAACAAAGTTTTAGGGGAATGAAAGTACTTCACAAAGATCTCCCCCCCCCCCCCATCGCTTTCTCCTCGAAATTAGATGAATCACAAAATCGATCCTGGCGAGAACTGGTGTAGCAGGGATAATGCCGCCTCTGATTCCTCTGTTACTTTGAGTAGTCAGGCAAAAGGTGAATGAAAGAAACAAACCACTCGCTTTGAGTTGTAAAACTGATAATGGGGGGGTTTCGCCCGTGGCGTGGCTACTGGTTATCATTCATTCATCAAAGTGGCAAATAATTTGCGCCACATATGTACCAAAATAAGGGAGTTTCAAAACAAGAAAACTCATTGTGGCAGATACTAATGTCAAAATTCAACAAACAAATTACCATAGTTGCTTGAACTTACAAGACAAACTAATAGTACAGCATAAGTGAATAACATAACATGATAAAAAAAGTGGCATATTAATCTTCTTGCTATTTTATACAGCAAGCTTGGTTTGTGTCACATGGTGAATTGCCATTGGGGAATGTTTTTTCCATTTAATAGGCATTTTAACCATTGTATGTGGGAAGTTCTGAATAATGAACCAAATTTGTAATTGTAATGAACCAAGTAACTTTATGGAAGATAGTGCTATATGATGATTTAATTACAAAGATACAACTTAAGGATGCAGGGTAAAATTACAGTGTAACTCTTCTTCTCTATATAGGCATCAGTGCATGTGTGTGTGCCATATGTTTTTTTTGAAAAAGCACTGTATCAGCAACAGATAAACAGCAACAGAAGGCTTAAGCAACCACCCCTTCTTTTGAAATACCACGGTACAAACACATGGAGAGTATCATTCCAAGAATCTAAAAAGTGATTGATTAATCCAAAAGTTATCTAGGTGTTGCTAAAAATCAGATGTCAAAAACTCATGCAAGGCAAGAAAGAGCAGTTAAAAAATTAAGATTGTTGGATGTCACGAATCTTTAAAAACAGATAAAAGCACTACATAGTTAGGAACAAAACTTGAATACCCTTATGTGATAAAAATGGAAGAACAAGGTTAGTTCGGTTCCATCCAGTGCATGTATAGAAATAGCTTTTGCACAGGAAATGTTCAAACATTTTCAATATAGGCAATGCAATATCTTCATATATCATATTCTCCATTAGTATACACTCCAAATAAAGAGTCTCAATTTAAGAAAAAATTGGGGCTTGCGTTCTGGTTTTGAAAATAGCAATCCAACATATTATACTCAAATTGATTGAGTCATTTTAAAAAGTAACTAAGATGCCACTTTTTTATATATTGTAGTATATGAAGAATTTTCATTGATAATAACTGAAATTATGGGAATTAATATCTTTAATTCCAGATAATACCTGCGGGGAAGGCACTCACAACTATTTGAAGGTTCGTGTCATGCTGCACGTCCACCTCTACAAGACTATCAATCATAATTTGCTATTGTTATGCTAATTACCTTGTGGTGTCGTACAAGGCAGTACCCTAGCATATCTGGTTATTGACTGCTACACAGCACGTGGATCACACCACGTATATGCGTTTTTCAACGCCCATTCCCACCCCTTTGTTACTTTGTTTTTCCCTACCTGCCCCTTTCCTTCTCCCTCTCTTCCAGCTAAGTTTCACACAGTATTCACTGCGAGACAAGTGTGTCAGCATGTTGGCGGGTTAAAAAACTGAGATGATGCACCGAAAGCCCAAAATGTTTTTCCTGAGATAGGGACTTAATTTTTAGGGCCCGCCGAAGGCATTAACTGTTATTAATAATGCATTATTAATGTAGCAAAATACTGTTTTACTGCACCTGAATAACTCCAAACACAATACCAACAACACCAATGACAAGGAGGTGATCCAAAAGAAACTGCTTCACCTCTTTAAAGCACCCCTACAATCAGGAAAAACAGGTAAAATTTGTCAGTTATCTTTTCTAGAGCAACACCTGAGTATTCTAGGGGAAACCTTAAAAATATATGATGACTACAACACTTAAAAATCCAAGGGCTTAGTAAGCTTATTAAATCAACTTACCCTTGTGTTCACATTGTTGATGTCACGACCACAGTCATCTGCATTCCGTTTCTCCTTCATGCAGCAACTTTTAGGGACGTACTTATGATTAAAATAATAATTCGAGTACTTCCAGTCCTCTGCATCATTATTTCCACAACACTTGAAATACTCCTGCATTTTGTCAATTGCTTTTGTTGTGCCTGATTCAACACCATACTTTTCATGAATTGTAACATTCAAATCTTTCTTCACCTCAAATTCAATCTAAAAATGTAGAAAAGGGAAAATCCATTTGCAAATATCTTCAATAATGTGTAAACATTATATAATTTATGTGCAATTCAAAGGCATAATTTCTACAAAATTCTGAGTTTCCTAGGTAGTTAACCCCCTACTGACTGCGACATGCCACATTTTTGGATCCCACAGTATATTATACACAAAAAAGAAAATGAGTCAAACGAATAAACTCCGCATCTTGACAAGCCTGTTTCATGGTTTTCCACTTGTCAGATGTACTAATACAGAACATTACTTTATGAGTGCTAGAAAGGGGTCTTTGTGAATTTAATTTCCCTCTTGCATTTGTTCTTTCCGAATTAATTCTTGCGGTTGTCCTTTAAATATGGCATCATAATCAGATGATATCCATTAGTTCATGTTTAACACCTTTAACTGTATAAAAGAATAAGACCAAGAGATTGTAAGACATAAAAATTGAATTGGCAGCAACATTCCATACAAAGAGAAAGAAAAACATGGAGTTAATGACTTCCTGTTTAATTAAAAACAAGTAAGACTATCTACAAATCAACATTCAAATATGTCCAAAAAAAACAGACAGCACATTTTGTACCTTTCCTCTGTTTGCATATGCAAGGCCTCCAGCAGATATTTCTAAGCAGAAGACCAACAACAAGGATATGAAGAACTAAAAAACAAATAACTTCATTGCTAAAATATAAAAATACATTTGCAACACTGGTTACCATTCCATCAAAAATCAGCCATAAACAGTGCAATACTCATAATTATTTATGCAAAAAATGAAGTTGCACTGCTAGGGAATATTACTCCAAACTACATCGACCCAAGCTCTGACACTGTCAGTATGAAATGCAAGATAACAAGATATGACCCAGAATTCACTAATGTTCATCATTTTTATACAGCCCCTGTTGAGAGAGTCAAGACTGGCAGCTTGAAACAAGGAAAGGAAATCCTTTCTTTGGCCAAAAATAACTATACTTGCTTTGTTCCATTCATTGATAAGTTATTAATTTGGCTGGAAAAATGTTCAACCCTACATCTGGTTCCAGAAAAACTTCTAGCTTAAAGATGAAGATTATGTCAAGATTTGTGACTTAACATGAAACACATTTTAAAATATATTCAATTAGCATTAGTTTTGAATGAAGAAGATTCCTCTGGAATAGCTTTCTTTTGACTCAGTCCTGTGCAAAAATGCTTCAGCTCTATTTAATGGTGCCATTTTAGACCAAACTTTGTTTGGCAAATGAAAGGATAGATCCTAAGGTTGTCAAGTCCCAGGAGCAAAACCAGCTTATATCAATAAGGTGGTTATAGTACTTTCAAATTAGGTATAACTCAAATTTGGAATGACTAAGCCAAAATTTTGTGACCAAAAATGGGAAACCTTTAGAGCAACTTGGAGAAGTTTCATGATGTGTGAATGCAGATTTTTTATGTCTTATGAGGTTTTGAATAGCAAGTCTGAGATCAGCACCCACAAAGTAAATTTTATTCATTGTTACAATAGGCTAAACATGGAAGTTATTAGTATTTCAGTAGAATCACCTCCAAAAGTACCACACCCTTGTCTCAAAAATATGAAGAAAAAAGCAAAACTTTGGAAGTGAATGTCTCAAAAATCATTTGAGATAATTTGCTTAAATTTGGGGAATTCGCATTATTTACCGCACTATTTACATCTGAACTAAACTTAAAACTATACTAAACTAGCCTCAAGAAACTAAACTTGTCCATGTAATTTTGTGTGTAAATAAAAAGCTACAAAAAATATCTATGAATACCATGAGCAGCATCACTCTGTTTTCCTTGATTGAGCCAACAACTCCAAGAAAGGTGATCAGAACTATGAGCACCCCAGCAGCAATAGCCAAGTTTGATGCAGTTGCAAACTCATAATCTGTGAAGGTCACATAGTCACCCTTTTCAACACGTAGCCATATGCCTGTACCAAGAATTCCTGCACCACAGAGCTGCAAAAATTGAATTAATAATTGATTCTATCAATCAATTCTCAAAATAGGAAACCTTTTCTTAACAATATAGACCTTTAACACCAAGTATTATCAGGACAGCAATACCACATGGTGACTTAGATGGATAAAACTTATGAAACTTGAATTCTCTCTTTAGACAAATTTGCACGTGGAAAGACCCTTTTGTCATTGTAGAACATTTCCCGGAAAAACTTTCTGAATTTTATTAACCAAAGTGATTTGCTTTATAATAATATATATGGCTTCCACATTTGAGAGGCTAAACAAATTCAAATGTACAAGGAAGAAAAAGAAATATGGTTCTTCCACAATCAATTCTCATAGAACATATTCATGAAAAAAGACAGATGAAAAATTTTAACAAACAATTAAAATGATAATGCAGATACCAGGCTTTTGTTGGCCTTACTCAATTGTAGTACTCAGTTAAAAAAATGGAAACGGAATATTCTATCAAGATTTCTTTACCCACTAGTTGACACAAATAGGATGGGTACCAGATATACTTACAAAAAATATCAAATTGAAGCCAAAGAGCAGGTACTTAACACAGCTCATTCCACCTTCAACCATTTTGTTTGTGTGTTTGTTTGTCAACTCTGGATTGCGATGAAACAAAATGTCTATTTGAGCAAAATGAAAGCTGTAGATTAAAATGAATTAGATAGACTTTAATCAACAAAAGATCAATCACAGTCATAACTTAGTACTTTTTCTATCACAAGTCAATGTGAATTATTCTCATATAATGTCTGCAATTCAAGAAAGACAAGAATACCTGAGGAAACCACCAGAATGTGGGAAATGGAGTTGATTTATACCTTTTTACAGGCATGAGTTTGATAATTTGGCTTGTTGACTCTAAACTCCTGGAGACGCTCATATCAACATTCAGTGGCACCCATGTAATATGCTAAAGTTTAGCAGGAACAATTACATGGACATAATCCGAAAATGGTTTGAGCACCATGTGAAACACCCCCTGATGTCCCCATGTGGAACACATAGCAACTACAATTCTCACGCTAATACCTTAAGTTTTCATGTTATGTTTGCAGCATCAGGGTCATACAGCCACATCATCTGATTTCACGTATCTTATTTGTCATTTAATAGTTCACACTTTTTTGACACATTTTTTTGACAATATAATAGGTTGCAACTATTTTTTAACATTTGACAGGGGAGTTCTGCAATGACTCTACTTTGGCCATATTTACATGGGATTTTACGCCTGGATTTCTGCCCGCATACCGTAAATCCTCAAATTGCCCCCCCTCGAAAAAAGGCCCCCCTCGAATAAGCCTCCACCCTAGAACTAAAAATTTTCAATAAGCCCCCCCTCGGTTTGTTGATTTCCGACTCCTGAGGTTGCCTTGGGCATTTTAGTGAATTGACACAAAAATTTATATTTTTATTAATAATTTGATCAAATGTTACTTTATACTTGGGTTACTTTTTATATTATGAAAAGAAAGAAATTTAAAAAATTATCTTTTTTATGTGGCATGTTGCAAGAAATTTTACAAGCCCCTGGAATAAGCCCCCCCCCCCCAATAAGCCCCCCCCCTCGAATAAGCCCCCATCCAAAAATTTCAAAAATAAATAAGCCCCCAGGGGACTAATTCGAGGATTTACGGTACATCAAGTGTAATATCACCCTTTTAACTATACACAGTCATTATTTTCGCTTAATCATCAAATTTCAAAGTGACAAGCTTTCATGTAAAGTCCTCAATCGAAACGAATCTCCCTAAATTTTAAATACTTGATGCCTGCTGGGCTTTCAGTTCATTCGTCACCTTTTCTTGGACTCCTTCTTTTTTTCAAGCTGAGAGGCAATTCACTCTTGCAAAAAGCGTATGAGATTTCCACGAATAGGATTTTCAGGGATTTTTTGATAAAACAATAGGATTTTTACAAAAGATGTACGATATGTTTTGAAGTGATTTGCTCCTCGTATCAAGCTACGCGTGTTAATTTCACTACTTAGCTCTGTGCATATAAAATGAGTGTCTTTAGAAATATGCATCTTCTGGCACCACACCCAACCAAACGAAGGCCTAACGAAGCTCAATATAAGAGGAATTTCAGAATTCAGGCTAGGTACCGTCCTTCAAAGAAATCAAACAGTAACCAAAAACTGCGTGTAGTTAATCATAAAATACTTATTGCGATCGTGATAGTTTCGTTAAACTTTTCTATAAACCACTAGAGATGTGAGTAACACTGTTACACGCTTCTTATGACTTACAAAAACTCAATCGCGAGTCCCAAAAACTAAAGGCCCTTTTACTAAAAGTTGGTAATCCTATGGAATCCTGTGGAATCCTACGGAATTTCTCATTCAAAGCCCCATTAACATCATGCGATATTGTTAAAAATTGCAACATCGAAGGGAACATGTTGTTCTAAAAAACTACTAGCAAAGTTACCAAAATAAATTTATCAAAAATTCCAGAAGACCCAGTTATCGTAACAGTCGAAGCAGTCCATGATAGAAAGTAGCCTAACAAAAAGGGAAGTTAAAGTCGCTGGGTTAACAGTTTATTTTATGGGGAAAAGAAGCATACAACTAAGTTAGATGCGTTGCTATCCAACACTTGATCTAATCAAGTTACGGTTACTCACCTTTTCCAAAATGTCGCTGGTTGTTTACTTCGGCATCCAACTCCAATGCGTAAAGTTTGGAAAAGTGAACGCGATATAGAATGACGTCATTTCAACCGCTGACCACAGGCCAAAGGCCTCTGACGCATTGGGGTAATACGTTAGGGACTCCTCAGATAATGAAAAAAAAACAAATAATCCAAAACAGCGATTTAATGATCGAGAACAATTCGGGATGGTTTATAAGTGAGTCCTTAAGGCCTTCCCTTCGCTTTCCAAATTAGAGTAACCCCACGATTTCAAGCAAATTCAAATAAAAGAGGCACTTTCTCTTGACCCAACTGCTTTTAAGTCAAAAATTATTACACTTGCAAATTAGAGCCATGATGAAAACTTTTTCTGGAGAGACTCTGATGTTTGTGACGTTGCTGAGATCGGAGAGGCATTTTTACTTATTGTTCTTGCAAGGGGAAGAGGTTTGCGACAAAAGACAACTATCCTCACATCAGCAATATCCAATGCCTTGGACAGTTTGCAACGATCATTTTCGTCAAAATTTTTACAACTTTACTTCTCGTCATCAAATTTAATCCCTTGTTCTGTTTGTTATATTCATAGACCTGTCAAGGTCAACTTACCAAAATTGAAAAGCTTCACCTACAAAATCTAAATAATACAAACACAAATTACAGACAAAACACTACGAAATACAATATGAGATAGTAGAAGGTATCATTTAAGAATCAAGTCCAATTTCGAGTCTGTTTTACACAATTTTGTTAATAATTCTCGTTCGGTATCTTCAATCGGGACCTTGAAATCGGGTTGTCCGACAAACAAAGGCGTTGAAGTGACTTCATTTCCTTCAATTTATGCAGCTCTTCTGGTCTTGTTACTTCTAATAAATGTTAAGGGAAATATTTTGCTTAGTATTGAATCATTTATTTGCTGCAAATTCACTATCAATGACCTTCTCGTCAAATCTAACAGGTATAATATTTCACCACACGGCGACTTTCTTTGTTTACCTTTTAGAGATGACGTCGGTTAAGGTGAAACTAATGCCTAGAACCGAGCCAAGCTTGTCACTTGTGCTAAGAGTCACTCACATCTGGGGGTTGTCCTAGCACAAGCTCTCTCCAGGCAGAGCCCAAACAACTTTCTGTTTATTGTCTGCTACAGGCTCAAGACTGGCATTAGACCGTGGCTGTTGTGTGAAAATTCAGCTGAACCCCACATCAGCTATTTCCAAGTACATTACACAGGAAGTTAAAATCCTTCATTTACGAATGTCACCATCAGCTTTAAATCAAAGAGATACATCCTTAGCAGTACCTATCCCCTTGTTAATAAGCAGGATATAAATATTGCAACAATATACGTTTCGAAAAGATACGATTTCCTCTAACGGATAGATTTGTCAAGTTAGGTACCAAGGAAAATCCATCCAAACAATCCATCTCATTGGAGTCCACCGTAATGTCCACTGCATTTTGTAGCATGTGAATATCGCGTAATGACTTTATATTGTTGGAAGACAGGTTAATTGTTTTCACAGATGTTAGGTATTCCAGGTGACACGCTACCGTTAAACCCTGAAACATAAAGAAAAAAAACAGCTTTAAGGCATTACCACAGAAGCAAAGGGTCAGAATCAAAAAGTAAAGGTAAATCTATATAAACTAGAGGAACTTAATATTAAATACTTTGTGACAGAACAAACTTTTCTGCAAACTGGAAATCCCAAAAACGAGTAGCGTACCTTCTCTTCTAGGTTCAGCGTTTCAAAACTTTCCTTAAAGAGATAGAAATGCTATTGTTTGAATTACGAGCCATTATTAATATTGAATAAAAGTTGGTTCTAAAATGTGGATTCACGACAAGACACACAAAGTACCTTTGAAAATTTGCCACATAGTTAAATTAGAAAATCAATATATATATAATTTAATGTCCTGCAAAGGTATGTTAACTAGGGGTATAGTAAAAGTAGCATAAAAAAGTCATCTCAGTTTTACAAAAACATTTTTAAAAAAAAGCACAGAAAAAAAAAAAATAAGCAGAAAATACAGATGCTGTAGAGATTAGAATAGTGTGCAAGGTTTAGTACTTAAAAGTAATTGGCAAATAAAAAAAGGTAAATAAATAATTGCATGCAATCAGCATATCTGAATCACTTTATGCAATAAGTATAAGTTAACTGCTTTAAGGTGAACTCAAGAGAAAACATGGACATACATTTGATTTCTTCATCCGACGAATTTCATCTTCAATCTGATATTTGCTGCCTTTGTGATAATAAGGTAAAAGAGACGATAAATGACAAAACAAAACGGCTTATATAAAAAACGCATTTGCACGTAAAAAAATATCTATCTGGTTCCTTGGAACAAAAAGATCTAAGACACAACTTAAATAATGCCGTTGCAATTCACCCTTTATTTACCAATACTATTGGGACGCTATGGACATCAAACAGACACGGAGTAACGAAATGTACTGTGATAAACAATTTGGTACAATATTTGATAGATTTACAGGTCTTGGTTATTCAACGGGTCTCACTCCAATCGAACGTGTAGGCAAGGGTTGGCCAAGGTGTGATTGCCCTCGCGAACCTCCTTGACGTGTACGCGTCGTGTTGTAGCATGTAGTATTCGCATATTGTATTCGAAAAGTCATCATGCCCAGCTTCCGACGTAGAAAAATAATCAGGGAAAGACCAGTGAGCCTTTGTGGTTGCTGCAATCAATGCAAATACGAAAGAAGGACACGTTGATAGTGACATACGCAAATCCCGGTAATATTCCTTTCGCAGGCCATCGCATTCTACCAGCCTTTGAAGGAGCGATTCACTCTCTTCATTATATTTCTCTGGATCCACTGCCCTCATCAAAAACACCAATGTCAGCATTACCCCTAGAGAGTTAAGGATAAAACTGAAAACCCTACGCTAAGCAAAAGCAGACTTATAATACTCGAATAAAAGGCACTGTTTATCGTGATTATAGTAGTGATGTGACAGCAGTGAGAAACAGATGCCGAAAGAGAAAATCATCATCTAGATATACAGGATACAATATCGATTTGCCAGAAGTTCAAAAGACATGAAAATGACGTTTTAGTCTCATCAGAGTTGCTACAAAACAAGTCCTTTATGTAATCCCTAACGGTCACAAAAAACAAAAACGTATTACAAAGCATGACTTATTATTTACATTTATTGTCTGATTCCTCCTCAAGAAGCATTTTGCAGGATTCAAGTTCATTGTTCAGCACGTCCGCCTTCGCAGCGGTATGATTATCCCTAAAAATCGGACATCTTCGCTTGAAATGAGACAATGAGGCAAAAATGCTCTAAATCATCAATGGCATTATAGATCGGCAGCTAGGCTAAGAATCTCAACAATTGTCATCTCTAACCTTTTTTGGAAAAATAACTATCCTGTCTTGTCAACTTAAACCATTTCAATAAGTACCCTTTGAGATTTGAAGAAGACTAGTTCAAAATTATTGTTTTAGATAAAATTCACAGAAGAGAGAATCTAGGCAAGCTAGCCATCAGTAAGTGTTCGAGTGTTGTAAAGAAAAGGCCACGCTTACTCATGAGGCTACGAGTCTCTGGCAACTGTCCTCTTTAAAAGGACCACGCGCTTGGCCTACCGATCGATCACAAGGATCTACAATATATCTGGTTTTATTATGCAGATGAATCAGCAGCCATTATGAACAGAGTCGACAGGCCTGGAGAAGGTGTAAATATATAACAGGCCTGGAGAAGTCCAAACTTAGTGCATAGGTTACCTAAACATAAGAGTCGATCCTTCATGGTGCCAACTCCACGATGCTTCATCATCACCTGCCAAGAAAAAGTTTATGCAAAGAAGAATATTAGCGTATCCCTGACTAAAAACTCAACATCTTTTGAACCCGCTGTTGTTTCTCTTTCCACAGCCAGGAATGCGAGAATACATTTAATTGTACAATAATACTACACACAAAAGCTCAAACAAATACCATGTTATTGTTCAATTGCGTAAAGACTCTTGAATAAAAAAAATGAACTGTTACGCAAACGACAGTGCAATGACCTACTCTTTTACAAGGATGATGCCAAAAACTGGCTTGAACGCATAAATCAACGCCTTCATCTCCAGATGCAAATAAATTCATACCTTGCACAAGAGTACATTCTTTCCTAGAACTGTTCTCTATCTGTATTTCCACTTTGCAGTCAGAATTATCTAACTTCTTCGTTATATTGGTGACTTAAGACAGTTAAGGTAAAAACATTGAAACACTTTCATAACCTTAATCAGGCAGCATTTATAGCAAAAATGTCAGAGGCATAAACTTTTTAGACATTATCAAGAAGCATAAAAAACGAGGAACTGAAATAAGAACAAAAATTCAATTGGCATCAACATGAAATTGAGAGAAATGTATATATACGAAATGCAAAATTAAATTATACACATGAATTTATGCAAGAGCAAAACCTTCAAAAGAGAATAATTGGAAAAGGATATCCAAACATGCGAAGGAGCCATTTCCTGTGAGCTTGACAACCATACTAAGCCATCCAAAGCCTCTTCATTGACTGAAATATCAACTTTTGCCTCTGAATTGAGCTGAAAATATTACATTTAATTGGGTATAACCTAAATGTAACAAATACTGTAACTAGCAAAACGATTCCATTTGAATGGTATTTTACAGAGCTTTGTATTGAAGTTAAGAAAAAACTTTAAAGTAAAGGAAAAATAGAAGAAAAAAGGAAGGTGTATTACATACTTCAATTTTCTTTGAAAGACTAACAACAAGTCGCAACCCATCGTTGACTCGTGAAACTCCTATGTACAGAATATCCAATCTTTGTTCCACTGCAAGATAAAGGTTCCGCACCTAGTTCAACCTGCTATTCAAAAGAGATCAGTGGCCAAATGGGAATGACTTTGGCCAAGTAGAATCTTCAAAAGTAACACAAATGTTTCTTCATTTCTAAAGCAACACCCACTGTAAAAAGGTAGAGAGTAACTGTAAAAACAGAAAAATTATTCCCACTAATACTTGTAACAACTACTTTCTATCAGAATTCCAGTCTAAGGACAAGCTTAAAGGGTTCTTGTTTTGCCTATGCAGCTTGTGGTTGTCAAGAACCTGTTGTGTTTTAATCTTCTACTAATCATATAAATACCTTCTACTTACTATACTCATTGAATAGATCATGTTTATAAAATGAAGCAATAATGGTGCAAAGATTTGAAGGACTCATTAGATAGAAGCAAACCTCTTCCTAAGAGCCATCTTTGATAGAACCATGCACTTTGATCATTAGGGTCAGTGAAGAAAGCATTTTGAACCATTTCAAATTCTAAAAGAAATGTCAAAAATTAGTACCTGAGATCACAAAAAAGTATTTTCTAGTCAAGAAAGCCATATCAATAGCATCAAAGAAACTGAAAATTAACATATCCAAATTTGTTTCAATTGATTCAGTTGAACAATACAATTACTAAAAATGTGATATTATTATTAAAAGCTCTGGACTTGTGACTTGATGAAATGCAAACTTACCCTTCAACAATGCTGTCTCCTCAACTTGTCCCTCAGATCGAGGATCAGGAAAAACAAGTGGCAATAGCTTAGATCTGTTGTGCCAGGCAGAGTAGTTTGAAAAATTTTCAGATATTTTTGTGGTGGTAAAGTTGAATTCGTCATTAGCAGAAACCTTGGCATTCTTGACAACAAAGCGACGATAATCCCAGCAGTGAACTAAAATCATAACAAAAATCATTAATCTGGAATCAACACTAAATAAAATATATTGTTGTGAGAAGAGGAATAAACCAACTTTTAGAATATCATATGTGAGTGGGGATTGACTCAATTGGGCAGAAAAAGTAAGGAGAGCAATGGACCAACAGCACAGCTCACATCAAAAATATTTTGCCTCTAATTAAGAGATGTTAGTAATCTGTTGCTTGTTATAATTACAAAAAAGATCCAGTCTTGTAAATAGGGGTAGAAATGAAAAATTACTTACAATTCCTAGAATCGTGTGATAAAAATTTGTTGCAGAGAGCTAAGTCCCTTTCCCAATCAGGGCTGGGCATATTTTGTAGGGAAAACCGTCTGTGTTCCCAAACACCATAAGACTTTGGATTGACATACAAACAGTTCTGCAAAAATATCAGCTCATGAAGAAACAATTCATTCATCCTTTCTTCTGACCTAAAATTAGGAAAATCATGAACAAATAAAGCATATCCCTTAGGTAGGTTTCACACAGTGATTTTACTTTTGTATCATAAAAATATGATTAATATTAAGGTATAAAGTTGCAGCGGATAACTCATTGGCATGCTTGTTCTGGATTTTTAGGGTTTAAAAAACCAATCTTTATGGGTGATAAAGTGAGGTCACACTGATGATTATGATAATTAAAAGACAAAAAATTTAAAGGTCATTTTGGAAATATTCTTTCTTACCTAACACCCTGAAAAACATGAAATATATCAAATAGAAAATTATAATAAGGGAATATCTGCATGGTGGCAATAATGCCTTTAGTGACAAGACATTTGGTAAAAAACGTTTTAAATCAGTGCAATATTTAGGGTCTATGAATTATCGGAAAACCAAAAAATAAAAATTGAAGGATAACAAACCTTTCTCCTTTCATCTTTACAAATATTTCCTTTCTTATATTCCACATTGTAGAGAAATCTGGGTTGGGACCAAGAAGTTTCTCTGTCAGCGTCAAAAGCTCATCATCAAGCTCTCCATTTTTTCTCTGTTTAGAACGGAACAAACACTACTTTAAATCATCCCTTACTTACAAACCTAAATGTAACTTAGTGAAATCAAATCATAATTCAGATTTTCAAATAGGGCTATATGTGTTGTGTTATAGCATTTTGACATTTTATTTATCAGTTCTAGGCAATGAGCTTGAGCATTATACAAAAATGTTTACAAAACAGAACCAAATTTGCACTGATTTTGGACCATAATACTTTTACATTACCAAGAAGAAATACCTTATCAAAAATTTGCCTTGTAAGAGCTTGAAACTTTTCAGCTTTCTCTGCTCTTTCTTTCTTTCTTGCTGCTTCCTGCTCAGCTGTTGTTTTCACCTTCAATACTCCATGCTGCAATATAGCAAATGAATTTTTATTTCATGAGAAATATATTGCAATATGTTAAATTACACATATACTGTTATTACTCTTAAATCAACTGCATGATAAGATTTCGACAAAATTGATGTGTGCAGAAGATACTGATCCATTAGTTTTCTGATAGCTGGATGAAGGCTCTACTTGATTTCCATCCACAAGCTTATCTTTGAGGTAGACCCTTCTTCTAAGGAAAACGGTAGACCGATAACCAGTCTCGACTTAAAACCAGCTTCTTCGAATAGGCCGGACTTTCCGGAAGGTTACGTTGACTCCATTTTTAACAGAGGATCGAAGCTGCAAATTCCAACTAAAACCAATGTGGCAAAATCAAATACCATTTTGATACAAGCCAAGAGCAATTCACCCAAGCAAATATCCAAAGGTAGAAAACTGATTTACAAGTAAAACCAGGCTACATCATTGATTCAGAACGAGGCTCCAGAGCGACTTCAGTTCATTTCAGTTTCTTTCATTTAAAAATTCCACTACATACAATTGTTATTAAAGAAAAAAGAACTACAAGATAACATCAAACAACAAATTACAACGAGGAAATAGAAAACTAACCAAATAACAACTTATGATGAGATTTGCATGCAAGGAATTTCTTAATTTCGGAGGAACTCTATCAATAGGTAAGCTAATCAAGGAGAGAGAGCACTCCCTTGGATAAAAACAAAAATTTCGGACCTTGGCAATAATTAAGATTCTATTCACCAAACAATATCTTCAATTTCGTAATGCAAAGCCATGATTTTCATCAATTTGCAACCGCTGACTATCGCCGGTCCTGCAAGACAGCCATCGGGAACAAAACAAACCCATCAAAATCCAGACTAAAGTATGTCTGCTAGTTAGTTGGTTACTTTAACATTCTAGGCATGATAGTTAGTAGCAATAAATGGAGCTTAAGATGACGACGGAAAATCATCACTGTCAAGGCTTGTTTTACAACATGGGGAATGCTGTTCCAAGATTTTGCACCTTCATACCTGATAGATTTCAGGTCATATTGCCAAGCGTTTTTGCGAGTCAGAAGAATGTCACCTTTACGTGTTTCCCTGGTATCATGCAGATGAACTTGTGTAATCAAATAGAGAAATTCTTAAAAATAAGATGGGGAAATTTTATTAACTGATTCATAAGCAAATGTCTGTAGTTTCATTTCAGGTTAAGAAGTCGAAGGGTGATAAAAACTGGGGTAGAAGGGGCAGAAAGATTTGCGAAGTCAATAGCACGTATAACTTAAATAATCACCATTCTGATTCCCAGTAACTTTTACAACTTGCGGAAAATGATTCCTTAGCCGTAAAACCTGATTGTTGCTCGCCCCGGTCAAGTCCATAAAGAAAAGGCAATGCAGGTAAAGCCGAGCAAAGAGTCATTTATAAATAAAAGAATAGAGGTAGAATCCAGAATAAATGAGACAAAAACATTTTGCTATGAATGAGACAAAAATATTTTTATTGACTGACCTTTTCAACCATCATTCAAAGACCATTTACTACTTTTATCTAGCTAGATCTTCTACTTAATGCAATATAATATTAGAGGATTGATACGGGCATCATCCATCAGCGTGCTGCGGAGAAAAGCTACATATTATGATTAGCCTTATTTCAACTTAAAGTGATAAATGCAATTGCATGAATGAAAATCAGTTGAACATTGATAATATGAAGTTGGAAAATGCTTTTTGGTGATCCGGTATTTCCTATTAAACTTCGTTTTATGCATTTGACTTTTGTCCTTTCTAGCTTATAAAACCTCGCATTCATTTATGACCTCTACTTCAATTCTGATCTGATCACATTTCTTCTCAAAATGGCTACCGGACCCTCCTCACATGTTTCTTGCGGACTTGATCTATTCTGCATTTCAGATATCAGAATTGCTCTTCAGTCATCGAATCAGTCTGGGTATGCATGAATTTTGTTTCAAATTAGTTTAGTTGATCTTCATCTAGTTTTTCGCTGATATTCCAATTTGATACTACATCACACGATTGTAAAATGTTTCGAATAGTCTGCAGAGAATTAGTCAAGTTAAGTTAATGTGTAAGAAAAAGTACAGTAAAGCAAATTGCACATAAATAGATTAGTTCATTTAAAAAAGTTGACTTTACCAATCTTTGTTCCCTATTTTCATTCCCCAACATTTTTATGCCCTCCTCTTTTTTCTAACCCCTCCTCCAAAAAGTTTCAACATTCTCCCTAGTTCCGATGCCTAATAGCTACTTTGCTTTCATTTTTCTTGTTCTCAAAGACAGTATCCCGCACAATATGATAAATCTTGACTATTTTTATATTGCATTTAATTTTCATATCTCAGATTTGATTTCATCTGCGCTCCAATTGCACACCCTCGGTTTAAAAGAGAATATGAAAAGGATGCCCCAAATCGACCTGGTGCTTTTACAAGATCAGACCTTCTTCTCCCAGGATCAGGTAAATATCACTAAAAGAAAATTTGATGAGAGAGTTGAAATACTAGAATGGAAGGCTATCATGATCAGTAGGTTATGCCCATAACAAAAACTTTTGTTATCAGTGTGGGGTGCTTGAATCAAAGTTTAGAACACAAAAAATGACTTAACTGCTTAATTTTGGAAGAAGAAAATACTTTTTTTGATAAACATATTGAAGTTCTGCATTAACGAGGCTAGGTTTCTCAAGTTCCACATCAATCTTTGACTCTAGCACAGGCCTTACTGGGGATAGCGTGCAATTACTCCTGCAGGAGAGTTATCATGCGAGGATGGCTCAGTGGTTAGAGGCGCTGACTACGGACCCAAGGGTCCGTGGTTTGAGTCCCTGCTGTGACCAAACTTTCACCCAGAGTGAGGAGAATTGCCAGCTCTCTGTAATTCCAGGCATAAGGAATCACTAGGTGGGGGTCACGTCGAGAGGATGGACCAGGACACTTCTTTGATAAGCTTAAGCTTCTCAGTGTCCTAAAACTACCTTCGGATGCAAGGTAGAGACAAATACAAATACATACAAATATCGCTCATTTCGATCTGGCATTGATAGCGGGGTTTTTTAATGTGGCAGTCTATGGTTTACCAGTAAACTTCCAAACTCACATCATTTGTCCTTTGGTAACCACCAATATCATCCTGTTTCATTGTTTTCAAATTTGTGTTATTTGTTGAGCTCATTATCACTAAATTCAAGTCGCAAATCATGCAAATCACAAGTTGACAATGGCAAATCGAACAAACTCAAACCATAATCAAACAATCAATGACTATGTTAAGAAAATGTAGTGGCTGACCAACATTCAATGGTTGTGAGTTGATTCAAGGAGTAATGAAGGAACTGCGTACTTGCCTGAAGTGGGACAAAGAGGGTATTATCAGTCATCAAATCCAGTCAAAGCAGTACATGAAAAAGATCTTTATTAAATTTCATCAACTAATTTACATGTTTACTGGTTTCGTACTTGAATGAAGTCTGGGAAGTTCTTCTCTGTCAATATCAGCATGATTTTCAACTGCACACTTGTTCATCTGAAATGCCCAAGGAGTGCAATTTAACACACACCTTCAAAAAATTTACCAATAAGGCCTGCTGACAGTTATCCGATGATAGAGGTTTATTTCTTCATTACCAGCAAACAAGACCAGCTGTGAACCTTTAAGTATTGACACTATGAAGTCAAATGCCTTACAGAAAATTTGTCAATTTTTCAGACTGGAGCAGTTTAGTAGTAGGAAAAGTATCACCTTGGATTGACTTGGAGTCAAGTGATGAGAGAGTGCGAAAAAATTCATTGAAGGTAATTTGTGCTCTACATTAAAAAGATTTCATGTTTAGCAAGATTTTCTAAATTTATTACAAAAATTTTAAACACTGCTGCTTATGTAAATGTAGATGGCTTATAAAATGGACTTTGTTAGATTTAGGCTTTAGTCTCTAAATCAATCTCAACAAATTGATGTTCAGTTAACAAGTGTTAACACAAATTGTCTTCAATATTTGACTATTGCAAATGTATTTGATATGTTTACATTGTGGTCATCCATTCCTGCTTTTTATGTAAAAAAATTTTAATTTTTCTATTTCCAGTATGTCAGCGAGGTTTTTAAAGTATATATTATTCTTATTCGTATATATATATGTATGTAACATCAAGGGTTTTGCTGTAAAATCTTATAACTGACTAAAAAACTTGATGGAATTCTTGCTTCTTTTTCCCAGGTCTTTCATCAGGAATTATCATTTGCTTGCCATCTTAGTCTTCCTTCAGTTCTTATTAAGCTGAAGAGACCAGAAAATTTTCAACTAGCTCAAGTTTTAAACAGTAGTGTGTTGGGCTCACATATTCAACAGGTTGGTGAAGTGAGAATTACAATATAGATGAATTGCAGTTTGTTTTCTGAAGTTGTTGGGCTTGTGCAGAGTAGAAAAATGAATTTTCTCACGAATTGTCCCCAAAACCTGGTTTATATTAATATATCAAGTTTTGCCTAATGCTCTCTGTATATTATTATTTTTGGTAATATAGAATATATAACTTTGTTCACTTCCTTCTTTTTATTTCATGTTTTGATATATTTCATGTTTATTATCTTTTGCAAAAATGTCAGTATCAAATGTATTAGCAAAAAGAAAGCCCTGAAAGGCCGGCCATGAGTTCCTCTTGAAAAATGCAATAGCTCCTGACACTATACCAAAAACATCAAGCAGATTAGCATTGGAAATACAAGAACCTCAATTTGAGGCCAAAAGCGATGTCACACATATGTAGAAACTTGAAGGGAGCGGAAAGTTAAAAAAAGTCATCAATGAATTAATTTTAAGAAGAATTTCCATCCTTAGCCTAAAACTTAACAATTGTAGTATGTTTCAGTTATTTGTGAGTGTTATTGATATGTTCCCCTCAAACAGATATGGTATAAATGATTTGTCATGTTTCATGTTTGTTTTGCAGGTGTGGGTGCAAGTTCCAATTGTATCATATCAGGAAAACAGAGATTTTGGCATCATTAAGGATGACCCTAATGTATGTATCTATTATTTGATAGTCTCTTCTATTTGAATATTGCTTTCTTGACCTCAAACCCAAACATTTAACTGTAAGATTAATTTTGTACTTAAATTGAACAGGATTTTACAATTTGTTTTCTAGTTCTCCAATCCAAAGTAACTTAGACATTTTATACAGCAACAGCTTCTGATAGCATTGGCCCTCTCCAGCATTTATTGTTTGTCACTCAATTAAAACAGATTTTTCATTTTAACATAACAAATGTATTGAATGTCATTAGTATGAAATGTTGCTTGTCTGCATAATAATTAGCCTTAAATATCTTTAGTGCTAAAATTTCCTTGTTTGCTAAATGATTGTTGATTAAATTGTTTTCAAGGTAATAAATGCTAATGGGATGGATGAAACTTGGCATTGGTAAGATTACCTGATGTTTTCATTCAAAATTGCCACTTTTTCACCCTCCATCACTACTTGAAATGGACCTTTGTTAGGGGGTAATCTATTCTTTTCATTTGTAGTTTTACTTCTCACGTTAATTTTGTTTCATTTTCATGAATACATTCATTAGATTTTTCCTGTTCTGCATTCAAAGAGCATTTCACGCTGCATTTTAAATCCTTGGGAAGTGCTAATGCTAAAACGTCAGGAATCTAGCATGCTTGTTTCGATTTGAAATGCTTATTTTATTGACTAGGGATAGTTTCAAAGGCTTAATTCCGATTTTCAGGTGGAATCAGCTACGATTTATGTGTGACCAGAGTCGAAAGATCTCTCTAGGTTTGTTTTCACGCACTTTATTTCTGAGAAAGGTGCTGACAGGGCCTCCTTGGTTAATTAGACTTCGATGTGTGGTATAAAAGTGTTTGGAATTCCCAAATAAGCTATCTTTGTTGTTTTAGATTCAAATTTACTTAAACAGCTTCCAATTGAAAGGAACTCTCAGAGCTTTCCTAGATCCTACCAAAGTATCGACAAATGATATTATGTCCCCATTTTTATGACCGGGTATCTTTTTAATTATACTTGTACACTAACTGACGATTCTATAAAGCTCAAAATGCTAGCTGCTCTTGCATTTTATTTCCTTTTGCGTGGGTCTTTTTAGATATTGTATTTTTCTCCATAGTTCTTGAGCTGAATAGCAAGGAACTTCCCAACCAAGAAGTACTCAATCGATGGTTTGCGGAGCCCGTGAAGGCAGTTAGTATTCCAACGAGCAGTTTTATTGGAAATAAGAAAGGTTAGTGATATTGGATCCGATTGTTTCGTTATGATTTTCCTTCATGCTTCCTTTTATTCTTGCTTTACTTGCATATTTTCATGGATAAACGATAAAGATAACTGTTTGCTGGCTCTCAAGGTCATCCGTGTTGCGTATGCAGTGCTCTTTGCGTCTGTAGTATATAGAATTAGAGAGTTATAGATTGCTGATTCAAGTTTCTTGCTAGACGATTGGGGTAAAGTGTTCAATGTCGTATAGGCGAAGGTCTACTCGATTGTGGAGGATTCAACAGAAGGAGTATAGGCTGCTGCTCAAACTCTAATGTTTGGTGCAATCGTCAGAAAATTTTAATGTCAATTTATGATCTCTATGGAAGTTTTTATAAATGGCGAAGTTTTTTGAAAGACTTTCGTTTGCGTTGCCAGATTTTTAAGATATCGTAAATTGCCTGCGTCAAACTATCTGGTTCACACTAATTTTTGATAACATTGCAGGGTATCCAGTCTTACCAAAGGCTTATCAAGAATTCCTTCGAAAGGTGTTCAAGGTAGCTTGCCAGTTGTATTTCCATTTATTGTAGAGTTGCCCTACAGAAAAGGCCAGTTAATCGCCCACTTTTAGGCAAACAACTAATTCAAATTGTCGCCTCACAAGTCATAACTTTAGCAAAGTTTTTTGTTTCTAAAAATTATTCTTTTCTTCCTTAGTTAAACGTACAGTTCATAATATCTGGTACTGCACAGATGAAGGTTTGTACTGTATTTTGAAAGTATCTATTTTCGCTTTGTTGATTCATTGTCGAATCGCCCATAACCGTTGCTTTTCAACTCACTTTCTGCCAAGATTACGCAGCTATATCTTGCTTTTCTTCTCTTTATATTTTTCGCTCTGATTTTGGTCGCATTAAGCGTGGTACCAAGGTTGTTTAATATGGCACACACTTAACGAAACTGCAGAGATCTAGGGCTATTATGTCAAAGTCTAGTTGTGCATGCGGCTAGATAATTTTTCAAAACTTTACTGAATTTGACAAATCTTAAAATATTTCTTCGTCTTTGAATTTCAGAATATGGCTGCTTATTATCAGTACCTTGATCACCTGTACATGGTAAGATGCATTTTCTCAACATTCGATTTAAATCACGTCCTTGCTGGTATTTCAGGCTAAAGCAGAGTAGACAGTCTCACCTTGAAGGTTCTGTGAAATTGCCAGCTAGAATCTTTCATTAGCGACGCGTAAGGCAGGAGGCTTGGATCTAGCCTTGCCAGTGACGTAGATTGGTCTGCTACGGGGAGTATCATTGATGCTCCAGAAGCACATGGTGTTAATGATAATGTGCCATACTTAAAGTGGGTATTCTTAGGTACACCCTCCCCCAATTAATATTTAGGTTTTTTCCAATTCTTCATAGTCTTCATAACTGTGTCCTCCGAGACTTCATTCCATTATTTTAAGGGATTTTCCAACCCACCCCCACTTTTAAGATATTCCGTAGATTTCTGACCCTCCTTATTCGGACCCCCCCCCTTATTCGCCCCCCCCCTTTATTAGGCACCTAGTAGTAGCCTGCAATAGTCTAGAACCAGAATTCTTTAAAAAGGGCTCATTTTCAAAGTTCCGTAGAATATTTAAATCAGTTCTTCAAGAGGCAGTTTAGACTGCAGAATGCTACGCAGAGGTGTTATCTCATCAGGAAATTTAATCCATATCTAGGTAGCTCTTGCTTCGAATGTTAAAGGGGTCCATCGGTTTTTATCGTTTATCTGTGTATCTTATCAACGTGTATCTTATCATATGTACACGAACTTGTATTTGCTACATGATCAAGACCTTACTAATTAATCTTAGTTTCTGGTCCCAAAGAAAAAAGCATTAATTGTAAAACTGTTTAGGTCTGGGGCTCAGGCTAGACCCAGCAAGCAATTTTTCTGCCTTTGATACCTACGTCAAACCTGCAATGTATGACCATGTTACTTTTCTGTTTTAACTTGAATAAACCGTGGTTAAGGATAAAGCCATTGCCAACTGGAGGATAACATTCTATTGGCATTAGATAGCTCGTTGTAAAGGACGCGTAAACGAACCGTTTTCTGTCAATTCTCTTTAGACACAACCACCTGCCGACCCAGTGGCGCAGTTCGCCAAAGGATACGAGGACTACCTTCAGGCACCCCTTCAGGTTCGCTTGTTATGTTTTGTGATTTTCTTAGATTTTTTGTAGCTGAGGGCAGAAACACTTGTATAAAGAATATGGTTTGTCTGTTAGAAATGCTCAAGGAAATGCTCTTTTCCAGAAAGCTGAATTCGAGGCGACCATACAGCCCGACTGTGCAAAAGTCGATAGAGTTGAAATATTTATATCTTAAAAAATGTTTACAGCTTCCAGCTTTGACTGTTCGTTTTCAGCAATGGTGGGCTAATGCGTTTGCCATTGTTTGTTTGTTGAAAAATCTTTTTATTCTTGATTTCTTTTCATTTTTATCCAACTATTGACGATACTTTTCCATTATATGACTTTGAATCATTGTCAGGGTAGGTCTTCAAGAAAAAATGTAGTGATTTAACTTAGTGAATTGTTGCTGGTTCACGGGTCACGAAGACCTTAACGATAGTTTCAACCATTGCTTTCAAGTCCTAGGATATGTTGCTGGGACTCATATATTGGCAGGCCGTTGTATTAATATTTAGTAGGAAGTTACTGAATAAGCAATCTCTTCTCCAACCATTTATGAAATGAAGGCATTTGCTTTTACCACAGCCATTGATGGATAATCTAGAGTCCCAAACCTACGAAGTATTTGAGAAGGACCCAATCAAATATGCGCAATACGAGAAGGTACGTAGTAGCTGTCATTTACCGCCATGTTCTGAAGATCCGACATTTTCTTATCATAGCCGGTCTGTGTTCGGTGTCATTTCAACGTACTGGTAATGTAGTTACTGATTGTTGTTGTTGTTGCTGCGCAGGCGGTGTACCGTGCTTTGCTGGATAGAGTTCCAGATGAAAAAAAAAACGAGGTCACCAGGTGGGCAAACTTATTACCCTTGTTTATATATTAAATTTCTCTTGAGTGATAATGATTTGTTTTATCATACATTATACTCATCATCTTCATCATCACACGCAAGGTTTTATATTGCAAAGTTTGCTTGAGTGTTACTTCTAGCTATTATCTCGGTTTTAATCAGTTTTTGCTGTTTTAAGTTGCTTTCGTATCTTAGGAAACTTCTTCCATGGAAATGTCTCTTTTTTGCTCATTGACAGCTATGGCCCCTTCAATTTTTCCTAGAGCAAATATTTTCAAGGCCATGTGGGATAGAATAGAAAGAAGTTTATAAGTAGAATGAAGTTCGCAAATGTTCGTCTTTTTTTCCAGCGTCATCATGGTTGTCGGTGCAGGACGAGGCCCTTTGGTGCGAGCCTCCTTCCAAGCAGCAAAAATGGCGGGCAGAAAAGTGAAGCTTTTTGCCGTTGAGAAGAATATGAATGCCGTTGTGACGTAGGTCATGATCTTCTCCTGCATTAGGCGTTGTTGCTCTTTCATTGGGAATTTCATTGGGAATTAGTCTATTCCTTTGTCTTGGTCATAGTTTTATCTCACTTTTTTTGTTTTGATTTTATACACTAAGTAGCATCCAAGGAAGAGTAGGATAGCAATACTATATAACTGTTTTAGCTCCAATTTGTCAACTGTCATAGCACTCTAGTCAATATTGATTCTGTATGCTTTGAATACTATGCTGGTACCATGGTGCAATGCTTTTTTTCTGTCCTTTTTGTTCTATCATGGTCAATCATGCAAACTTTGTCCTTTTCAATCATAATTTTTCAATTACACGCTGTAAACTGTGTTACAAGCTACTGACAAGTCAGGGGCTTTTCACAAGTTACAACAATTCACCACAAATTCCCCAAATATTTTGCTGTGTAGTTAAAATAGTCTATAATTTCCTATCGAGTTTCGTTTTCATTATTTATGATTCCAAGGTTTGAAAACCCAAGTTGTTCATTTTGATGGTTGTCTATGTTAAAATTTATTTTTTCAGCCTTGAGACTTTGAACGAAGAAGAGTGGAATGGAAGTGTTACAGTTGTGTCAAGTGACATGCGAGATTTCAACCCTACTGAAAAGGTTTGTTTTCAGCAAACCTCTTCAAGTCTCACTTCAAGTTATTATCATCTTGAGAGTAACTTTTTGCTGCAAAATATATAAGTTTTTCAAAGCGCTACGATCAATAATGGTACTTGTTTTTGCAGGCAGATATTTTAGTCAGCGAATTGCTTGGCTCTTTTGGTGATAACGAGCTCTCTCCTGAATGCCTTGACGGAGCTCAGAAATATCTCAAAGGTATGAGCCGACTTGTTTTAAACTCATTCTTACTAATGAGTCCTTGAACGTTATAACACACTCAACTATCCAAATGTTTACATATGATTATTAGATGAGTGATGGGCTGATGCTTCGTATATTTTCAAACAAAACAGTGGAAGCCTGAAAACTCTTTGAATGTGGCTTTTGAAGTTTCAGATTATTTCAGCTCCCTTTGCAGGCATCTACAAACAACGGAAAATCTGTGATGCTAGAATATAGTCGCTTGATGAATATACTTTCCTCTTGTATATTTTTTGATAATTAATCATTGTCAAGTTTTTTCTGGCTCTCTGTCAATTTTTTCTTATTTTCCAGAGGATGGGATCAGTATCCCAAGCGAATATACCTCATATATTGCCCCGATGATGTCAATGAAGTTGCACGTGGAGGCAGGCACGTGTCGTGAAGCAGGGAAACAACTTGAGGTGAAGCAATTCGCTCGAGTTGCGTGCTTTTCCAAATGCATATTTTCATGCTCCTTTACGGCATTCTCTGATTTGGTCTTGTAAAATAATTAGTATGAAAATTGAAGGGTATGAAAATTAGGGTAATTTCAAACGACTGATACTTAAAAGTAGCTAATTTTAGTTTTATAACTAAGGCAATCAATTGAATTGGACAATCTTTCATAACCAATATAGTAGCTATAATGGATACGCAAGTGTTTCCGTGAATCTTTGTTTCATCCCATAGCTTAGAATTGAATTTTCATTGTGAATTGAGTTCTTTTCGTATACTTATCTCAGGTGTACTTTAATGCCAATTTTACCAGTTTTAGTAGACATTTTGAACAGATTTTTGGTAAGAAATGCACCTTATTCAATAGCGCTGTTAAGACAGTTCTAATTTCCATGTGACAGGCATCATATGAGACACCGTATGTGGTTCGCTTACAAAATGTCAATGTTACAGCTGAACCACAGGATTGCTTTAAATTTGTGCACCCAAATCAAGGTATGATCTCTGTTCTTGATTCTAATTTAAGAATTTCTAGTTTAGTGTTTTGATAGCTGTGCCAGTTGGAATTTTTCACTAATATATAATATGTTTAAAGTCCGCTTAATCTTTTGTATAGTGCGGCGGCTTCTTTTCTGTTGGTAAAGAAATTTTCTCTTGAGTCGGTCCAAACCGTTCAACACTTGTTTTCTCCTCAATTGCGTAAATTTATAATGATTCATAGTATCTTATCACTTGAATCTAATATTTGCCACCAAACGTTTTGTACCAAGCTTCGAATTGAAATTCACTCCGTGTGCAACAGCAACATTGAAGGTTGTTTTGACCAACCTAAAACAATATACAGCTGTCAGTGCCTGAGTTCAGCAATGGAGGGTGTGCAACAAATGTATGTAAAAGCTAGGATCGAAAATGCAAAAGCGGAATTTTAAGAGCTTCAGTCAATTCTATCAACCAGGAAAGTTGTATACGAAACAAACCATAGAATAATAATATGAAAACAGGTATTAACAGCATGTCTATATATAGCCAGTTATTTAGTACTTCCGTAAAGCATGGAGAACCAGCAAAACAAAAATAAGATACTAAATGCAGAAGAAAGTTGGTGCTTGATATGATTAAAATACTCAACACAGCTAACTTGACAAACAAGAAAGGACTGCAAGGAGCAGAAGCCACAAGGCGACTCATAGAAATTATGAGAAAAAAATAACGTTCCTTTTTTGGCACAATAACAAGGATTATTTGGGCATAGAAAAAGTGAGAGGTACGAGATAGCATGAAAACTAGGATCGAGGCAAAGACTGAATTGGGTCATAAAAAAATGGGGGGGGGGGGCAGAGAAAGACGAATGCTTATGGTCGTTGACGCCTACGGGCATGGCACTTGATTTTGGCTAGAATTATTCATTATTTTATCTGTGATAACTCCTTTGATGTTTTAAATTGCTGCGTAAATTATGGCAGTAACTGGGAAGTCTAACATACATATTGAATTTTTAGACGAACCAATCGACAACACCAGATACAAACGGGCAGATTTTCACATTTCGGCGGCAAATGTTATACACGGAATAGCAGGTTATTTTGATGCAATCTTGTACAAAGATGTCATGATAAGTAAGTTTTAATTAATATACATTCAATGTCTTGATGATTGTCAATTAACAGATAAAAGTAACCATTTAAGGGCAAGTGCCGTAAATCCTCGAATTAGCCCCCTGGGGGCTTATTTATTTTTGATATTTTTGGATGGGGGCTTATTCGAGGGAGGGGCTTATTCGAGGGAGGGGCTTATTCGAGGGAGGGCTTATTCGGGGGGGCCAATTCGAGAATTTACGGTAAGCCGGAAGCAGATCATTGATCGGTCCTTAAAAAGGCATGACTGAAAGCATTTTTGACCAAGCAGAAAAAGATTGTTTTACCATTTGAAGACTTTCTGACACAATTGCACTTTATTTGTTTTCAAGCCTTCATACAAGTAGAGAAAATATTTAACATTATTTAATGTAATAGTATTTGACCTTAATCGGGCCTCTCCGTTTAAGGCGCGCGATCTCTCTCCTGTCGTTGCCGCGACGCGCAATAAATCACGCTCATGGTTTATAAGCACCCTTTAAATCGCACTCCTTGCTAATTATTATGCAAAGAGCCTTGCGGATTCGAATCTAAATAAACCGTTGTTCTTTTAATCCCTCTTTCGAGGAAATTGATATTGCTAAGTAAAAGCAAACACCTCTTAAATATATTTCCGGTCAATAACCAATAGTCATTGACAAACTACAACAATGTGTTTATTTTTTGCTTTTAGCGTTCTATTTAGTAGTTTTTACTAGATACAATTCTAGATTAGTATTAATATGCGAAAAAATGCCGTTTCTGCCTACTTTAACATGAATATATTTTTTGGTAAAACATGCGCCTTAGCAAGGCGAGGCGCGCGTTTGAGCACGCGCCCACCTTCATGCTCTTTCCACCAAATTCCTTTATGCACTCTTCCTCTCTCTAAGTTCCTGGGTTCCCTCCGTAATCCCAAATTTCATAACATGGGTGCTTGAAACTGAGAACTGTTTCCTTTAATATAAGAGGTGTTGAAATATGCCTTGATAAATAACATCCAACTAATCAATCCTCCAGGTATACACCCAAAAACACACTCTGAGGGCATGTTCAGCTGGTTTCCTATTTTCTTTCCGATCAAAGTAAGTATATCAAATATGTCAATATACTTGTCATTATCATTATAATGATAATGGTAATCATTGTCATCAAATGAAATTAGCACTATCAAAAAATATGCAATCAACAGTGCTGCAGGATTTCATTCTGTGTCAAGTTTACATAATTATTTATGTGTGTTTATGTTTTTAAAGACTTACAATAGTGACTTATTAACCCAAAAGTGTTCAGATCAATTTATATTCACATCAGATTGATTTTTTTATTATATTATAGTTAAGTCATCATTTTACCTGGTCATCATTCTGTTTACCCTGGCAAAAACCTTTGCTAACCCTTGCATTTTCTCTTAAAAAAATTTTAATAGAATTCTTTAATCAAGTCTAGCCTGTCTTGAAAAAAAGAAAAGGGTGTGACACTTCTCAAAGAAGCCTAAAATTTTGAACCTTTAACAGTAAATTTAAGTGGTCATTGTGGCCATCTGTCAAAGCCCCCTATCCCCCATGTAAATCAAAATTTGAGGGGACTTTGACTTTTTGAGTGTGTGTTGTGAATTTTTAGTAATAATTAATTTTTTAGGTTTTAGTAATGATGGTGCCTTTGAGTAATTGCTCTTCAATATTTGAAAAAATTGCATGTCAACAAGTCTTCTCTCTTTCTTGACTAGAACCCTATTGTGGTTCCTGATGGTGGTATGGTCAGCATTCATTTTTGGAGGAAAATTTCTCGTACCAAAGTCTGGTATGAGTGGTGTGTTGTACATGGTCAACAATGCAGCAATATTCATAATGCTAACGGGAGATCATATTTCATTGGCTTATAGAGTGCCATTACAAGCATTTAGCAAGCAAAACGCTTATTTGCCGGTTTGCAAGGTGCTGAGGTAAAGGTAAAGAAAGCTTGGTCAAAGATGGTAAAGAGGACTTTTTAGGCACAGCCTAGCCAAGAAGAAAAGAGATGCAATATTTTTTATGTTGTATTCTGTGGCCTTTCGAACTTCAAGTTGGTACCTATTTGAAGGCATAGGTGTTTGATTTGTAGTTGGTTTTTTAAGAATAGTGGAAATTTGTATTATTTTTTTAATGCATTTTAAACTTTAATGAAAATTGTGGGCAGAGAAAGAGAATGAGGAACTTCTTCACAATCCAATTGTCACTTAGTACTATTTTGGTTGAACTATCTATGTTCAGAGACGAAACATGAGGTAGTGCTTCTCAAATCTATTCCACACATCTCACATTTTCAGTCTAAGTATCGTACATTATGGAAAAATTTGCATTCATTTGCATATGTTATGGCATGTTGCTTTGAGGGAAATGATAAATGCTTTGTTTTCACTTCTAGTGATCTTTAGTTACTCTATGGTCAACAGGTTTTGTAGTTTCTGGCTTCATTATCATTAACATTGTGTCATTAAATTTCAGCTTTTCTTAGTAACTGCTCTTAATCTTTTATTCAAAGTTTTCAAAGAAGTTTGAAATTTGAGAAGATCTTCTTTGTTTATCTCTGCAAGACAAATGTTTGTTTATGAAAGAGGACAAATACAAGCCTATGATAATGATCTACTTCTAACAGACAAATTATAAATTTGTGCTAGCTAAGAAAAGATTAAAAAAATTTGGGTTTGCATATGGACTTGATTTTTAAAATATTAAGCAGTCAGCAGCAAAAAAATTTGGTGCCCAAAAACAGAACATGGAAATGTATAGAGACATTTCAAAGATGATTCGGAAACTACACTGGAATAGTATATTGCAATAACATGGTGCAATAGTACATTGATCCACTTTGGGAAGTCCTCTTTCCTCCTAAAACCATTCTGTTATGCTATGATCTTTTAGGTACTTTTGTCAAACTATCCCATTCAGAGGAAGTGCTGCAACCAGCATTGTAAAGAGACAGGCTGGGTGGCAGTGTATATTTATTGGAAATGGTTTGGTTTGAAATCTAAATCACTGGATGTGGTGCTGGTTGGTTGTGTTTGAAAAAGACCATGAGCAGTTGGTTCTGTTTTAATGAAAATGCAAGAAAAGTGACAAGAATAAGTTTTGCCACAAATGAGCAATCCTCACATGTTCTTTCTAATTAAGTACTATTAATTCTGTAGATACAACATCTACAGGAAAAGGTTTATTTCAGCAGTCAAATCGATGCATTCAGCAAATTGAGACATTTGAACTTAGCCACAAATGACAATTTGACATGATTGAAAATTAGTAAGTGCCAACAACAAATTTGTTATGTCATTGGCTTATGACAAGCTAAAGTGCAACATAGTTTTTCTACAGATGTATGCCACCTTCACGAGCTCAAGAAACACACCTATGGTGTTCAAATATGAATGTCATTTGCAGGCAAAACAAACATTGTAGACCTGTATTTTTGTAATTGAAACAGTTGCCAAGCCTTTCTTACTCATCATCTTCACCAAAGGACAGTAGCTTTTTGTTATCCAATTTTTTACCTTCTTTTATCTTTTTCTTACTTTTGACATTTTTACTAGTTGTCGCACCTTTATCGTGTTTTTCATGTTCAGGTTTCTTAACTGGCTTCTGGAAAACTACTCTTTCAGACAAATCTGCCATGGTAGATGAATCATCTTTCTCTCCTTTAAGTTGATCATACTCCTCTTCTGTCAAATCTCCCTTTTTTAAAACACAAATAACAGGTTTTTCATCTTCTTTTTCTTCCCTCTCGTCATCGCTTTCATCGTTTTTATTATCAAGTTTCTGTCTTTTTGTTTCAACGTTTGGACCCTCCTTGAAGTTTGCTCTTGCTTTGAAATCCCTTAAAAACTTTGGAGTAGCTTGCTGCACATACTCTAGCTTGTGTTTACCTCCTCCCGCCATTTAATCGCACTAACTTTCTCAAGACTCACCTAACGTATTATTTGGGAGTAATGTGAAAATATGATTGTTTTGTCCACTGGTTAACTCTCCAAGGTGCTCCATTTTAGGCGGTCCTCCTTTTGGTAAATGTATTTTCGGGTGCACTGGAAAGAGGTCAGTTGTGCATGGGACAAGAGAATGTTTTGAGAAATTGGTATTTGCCACTCTATTTGCCGATTAGCACCTTTATTTAGACAAGTTATGCACCCATCGCTAGCCTCGCATTTGCATTCTGAATGTAAAGAATTTATTGAAATACTGAACTGGTGTCATAAAGAGGTATGTATCTACAATATTTGAACATCTCCTTGGGTCTGTAGAGAAGGGTTGTCGTAAGAGGGACACATTTGGCTACCGTAAGAAGAAATCTTCAGGTGCATAACTGATAAGACCAAAGAAGTAGAAGGGGGAACTTTGATATAAAAAGTACAAAGAGAAATTGTATATAGATTTCGCAAATTGGAAAAAGCTGAGGATAGGGTGCGCTGCTGCTATCCCCCCTACCCCCTTGTCATTAAAAAGGTACTGTGGTAGTGATCTATCAATCTTTGTTTTTCTAAGCTATTATTCTTCAGCTTTTTGTTTTAGCATCCATATTGGAAGTTCTTTGGAAAATGTAACGATGCTAAACTGAAAATGATGAAATGTTTAAAAAATGAGGTTGGTCTTTGAAAAATTATCTTTGTCATTTTTAATTGATGATTTCATTTTTGCAAATTGGAACTAGGTCATAACAGACAGTGAAAGATTTAGGGGCTGCCTGCCCCTTTGCTGAGCTGAGGCTGGTTTGGCATCGCTCTAGTGAAATTTATTTTACTATTTTTCTTGAAGAGAAAAGAAGCCTCCAGGGGCTGCCCCATAAGTAGTTAAACCTTTGTTGCATGATAATGCTTGCCCAAATGATTTATTGATCAACGAAAAGTTTTCTTCTTTGGTTACATGAACCAATGATATCTACATTTTGCGCTTAAATTGAATGACCCCTAATGAATATGTGATGGTGTAATGTACATAATAAAAAATCAAACTACAAAATACACTTTTACAATGATCGATTTGCTTTTAAATTGAAGGACTTGAAAAGACGCCAAGAAAACAGAAGAGTAGCAAAAGAAAGCATAGAAAGAGCAATTCAATTCAGAGAATCTGCAGAGAGTGCGGAGGAGAATTTGTGACATTTGATAGTCTTTGTGTTTGTTTTAATGTTAGTGAAGAGGATACTGTTGCATGGTTATGAACACTTTTTGTATTTAACGCTTCAGAGATGCTAGGTTTTATGTTTATATTAAGCATATTCTCATTTTTTTCTTAGTAAATAAACGGCTGGAAAATGAAAAGTTCCTCAACAAAACTCTTATGAAATATCCCATGAAATATTTGTAGTAAATAAATGCTCCAAGAACATTTTTATTTGAAACAGACCATATAAAGAACACTTGAAGGTACACTATGGGGCTCCATAGTATACTGTAATTTAGAACATGCATACCAGTCCTGTATATTAATTTGAACTCTATATCATGGTTTTTTTATCAAACAGCAGCCAGGTACTGTTGTTGTAGTGATACATCTAAATGATGCCTGTCTTACAAAAAAGGGATTGTATTTTGTTTTGCTCTCCATCTTATTGAACATGAAATAAAACACATTTCAATCTGTACAAATATTTCAATTAAAAAACTTCACAAATTTCAAGTCATTGTCTTTTGAATATAAGGACAAGTACTGTTTATGAGAGAAAGGTATTTTTAAAATCCTTTTAATAAAACATTGGTGTTAGGCCTTGGTAAATATTGTAAATTATCTTTTCAAAGTTTGGTAGAAATGGACTTATTGTAGAATGAAAACAGAAGCAATTCCCTTTTTGGAAAAATGCTGTCTCATGTTCTTTAAAAAAACTTATTATTAGTTCAACCATTCTTAAGAATAACTGAATAATTAATAGGTACTCATTATTGTATCAGATGAAAACATCTACTAAAAATAAACATTGCTCCTTACTAAACAGAACATATTCAATGAACTTTATCAGAGGCATCAAGTACTTGGCATGTGTGCAAAGCAAGAGGAGGCATCTCTCTAGCATGAAATAATAGGCAGCAACATTTGATCATTATAGGTTGGCACAAGCACATGAATTTGTCTTGAAGCTATGTACATAAGACCAAAGCTACTTGAAAATATGGTGAAGTTGAATGTTCTTCCTGACAGAAATGAGCTTTATGTTTTTATAGAGTTCCATCACTGGGCTTCTCCTTTCAGTAACAAAATTTCAATTTGTGTCAGATTTGTTGACAGCAAGGTTTTGGATACTCAATCAGTACTTTGCTAACCATCCACCTCTCAGAGCTAGCACTAAATGGAGAACTGATCCCCCAGTAACTTTGTAGTCTTGAGCTGTTTTCTCATCATTCCTGAAAAGGTATAATGAAAAGTACTTTATTCTCTAGTATAAACCCTCAAATATGAAATAAATGCAAATGCAAAAACCACACCTTGAAATCTTGTGGATCAAATTCACTTTTTAGAAGTACTTCAACTAAATTAACTACTGAAACAAAATCAGAAGTACTTCAAAATGCTGTTTCAGTAAAGGAAATGTATGTAACATTTAAAGGCTCTTTGTTGGTTAAGGTCCTGTTGTTTAAAGATATTGAAAAGCCTCTTGAATATTGAGTTTTTCATCTTATAAATTAACCTGTTTGTCTTAAAAACAAGTTCAAGCAGAAGCAAATCTAACCTATCAAACCAAATCAAACCTAATCTAATCTGATAAGAGTTCAAATCAGAGTTGAGAGACTTACATTTGTTTTCCACTGAATATAAGTCTAAAATCAAAACAAGTGTAAGTTAGGACTAAATCAACATGAGTTACAAATAATGTGAGATAATTGAGGGAGCAAGCTAAAGAAGACCCATAAACAATTAAAAAAAAGTTTTGGGGATATTTTACCAATAAATTGGTTGCTGATACCCAACCAGATATCAAAAAGGGATAACCATTGATAAAAAATGTAAACATAAGATAAGAAAATGTTACATACCTTTGTTGTGCAGGTGGAATGCCTTCCTTTTCCTCAACCCTTTCTTTTATTCTTTCTACCTACATCCAAAGACAAAAATAATTAGTCTAAATGCACCTAAAATAAATGTCACTTGAATTCCTTCATTACACTGAAACAAAAACCTTAAGTAATACATTTTGACTTTCAAAAGCTGGTTGTTTTAGGTATCTTGGCATACCAGGTGTCAAAGCTTAATGTCTAATTTTCCTGCCTTAAGGAAATAATTTGTTAAGAATATAAGCAAAGCATAGACACTTCTATACTGATACTAGAATAGGCCCATAGTTCAAATCTTGTGTAACCACCCTTTTAAATTCTTATAGTTGATCTTTACAAACTTTCAATGCTCATATAAAGTTT
Source organism: Nemopilema nomurai (assembly GCA_003864495.1). NCBI lineage: Eukaryota > Metazoa > Cnidaria > Scyphozoa > Rhizostomeae > Rhizostomatidae > Nemopilema > Nemopilema nomurai. The sequence goes on from ML133474.1 coordinate 258,762, forward strand.
TCATAATTTTGTCTTTCACTAAAACTAACAAGCTTGTGGTAAGTCTTTTACATTCAATTTTTCACAGAAACTATACAAACTCTTCATTTCTCATCTCTGCCATTGCACTTAAATATTAAAGGGACATGTTTAATTTTCTAATATACCCAACTACTTTCTAGGTCACACATACTGATAAGCTAAGCTTGTTCTTAATTTTTTTTAAATAACTGTTGGTCACTTGCAAACAAATTTCCAGTTAATAAAGATCCATCCATACTTTAATTCAAAAAATCATCATTGAAAGACAATTCTAGTGATTTATAACGCAGTGCATTCCCTTAATTTAATATTAGATTTCTCCACATTCTAAATAATAGTGCCTGTCTGATTCAAAATAACTATATTATCTCGCAGTCCAGCGTTTTTCTTAGTGGCCTAATGAATCTTAGTTCCAACAGCTTGTCCTGAAATGTGCATAAAAAGAGTCTTTGAAAATGTTGAAACGGCGACAATTTTCAAAGTAAAATTATGATAGCAAACCTTGTCGTTTGGCTCTATGTCTATCTCTATCTGTGAGAGAAGATCAGTCACTTAGATGTATGTATGAGCATTAACAACGTTTAATGAAAGGATCAGAAAATATCTCTTACAATATGTTTTGAAATACATATAATTTTCCTACTCGTCAATACTATGGCTGGCTACGCAAAAAGCAGTAAAAGTTCATAACAACCCAAAATAACAAGTGAAATCATTCAACGTGACTTGAAGAATGACAAAATAAAATAATAATGACACAAAAGGATACTTCAGTATTCAGCATGAGTCTGGCCGATACACAACCGCCTAGGCCATCCCTTTTTTTAATTATGGCTGGATCAATGTAATCATTTTACTTCAAACTCAAATGAATGATTTACCTCTTTACCAGTAAGTGTTTTGACTTTTATCAGCATGATGATTTACTTTTAGAGGAAAATATTTAGTGACCTATTCTTAACCTGTCTAGTTCAAGTTCGGTTAGTGAACTGGTAATGTTTCTTCGTTTGATCCCTGTGTCCACAGGGAAACTGAAAAAGTCAGACGAAATCTGTGCCTTCCTGTGGAAATAGACTTGGTTCCCAGGGCTTTTACAATGCATTATGACTTTCAAATTGTCAAACGCGAAGTGTAGTAATTCCTCGTTTAATCGAGTAACACTACCGTGTGACACATAGGGTGCTAACGGCTTGGGAGAGAAAGATTATCAATGTTTGTATGACATGACATAACAGGGCTTGGCCTTGGCCCCCATTTTTTTTAGGGCAGAATATTTTTAACGCCATGTGGAAAAATTAGAGGAAAAAATTTAGCTAGTAAAAAAAGAAGGTCAAATATTCTGTTATTTAGTTTGCTTAGTAGGGTCCGGACTATGTTTTTATTATTGAAATGTCTATAGGTGGCGGCCTTTACTCTTTTATAAACTTTACATCCCCCCACACATTCAAATACAAATCGCCGGCAAGAAGCTCCTGTTACCTGAATCACTGTTTAATCAATTTGTTGACATGCCCCAACCTTGAAGCGACTACGGTTCTCAACAAAAAAGCTTGCCAGATGAGCTTCTTGGACTCGTAGAGTGGCAATGCTTTAAAAGGCCAAAAACAATAGTTGATGTTTACTTACTTTTCTTTGATGAAAGCCCTAGTGATTAGGTCACAATAATTTTTACAAAGGTTCTCTCAGTAGTTTCTTTTAAACGTATTGCGTAATCTCCATAACATAGGAACTGGATGATATAATGTCGATGCACTTGGTCTACTACTGTCGGTGATGTGATTAGACTTGTGGACCACACAGCCATTGGGGGGTACCATTTTTTCATTAAAATTAATGGATGGCAATGAAAAGGAATAACTTGTACACGAATTTGTCTCAGCTGTGGTACCTTCAGCATTGCGTGTAAAGCATACTCTTACTTATGAACCAGCAAATCCTTAAATGTCTCTTTTTTAGCCCTCCCATATAATGTTTACTTGATTTGCTCTCGAGTTTGATACGAGTTTTTGCCTCAAGCTTTCTCTAAATGCGCCCCAGGACAAAACTCAGCCAACTCATCTTAACCAGTGTATAGAAATATTTATTGTCAGCTCATAGAGCACCCTGTTATTAATCTTGAAGAATATGCTACGACATTATGACACCTTTCAACCTTGCCAAAACGAAGTTTGGAAAACAATTTCGTAAATATTTAGGTTCAGGTTTATTTGTGAACAAATGCTTTGTTGTACAAAACTTTCCATGGCTTCATCATAATAGTTCTGAAGTTTATCTGTCCTAGACAGGACATAGGACGACAGGGTAATAAAGAAGATTTTTTACATCATCTGGATTCTCAAACTGGGATTATGCTCTGGAATATTTAAAGCCACACGAAACTTCAAATTCCAAAAGTCGGTGATGCAATTCCTTGAAGATTTGCTCTGAAATGGCTTCTTTGCTATTTTTTTACTGTAATGCATCTTTCCATAGTAGCAAACTTTAATATGTTCTGAACAGAACTGTTGAAATCTGCTCTGAACTGAACTGGATAAAAAAGCTGTTTCCGACTTTCTAAAGGGCGTAGCCTCAAAAGATTTTCCGGGGCAGTCCCCAGTTCCCAAGCCAGTTCGTTCCTTAGCCCTCCCACTTCTAAACTGCTGCACAGTCCCTGCCTAAACTCCGAATTTTTTTCTGCCCCTTCATTTGCCTCCCACTTTTCTAATAAGATATTTGTTATTGGTTAGTGTTTCTGCCATATGTTTTACACGTAGCTTTTGATATGACATGCTCGGGCATTCTCTCTTGCAAGCATTAATTCTGTACATCAGATCTATACATAAGATTTAGATCACCTTAAAGCAGTAGCTGATTTATGGTTTGGCGCTTCTTTTTGAAATGTTGTGGCCCTTTTGAAAACTTGTTTTTAATATTTCTCTTGAAGAGAAAAAAAGCCTACACGCGCCGCCCCAATAGCAGTTTAGTTCTTATTGCACGATAATGCCTGCCCAGTAGGAATCGCTTGAAGATGAGCGTGTGTTTGCAGGAAGTAAAAGTCTCTCAGTCAATTTAACATCATTTAGATATGCAATCTGATTTAATGGTCATTCTTTCTTCCTTTTCCCACCGTCTATCACCAGAGTTTTATCATGAATCCTCCTCCCAAATTATAACTAAAACTCAATAATCAGTTTTAATTATCTAACTGTCAATTCTCAGCGATATGTTATTTTTTGTCAAATTTTAGTCCTCGAGATGTATCTGAGCCACTCTAGAAGGCTCCGTTTCAAATATCTTATTTTGCCTCGGACCTAACTATGGTGGGTCTTTTTGTCCCTAAATTTGATTCTTAGCGTTCCCAGGTTCAATTTTGTAGCGCCATCTCTGAAAACGGATACCTTAATTGATATTCCGACTAAATGATACTGATTTTATGCAGCTGATTCGAAATAGTTTTCATAGAGCGTGAATAGAGTGAAAGTCGGAAATGTTATATAAAGCGTACACTCATAACAAATCTCTGAAAATTTCTCGGTGCCCCTGTTATCAACTGACCCAACCCCTCTTCACATTTTCTCTGGTACCTTAAAGAAAAGCGTTATTTCTTAAATATATTGTGTCATTACACTACTATTCTATGACTTACTGTGATGCCTCTGTCTAAACTGCTCTCTTTGAGGAAGATTTCATGGTGCAAAATGGCACCTTTTGGAATGTCTTCAAAATTTTCTTAACAACATGATTTTTTTAAAAAATTTTACAGGGACTTAAGACTTTGTTTGCTGATTGGAGGGGCACTATACCCCCAATCGGCACGTCTCTGCTTTTGTAAAGATACCAGTTGTTTCTGGTTGTGGAACCTGTGAGGAATGCTTATTGTTGCGAAGGAGCCTCGTAGCGCTGGCATCTTGCCTCTTTTCGGTTCCATGATCAACAAAAGCGACGCCTAGGCCATAAAGCAACGTAGCATATCCAGCTTAATCACAGGCATCTTCCTGGAGTAGACGCTATCAAGATGTTCAAATTATTTTCAAGTCTTTTTGTAGTCTTCTTAGTACTTTTTCCAGCAGTAGTATTTCATAATAATGGTGAGTTTTTATCTACCTTTTTCTTCGATTTTAGCCTACCCTTTTCTTCGTTTTTAGCCTCTTCGTCGTAGCGATATTTACTTTCGAACAAAGGACACCAAAGGGCCTAAGTCTTATTACACGTGTCACTACGAAATCTAGGAATGTATATGGTAGCTAGTTTTTCCTGAGGGTATAACTATGGAGGATTTACTCTATATATTAAAATTATATATCTTTAAATAATTCTGAATTTTAAGAAAATGTTCCCCAAAGTCCTTTTTATCTGTTTAAAAACAACGAATATCAACTTCGATCTTTAACCTTTTCCAAAATCTGCTCTCCGGCAGAGTGCTTAGAGAGTTTCGATGATAAAGCACAGCAAAGCAGCATTTTTTGACTACAAATAAATGTTCTTGTTGTGTTATCTCATAGAATTTGGCATTAGATTAGTAAAATTTGTTTATATGAAATTCTGTGTAAATAGTCTTTCGGGGTGTAACGCTCGTTTTCTGACTATGGTTGGTTAACAGTTTGACTTTCTTGTAGATAGAATACTTGCAAAAAACAGTGACTTAATCAAATAATCAAAGTTATTGCTAATGTTGATGCGAATTAATTGAAATTGGTTAGACTTGAAAGGATTGTCAAAATTTTATGAAATTCTCCTTTGCCAGAAACTTTATCCTTCTAAGTTCCATTTTACATTATGTTGCTTTTAATTCTCACTTAAGAGTTGCACATTTTTTGATACGTGTGTTAAAATACTATTCACTTCCTGTAGGGGTTGCATTAGCACAAGAGGATCAAACTGATGATGAAATAGAAGCTGGTGATCCTGAGGCTACTGCAACAACTGACGAAGATACAGAGGCTAAGGTTTGAGAATCTCTATGTTATCTTTAATGTCTTATATCATAAATTCTAATATCGTAACAAAGTTTTTTAGCACACAAGAGCAGCCTGCTTTTGTGTCTTTTGTTGCCTGGTTTTTTAAGGAGTGAAATTTTATTTGTTGTTACCTTGATATTTATCTTTTAATTTAATTTGTGTATAAATGGTTTGGTTGTTGATAATTTTATAAATATGAAAACCAACATCCATAAAACCATGGTCTCAAGGTTGTTTTTTTGAAATTTTTGTGGGTATTTTTTAAGGTACATATATGTTAATGCAGTTTGATTTTAGCTGCAACATGAAAGTTAATGCAGTTTGATGTTTTTCCAAGGTTGAAACTGAAGATGAAGCCACAGAAGCCCCTGTGGAAGAGACTGAAAAGGTTTTTAATTTGCTCCTTCTTGTTACATGTTTAGAAGGCACAGTCGAGTTTGTTTTGGCTTTCAAACTAAGGGTTTCTAGTAACGATAAATTTTCTTTTTATCTGCCATAGAGTGAAAGTGCAGAAGATGAGAGTGAAGTAACTGGCTTGAGGTCACATCCTGATGTTGAACTTTCTGTCTTGTTCCCAAGTTTCCCAGATAAACGTAAGTTTCCAATCAAGTTTTTCTGATATATATGACATTAATTTCATTGTACTTATTTAAAGTTTATTGTTTTATCCTACACGCTTCTTTATCAAAAGTCATTTTTGAAGGAGTTTAAAAGCACTTAAAAGTCTATATCAGGTGATAATATATATACTGAGTGGTCTACAAATAAATAAGGTTAAGAAAACTGAAGATTCAAAAGCAACATTATATTGCAGGATTCTGTTCTGATTGGTTTTTTTTACATGGTGAAAAAGTCACAGTAATAATTTGCTGCCAACATTCCATCTCTACTCCTGTGCATATTTTTGTGCATTTGTGACAAAAAATTATCTTTGCTAGAAAAATATGTCTTGCATAAATCAGGCTTTTCAACCACCCCTGCATATTTTCAATATCAATTACTTGTCTATCATTTATTATGATGCAAAATATAATACTTTGAAGCAAGTTCTTCTGTTCTTATAATTGAAAAGTGTACTGACCAACTAGAATAGGAAATTTACATCCAGGGGTGGTTTGAAAGTGGATTAATTAAATAGGTGCTACATCATGCGCTTTGATTTGGTCAGCCATTTAATTAAATACTATCTCAGACCCTGCATCAATTCTTAGAATGCCGACCCCATTTAACTCTGGTCACTTAGGCCACCATCTCTTCCTCTTTTAGACTATGTTGGGTTTTGATGATAGGTATTTTATTTTTATAATTTAGTATTTCTGAAACCTAGAATGCTGGAAGAGTTTCCCAAAGTTGTCTTGTAGGGAAGAGGTTGACTTTTCTTTGTCTGTATGTGTGAATCTAAAAAAAAGCCAGCAATAGCTAAAACCTGTTGTGTTTTTAAAAGTGCTTTTTGCCTGCTTTTTTTCCTCAATTGATTGACTTACCCATTTGGTATCTTTAGATTGAGTTTTAATATCAAAGGTTAATTCCAAGTGTTTACTATAAAAAATGATTCAGTGTTTGTCAATGTCACTTCAAATTTGTAAGTCTCCTAACAATTTCTTTGCACAGAGCTTCCAGCTGGAAAGCCTATCAATGCCCTCATTGGCTTTGCAAATCGAGGTCTTAGAGATTTTACATTTGAAACCATTGATGCCTCATTCAGATACCCACAAGATTACAGTTATTCTGTACAAAATTTCACTGGATTTCGCTACAACCGTTTGGTTGAACAGAACACAGAGGCTGCTTTTGAGTACAACTTCCACCCCCATGAAACCTATGGTGGGCGTCCATTTGGTTTAGTCATAATGGCTACATATAGAGATGATGTAAGTCCAACAGTATTTTGCCAATATTTTTCAGTTTATTTCCTATGTGCTGGGCAATATTGCTTGTCTTTACTTTTTTTAAAAGAAACTTACTTTTTCTCATTTTTGGACTTTGCAGCTTGGCACAGAGTATGGAGGTGCTGTCTTCAATGAAACAGTCACTTTCCAAGAAATAGATGAGAGCTTTGATGGAGAAACGTAAGTTAATTATCAATGTAGCACTTGGTAAATGATTGTATATACCGCAAAAAATTTTCATTTACTTTGTATATTTAAGTTGAATTTCTGTGACATGCTTTCTTTTTGCTTATTTTACAATTATGTATTTTGCATTTTTTATTGTGCCTATAGCACATATTTACACATTTTTACAACTAAAAGTCATCCACACGTATGCAATTTCCTTTATTTTGAATTCATAAAAGTAGTACCAAGAAAATTATAGAGTCTAGCCCCAAACCTGTTGCGAGAGTAGCACAATTTATCTATTCAAACTTGCAATTTCGACTCCTCTCATTTCAGATTTTTCCTCTATGTATTTTTGGCTGCTCTTGCCCTTCTGGTCATTTTCGGACTCAACTATGCCTTTGGCTCTTCAAAGGTAGATTTTTTTATTCTTGCCAATGTTTTCTTGCAACCTCAGTCTTTTTTAGTTATATATGTGTTTAATATGCCTTCCTTTGCAAAGCTGAAGTTGAACCTCCAGTTTGCTTATTTTTAGTTCTTTTTCTAAATGCTAGCAATTTTCTATTTGGTGTTAAACAAGCATAACCCTTTTTAGAAGATATTTCATGTTTTGGTAATACTGTACTGTTTTATGAATGTAGTTCTTTTGCAAAATTGTCAACTCATAGCCTCCTTCTTGTTAAGGCAGTTGCATAGTTAACTATTGCTGCTCTTTGTTCCCAATCAGAATTCCTTTAGGTCTAAAGATATTTTAAACAATTATTTTGTTGCTAAGTTAACAGATTGATATAGATGTGTATGAACCAGTTGTCAATAAGACAAATGCTCTGTGCCTTTCAGGGAAAGAAAACACAAACCAAAGCTGCACCAGTTGAGATTGGAACTCAACATGATGATGTAGACTATGCCTGGCTACCAAAGGAAACAACTAAAGACTTCAGTAAGTGCACATTGTATATAACCCATTTTTAATTAAACCTTTTTTGGAATTTATGTAGGTACCTAGGTGTTCCCTAGGCTTTTCAATGTAGTAGGTGGACTCTGGGGCTCCAATTTTTATCAGCAGTCAACAATTGTAATAGGAATGAGATAATTAACCATTGTTTTATGTCAGCGGTACCTGATGCATGATAATTGTAAGGCTCCCCCAATTTTTTTCCTATTTTGTAGAAAAATGTTACAGTATTTGTGTTTTACCTTTAGTCTCTTTCTTTCTAAGGCAAGTCATCTCCAAGAAGGTCACCAAGACAACGAAAGGTCAAGCGCAGCTCAGGATCCGCAGATGAATGATTTCAACTTGATAGCTATTAAAATATGGACAAATTTTTTATTTTTGTCAGAAAGAGACAGCAACATGTGTAAATTGTTGTTTTACATATCTCCTTTGATCTGCTGATTTTATGAAGAATAGGAAGATTTGTGACGGATCACTTAATTCATAAGAAATCTTAGAACTTAGTTATATTCTGATTTGTAAGGCTAAAACATCAACAAGTCGAAGGTGGATCATCTGCAAGTACTGCTTAAGAATAATTTTGTCCAGTGTGTGTGAAGGATTTGAGCCTTGAAGAGAGGGATAATGTTTTCTAATCCAAAAATGCTTCTCATGCCTTACACCCATAGGACTAGTCAGTGGGCTTTTGCCAAGTGTCTTGCGAGTTTCTGATTGTGGCTACTGAAAAAATATTTGTTGAATCCTTTTTTCGAAAATCTATTATCTTTTTTATGTACATCTGCATGGCGTAGCTAATGTATTTGCATATTGCAAAATAAGAAGATTATCAGTCTGGAACCCTGTTCAATGCTCTCCCATACAAAACCCTTCTTGTACTTTTATTTTTATTAAATTCTATGTACCCTGGGTCACCTCCATGTTTATTTTGATTCTCGATTAATAAGCGTTCTTAATTACACGACAACTTCTCAGAAGAATGGCATGTCCAGTCGTAATCTATTGATAATTGTTGTTGCTGCTTATTTTGATGGAATTCTGAAAGTATTGTTTCTTTCTGATAGAAATGTGTTTCTTGTGTTTGATTTCTGCAGTCTCCCCTTTGTACCGACTTCGATTTTGCCACTTCTGCCTGTTGCTAGTTTTAATGAGCAGACTTCAATTGAAGCACGCTCTAAGAAAGGACATCAGTTGTATGTTTCCATTGCACGTGTAAAGAATCTTCTTTCGACTTTGCTGCAAAATGATCTGCAGAATTATCGTTAACCATATCTTGATAAACGATCATGTGAGACTAAAAGAAGTTTGAGAGATACATGTTAGGATATCTCGTGGGAATCTTTAAAGTAGTGTGCAATGTTTAAATGTTCGCAGACTGGAAGGCATCGCCTCCGCTGGCTTTTTATTATTTCCTCCGGTGAATTGCAGGAGGAAACGACAAGTCTCGGAAGCGAAAGATATGTGCTACGTATGGAAGCGAAGCGACAAGACGAACTCATCCCGGTCTCTGGCCAGGCTTTGCTAGGGCCTATGCCATGTAAGGTTCCAATCTAGGTTGGGGTCCATTGAATGTTCCATCAGTTGGTAGCAGTGAACTCTACGTGCCCTAATTGTTAAGGTTTGGAACCGCTTTGTAGCAGAGTTTGACATTTGTTTCAGTGGTCTGCTAGTGGAGTCCGTTAGCCTACTCAATAATGCATGTCTATTATTATGCATCGTACCAATACAAGTACGTGTTAGGTAAGTAGATCGAAACAAATATTTGAGAGCCAGTTTGCCATTGCACGCTTCAAGCGTTGCGTCAGCTTGCTATTACGCGTTTCTTCAAATTAAAATGCAGTGCAGTCAACATTTTGAAAAATTGAAACTGATTATCCTCTGATGTTGATCGACTGTATGCGTAGTTCATTTAAGATAATGATTTGAAGAGAAATCAGTAGGCCACTTTATTGCCCTTCGTCTCTGGTTGATCGCTTTTCTCCGTGACATTGTTTAATCATGGCAAGATTTAATGAAACTGTCTTCATTACTGTACGCCGACTTCAAATCATGACCTAATCTGTTGTTTTAGGCGCTGTTAATTGCGTCGTCGCCTAATCCACGGGCATATAGTGAAAGCAGAATAGGACGATTGTTCTTCCATCAGCTTCTTTTTGCAATTAGACCGGTCATCTCAAGGAATGGCTTTTCCTCGTTAACGCCTGAGTTTTACTGTCAAGTTAATTCACGTGCCTGTCGATATGTCGATGATGTTGTCAAAAAATCTTGTCCTTAGACGTCGAAAATTTTTATTGTTTGTTCACGATAGTAAAGTACTGTGGAGTCACTGTACGTGTTACAAAGATTAAGATACCGGACAACAGCAATATGTTGTCAAAAGCAATTAGGGCCATGTTAGTAAAGGGTCACGTTGGATAACACCCGCTGGTGCTCCGCCAACTTTTTCTCCATTAATCACCCCATTTATCAAAGAAACTACCGTATGAAAGGCATCCCGCCCAGGGTACTTGAATATTGTTTGAGCTTCTCTACTTTCACAAATCGCAATCCACAAATCTGCCATTAGCATTAGCTAGTGAGCTGGACAGGATCAATCTAGCTGTGTGCAATCAAGATACCATTTTAGCAATGAAACTGTAGCGACCATAAACATCATGTTGGTTCACCTTTATATGGCACTTGATTATTCTCGGCACTGTTTACTGAATATGTCAAGTGTTGGCATAAATGCTGGTGACAGGAATGAAGTTTGTTTGCCAGACAGGTAAAGAAATATGAATACATCCATAGGCAAATTGATCGACTATCAACTGGGAATAAGTTTGTGGAACAGTAGCGGGGTAATGCACGTTACGCCACCAGTTTACTCGGCTGCGAAGGAGAGCTGCTTCAATGCGGCAACCTACAGACGCTCGTTTGTCCCTTTCGAGGTGTCATTATCAGCTCAGAAAACATGGCCGTTAATAAATTAGATTGATTATTCGTCGATACATATCATATGAGCCACTCCTGAGACCTTTCTATACCTGAATTGCTCGATAAAAACCCCACCCTCGTACTCTTTATACCATTGTATTTCTGGATCAGATCAAATCGTCTTGGACACCATGGCTTTCGGCACAATTCTGTCACCATTGTTGTGCTGTGATACATTACTATATGGTGCACCCTGGCACAGTGTTATCTAGGTTCATTTCTGTTGCACGAGACGCCGAGCCAGTGCTGCGACTTCAAGTCCTCAAAACCATCAGTTCGAAGTGACAGCATTCCTGCACCTGGTTCAAAATGGCAAAAATTGAACTCTTTTTAACAGCAAGACAGATTTAGAAAATAATCAAACCTTCAACATTCCTAATGTTCCTAACCTTCCAAATACCCAGTTCCTAATGTCCTCGGCACACAATTGAGATAATTTAACCGGGCGGAAATTTGACCAGCCAACATTTGACCGACCGAACATTTGACCGGCCGAACACTTGACCGACCGAACATTTTAACGTGCGAATATTTTACCGGCCGAATATTTGGTCACTTGATGGTTTACATGGAGTTTGGCTAGCTGACTTCATATCAGGTCGCACAACCGTCCATCTCAGTTGACGAGCTGGTCAAATACTCCATCGACAGCGTAATCATAATCATCACTAGGTAGGTGTCATTTTGACCAACGTGAAGTAGCTTGATACCTAACAGAATGAGAAAGGCAGGTGGCAGGGATTGCTGGTACTCGGATTGCTTGTTATCAAAAGTTTTACGGCTCTGCTCATTTGAAGTTATTCAACGGAGTTAAAACGCAGCGTAGTCCAGGGGACTGGGCTACCTAAAAATAGAAACTCTTAGCCATCCAATCAAGGTTGAGAACAGCAGAGTTCATGTGATCACTTAAAATGCGCTGCGTGTGAGGTGATACAAAACAGTGCGGCCCCCATGTGATCACTTTGACTAAACAATCAATCTGCACGCCTGAATTGAATTGAGTTGCAGTGCCTTACGTACGTTGATTTACTTTAAAGATGTTCTGCAAGTAGCTAGGTTTAATTAGTCCAAAGCGAGGTACCTGTCGGCCGGTTATTCGTGGCTCTTGATTTTGACATCCTGCTATTCGTGCTGCTAAATGAGATGACTTGTTGTGCCTATTGTCATATCAGGCTTCGGCCAAGGCAACCAAATGTTTAAAGGACTTACTTTACATATGTTTATACGAAGTAGCGACGTGCGTGAAGGAAACAAAGGAAGAAAGTGACCCTTCAAATAGACGAATTAGATTACCATTCTGGAACGAGGTCCAGAGACAGAAATTATCGCCGCAAAATACGATAGCACTTATCAGTTCGATGGTCGGGTACAATGGACAAAGACACACACTTGAAACACTAAATGAAGTGAAGCGAGACACGAGTCTGGACTTTTTCGACGGAGCCTATCCATGTAGTACGTAGCAAATTAAAGAATACTTGCAACATTGGCCTGCAAGCAAATATCACCGTCAGACCGTGTAGAGACTGGAAATGATGGCATCTTGCACCGAAGACACTGGCAGTGCGTCATTGCCAAGTTACTCCAAGGCTGTTGCCAGCACGTTTTCGGCGATTGCTATCATTGGCAACAGTATAGGAATATACTTGCTGAAAACGATAGAAGGCAAGAAGACCAACCAAATGATAATCATAATGAGTTTGAGCTGTGTTGATACCATCCTAGCAACTTGTTGGCTCGCTAATGAGATCATCCTTTCCGAAGGCTGCACTTGCTGCAAAATCAACAATGTGTCCTGGTCATTGAGAGCCGGCCTATACCTGGTGTGGTATGCAATGATGTTCTTCATAACTGTTGACCGGCTGCTAGGCTGTAACTTCCCGATCAAGCACAAGTTGCTGGTCACGAAGAAGACGATCTACGTGTGCCTGGTTGTCTCCTGGACCGCAAGCATACTGTTCTTTGTTTTCGGCTGCATTTTCAATGCCATATCGGCAAGGTACTATTTCGATCGCTATGTGTGGCCAGCAATCGACTTTTGCTTTGCGGCAATCTTCATCTTCACATACTCCTCAATTTTCATTTACTTGAGGCGTAGGAAAGTGGGAAGGCCGATCAAAGCAAGCCAAATTGGCAACCAGGACGGAGACAATCAAAAATTCGTTTTCATTGTTGGAGGGCTGACAATCGCCTTCTTCCTCTTCGAAGTTATTCCAACAGCGGTAAGCGCATTCTACACGACCAGGACAAGGGCAATCTATGTCGCACGGTCAATTTTGTATACCCTGAATTTGGTATGTGATCCTGTGCTGTATATCCTATTGCATCCACGTATTCGCAAACATGCTCTTGAAGTGTCGCATGGATTATTCGCAAAGTTAAAGACGACGTTTGTGTCATCACAGGAGCAAGTAGAGCTTGCTGTTGTGCGAATATAAGTCAAATTATTAGTAATAAACCTTGGCTTAAGTCAACAACATGCGAACATAATTCAAATTATTAGTAATAAATCTTGGCTGGAGTCAACAACATGCCCTTGTTCCGAATTGTGTCTCGAAAAATGGGACTTAGACTCCTACGGAGGACATATCTTGCATAATCATTCATAATGCTCACGACTGTGATATTTTTCGCTAATTTTGGCCTTGCGAAGGAGGAGCTGTGGTCACTGATAAGCCATGAAGCTGTGGTATAACGATAAGCTAATATGCCGCAATGCATGATGGAGGAAACGCTCTTTGCAGAGAACTGAATTGAAAAACCAGTTACTGCATTTAGGAATTTGACGCATGTGCAAATGAATTCCGAAGCAATTCGAGCTATTGAGCTTGATAGAAGCGCGGGAAGTCACTCGTAAAACAACGAAATAATTTCTTGCCTAGGATGACACATTTCTCAGCGTTTATTAGTGGGTGTGGAATTAGCCTTCATCTTGACCTTAATGTCATCACACCAGATTGAATACTGCTTGTACCATATTGTGCCAAAACTATGACGAAGCAAAGAGATGTGCACATAATTAAATAGCCGTCAGAGCCTGGTGATAGGACCTAACGAGGCAACGATGTCCAAAATGATGAAAGCTGCTTCTTCGATGGGTGAAAATATTTGAGAGGAAAACAGCAAAATTATAATGGAGCGAAAGAAATTCGTAGTAAAAGGATAAAAGTATAAATGCTTTCTCCAGGTAGATTTTGATGTTACTGCCTTGCCTGATACTTGAGAAATTGCTGATCCGAAGATGGTTCTTTTATTCATCACATACAGGTCTCTGAAGCTTTCGCTGTAACGATGCTGTGACGTAAACTCTGACAGTGCTGGTGGGTGTTTCATATTTTGACAGTGAATTTCAATTCGACAGCAGCTTAGCTTCGCCAACAGAGTTGCTCGAAAGTATGTCTAAGACTCTGTCATCACCTCTGTCATCATCTTAAAATATAGCATTATATTTGCTAGATAAGTATTTGTACATATCACAATTTAGGAGATGCCAGTACGCAGGCAAAAGCAAGTAGAAGCTAAAGCAATCAATTAACCTTGTGAGTTGTGAGGGAACTCTAGTCCGTATAAGATTGTGTTCAATTGCAGCCGCCATAACTAAAGCTTTTCGGCTTCCCACAAGTGTTGACCAAAATGAATTATATTGGTTTCCTTGCTATACTAGCTTCCTTCCCTTACACCAATTCTTTTATGATAACCAAGACAAGAGCCTTTAAAAACTTTTGTAATCAAAGTCAAAATCAATATTTGCCTTTTTGCATAAAGAATCTCAAACACGCTCTTCAAAATACATCCATTTTCTTTGAAATTATAATTCCCTATGAACAAGCCGCCATTAAGTGTGCGAAGAAAAAAAATGATACTAAATTTGGACATTTTTATGATGTTGTTTTGCAAGGTTGATTGCTGGGACCTCGAATCAGAAGTCAATAATTGTGGGATTAAAGGCATGGCTACTGTAGCATTCCAAGCAGCTGAACATTGGGCCTAATCAAAGGCGACTTCTACTTCAATTGATATTTGCTTCCCAACACTGATGCGACATTCTTCTCTTTTGAAGTAAAGCTAAAAAATGGAAATTAGTCCCAAAACAGGCTTCTTTACGCAGTTTCCTGGAGGGAATTTAATTAGCTAGATAAATTAGCCAGCCCAGAGATCCTTTCGAAAACGAGGGCGTGGAAGACGTCCTTTGTCAAACAGAGGCTAAAATTTTCGCCTTAATTTAAATAAATATCACGCAGACAATACTTTAATTGCAAAAATCTTGTTTTCTCATTTATAGCTTCCTTGGATATCCATGTAGTCAATTTTGCTGCTTTGAAGGTAGACTTTTTTAATCTAATTAAACTTTAGTTGTAGTAGCTTTTCTTGCTTTTGATAGCAACGGAATTCTTTAGAAGACATCTTCTTTTCCAATCTAGCTCACATGTTTGAATGACCATTTATTCAATTTCTAAATAGCCTGCAAAGAGAAGGCTTTGGTTAACGTTGATAAAGATTTCAATGCCGTTTTGAAGTATTTTATCAATAATGAATTAATTTTCCAGCTGGCTAATGAATAAATCAAAGGCAATGAAAGCATCTCTAAATGATAGAACGTACTCAATGTTTTCCAATTCTACCTAAGGTTAATTCATTTTACGCAAAACTTGGAACTGATTACCGTATTTCCACGAAAAACGCCCCCCCCCCCGTAGGCGGAAATTAGCGCCCCGGGTGCTCTTTCGATGAAATACGTTAAGCATCTTGAATAGCCCAATGCATTTTGCATGGATGTCTGCATGGATGTTGCATGGATGATGCTCATGCACGTTATAGTTACAAAGATTAACAGGACTTTAAATATGAAGTTCTGGTCACAATGACTCATAATTTCAGGGTCATTTATCATTGAAATATCTTAAAGGCGTAAAATTTGAAGTTGCAATATGAAGAACCATGAATGGCAGTTGAGGTACGAAATGGCGATTGATAGAGTGGATAAATATAGTAGTATAATAATATAGTGGATAACTATAGTAAGTTGTTAAAACATGACTCACAAGCGAGGTGCAAACGTGTAACTGCAAGAAACCCTAGAGGGGCTGGGGAGTTGGTAGCTCAAGTTGACGTGCCCATTGCAAAATCCAAAACCCTTAACGGTAGCAACTTTTAGCCTAAGCAATAGTACCTTTCTCAAGGTAGTTACTTGTTTCTTGTAGTCAAAAACCCACAATAATCAAATATTGTAATCTTTGCTGATCATGTATTCAAACTTTACTGACTTATAAATGCTGCTTCGCCTGATCAGTACTGGCCATTTAGACCATATCAGTGTGGGATATGGCACAGCACGTAACGGCGATTAAGAATGTATAATATAGTAATTAGCACTGATTAGATGCTGCATCACTATTGATTTGCCTCTCTCCTTCAGCTTTCAAATTATTGCTTTTGCATATTATCAAATGAAGGATTCTGAATCTAAGCAATGTAATTTCTGTCGTTATTAAGTGACGATACCAAGTATAGGTAAGTCCACTACAGTCCGCACTACAGTTTAATTTCATTCTCTAGAAGTAAATGAAGAATTGGGACTTAGGAGAACTTTCCCTAAGTGTAACCAAATGACAGTATAGTCAGTGGTTAGTCAAAAATTGTTGGGATCTGTTTTTCAGCTGGTCACCGAACTTTCCCAAAACTAACAAGAACTTTTCACAACCTTGAGAAGTAATAAATTTGTATTATTTCTACAATTAGAGGTATTATATTGCAGAATTCAGGACCCTGAATTTGCAACGAGAACTCCACCTTGAACTACCAAGTTCCTTGAGGAAGCTGAGATTCCAAGTTATGCTGATGTAAATTTTTCATTGTCAGCCAACAAACCTATGTTTCTGCAAATTAAAAACCATAAATAATTGCTGAATTGCCTTTCCTGAAAATGCCCCAAAGGAACGCAAAACTCTCTAACCTTAACAGGGATTTTACAACGCATTGTACCGAGGGTGAATCTTTATGGCAGTAAGAATTTATAAGAAGAGGTGAAAAGTCAAAGAAAGATGGAATTCCATTCCAAACGCTTTTGTTTTATTATATGTTAAAGATGGATGACCTTTAAGCTTTTTTCTGTGATATTTAGTGGCTGCCTTTACTCAACCCTTTCATGGTCTTGGCATTTTGCCCCCCCCCCCCTATTTTCAAATACAAGTCGCCGGCCCTGAACTTTCAACTAGCAAGCTTTAAATTCAATCAAGTGATTTTGTAAATGTAGCCAATTCAACTCAATCAACTATGGTTTACAATGAAGCCCGCGAAAACATGAATTCCATCCTCGTGTTTGGATATATATAATGGCGTTTCTGCCAGAACTCAATACTGGAAGAGCTAATACTTGTATTACTTTCCAACTGGAACGGAAGTTATGTTGGCTGGAATTAAGAATTTGACAAGTCCTTTCAAGTCTACAATAATCTGACACCCTGTTTAACCTGGTAATCCTTTGGCCTAAAAATGAGCAAGTTTTCATTCAAGGTTTGTACTGTTATTTTCCTCAAATTCAACTGATTTTTTCGTACGCCGTTGATTTTAGTTACCTAGTTTCTGTTTTGGTCTAGCGTTCCACAATAAAGAGAAGCCAGTTGTGTTCTTTAGTCAACGACTGTCTCCTCGGACATCATCGGTAGAAGGGCAGCTGGTGAAAACATTTAATTGGTTTTTTGAATGCACCACAAGCTCAGATTTCTTGTCTGGTATCAACTAATTAACAACAAGTTTTACGAAACTGCTGATTTCTTAATTGGAAAAACGAACATGCAAAAATACAATGAGCAAAGAAAGTTTACTTGTTCGATGTCAGGGTCTATTATATGAACAGCATGCACAACAGACGCAATAATGGATTGAAAATATTTTAAAACATAAACGCTATTTTCCTGCAAATTTTCCAAGGTTTTGCTAAATTATTTCATAAATTCAAAGAGCCTCTGTTATTTTCTTTGAATGCTACCCCTTAGCTAATTGTTTCTCCATAAATCCTAGCTTAATTGCCTTGCTATCTGACAATTAAAAGACATCTATTACTTATACATATAAGAGCACATAATCACTTCAGGTCAAATGATGGCAGCTGCGCCTGTTGTCTATTAGGAGTTAAAAGAGGCTGTGCTTTGAAAAAAGGGTAAGAGTGTGCCTACTTTCTCTCCTACTAAAAAAAATTTTCAGCAATTTTTTGCAAATGCTACAGCTCTGTGATGAAGACGCCATTTAACAACACTACTTTCTATTTCTCGAAGTGGTGGAGGTGGCTTGTTTCTTTAAGCAAAAACAAACTCTTGAATTATTTCCTCTTGTCACTTGAGAATGAAGATCAGAGCAAATAATGTTCCTTGGATAAGCAATTCATCAGTAGTCCTTTGCACCCCCCTGAAAAACCAATAAACCAGTTCAGGGCGATTAATGATACCAAAGAAGTTGTTGCCAAAACTTTGATGAAAAAAATAATAGAAAAGTACTAATAATTTCAAAGGTACAACTTTCAAAAAAATGGGGCCATGGCCCCTGGTCTTCCTGTCGTCACTAGTACAGAAGGTTATTCAGAATGCCTTTCAAATACCTAAAATGAATGCAAAAACAACTTAGAGAGTGGTGCAACTGAGATTTGGCTAGATACCCACTCACTTTGGACAGCAGAGAGAACTGAAAGTCTCACAATATTGATGTATCCTACCAAACTTTTCTTTGATGCTTTGCCTATTTTCATTTGTGCTTGTCAAGGGTTTTTTTTCTTGATGGAATCTGAACTTATCATTTATTGACTGGTATAATAGACAGACATAATGGATTTTTGGTTCAAGATTGTGTTATAACTGATAAAAAATGACCTTAAATTTGACCCTCTATGTGTCTGCATTTATCTATGTTTGAGGGGCCTCAGATATTAAATATCAGGGTTATCAGATTTCTCTCAGGTTAAGTGGTGGATGATTAGCTCCTCAGCAGGATGTTTTGTAATTCTCAGTCAATCAATAATCAATCGCCTCTGCCTTTTCAAGCTTCATAAGAAATCCAATATGAAAAATATTCTCTTAAACACCATTTCTTTACTTGTGGTCTACAAAAATCATAGATGCAATGACATATCCTGATATTTTTCTAAGGCCTTTGCAGAATTCTTTTGCGATCTCGAAATATTGTTAACAACTCTGCATCAACAATGTTTTTGCTGTCTGTGAGATTGGCATTGATCTTCAAAACTTTTTAAATTGACATAGATACATCCGTTCTACTTATTCCCTGAAAAATTGATGTCATTTTGTGAAGCCAATCGTTATGACTGGCCTTGTTCTCCCTACTCATTGCAGTTACATTATACAGCATACCCTACCTGGCGATAATATCTGACACCGCTTGGGTAAGGATCTCGCTCTTTCGCCTGCTTTTCCACTTCGTGTGTTGGCCTCTTTCACTCACTGATCACTGATCATTCCTTAATTGCTATATGCTTGTTTTGACATGGCTTTAGAACATCTTTCAAGCCGCTCTGTACCAAGATGAAATCATGACCGATTATATGGTCAAAAAGGATGCTTTTTTGCACTTGTGTGCACATATTTGTTTAAGTGACAAATCGCTTGCAACTCATTTACCACATAGTTTTGTGTGACTGTGGCCACTTTTAAAGGTGATCAAACACCTATTTCCATTGTGCACCTTGCATGGCTTCAGACCGTCAGAACTTGGATTCAAGGTTTTTCTGCTCAATGTTATTCGACAATGTTACGATTGAACTTGACATCATTTGCTGGAGATAGTATCCTTGAATTAAATTCTTGGTCTTGTTATCTGACGGATTTCTCTAGTTAAGGCTGAACCCTGCCGCGAGAATTTGTTTCTTGTCCTCAATAGTCGTCAATAGCCCTTATAATGTCGCTTTGCCATTCTGATGAAGTGCAGACAAAGGTTTATCCTTTTTTTATTTTTTTTATTTGGATTTCCTCCAGTTTTCTCATAAGTTAATTATCTCCTTCTGTTGTTAATTTGGATGGTAGAAATTTGCAGTTTTGTGAATCTGATCATGCTTTCTAATTCGTCTCTCTTCTCACGGTAACTTACCATTTCACACTTTTCCAATTCCACACTGTTCTTTGTACACGACGAGAACGCTTCTTATGCGCAAAACAGTTTCACAAGCAAAAATATCACTTCTCCCAATAGAAATACTAACGCAACTGT
This sequence comes from Nemopilema nomurai, assembly GCA_003864495.1. NCBI lineage: Eukaryota > Metazoa > Cnidaria > Scyphozoa > Rhizostomeae > Rhizostomatidae > Nemopilema > Nemopilema nomurai. Next base: position 278,918 of record ML133474.1, read on the forward strand.
TTTTTTTCATGAGATTTTAGTGTTTGTCGTGATAGCATACAGTTCTTTTTTCAGTATTAAGAAAGAATGTTGACATAAACAAAATCCTCGCAAACAGATTGGAGGCCATGCTTCGCTGTTCTCATTTTTCGGCGAAGCCTCCTCAATTGCCAGTTGGCAGGTGTTACATTACAGGTTATCAATCTTTAGCCAACGTACACTGAACATCAACATTCGCACTTGCATTCAGGTCTTATGACATTTCTTACAATGGAAGAGAAGAACAGCATGTGAACGGACATAGAGGCTGAACGTCTCTGGCGAGTCATACCGAAGGAATGGTATCTGAGATCTCGATACCTGTAGCTCTTTACATAACTCTGGTATTCGCCGTCTTCTGCAACATATTCGGGATATACCTATTAACATGCCTGCGGAAAAAAACCAGCATTCAGTCGATTATCGTCATTAACCTGAGTATCACTGATGCCATACTGGCAATATTCTGGATTGTCGAGGAACAGGCTGTTTTTCACGGTCTGTCCACGGCTAGCCTGGCATATCACGTAATATGGTCGATGAAAGCCGGGGTCTATATCACGTGGTACGCCACGATCTACTTACTAACCGCCGATCGCTTCTTTGGATGCACTGTTCCTCTGCGTCACAGGATGTTCATGCAAAGAGCGTTTATCCGGAAAATTGTCATCTGCAGTTGGGTAGGTGGTTGCCTCATTGGTATCCTGCAATGTTTTCATCCAAGCGAATCCTTGCGATACGCCTATAAGCAGTACGCATGGGCGATTTTGGACATTACATTCTTGGTGCTTTTCATAGTCACTTATATATCCATCTTCATTCGATTGACAAAGTCGAGGCGGTCAGTTGTCCGAGGCAGTCATTCAACGGAGAGCAACAAATTTCTGTACATGGTGTCAGCTTTGCTGGTTACATTCGTGGTCTTCGAATGCATTCCCACTATAATCGTTGTGTTCTGGCGACGGCGATCCAAGAGTTTTGAGCAATCAAAACTTGGTTTTATTCCTGAACCTCCTCTTCGACCCCTTACTGTACATATTTTTACAGGCCGATGTTCGAAGTCTAGCCGGTGTGAAGATTTGTAGCCTTTTCAAATGTCGGAAAAGAAGAGGAGAATATGATATTGAAGGAGTTGAAAACAGTGCCAATGTCATATCTATGTGAAGTTTCCATTCGGATGTTTGCAAACTCAATCACATGAAATATTCATTCGAATACTGGCATTCAACAAAGCAGTCTAGGTATCTTATCTTGACTATAAGCTTCTGTTCTGGCTAAAAGCCTGATTGAAGAATTCAACTATTCATCTGAATGAGTTGAGGTTTTGAGAGTCTGAGTTCACGCTGTGAGTTCAGAAATTTATTTGTTAAATAAAAGAAGGCTGAAAGCCCTGTTAAATTGATGGGAAGGTCTTCTTTAATGAACGGTATGGAAACTAGTTTGAATTGATAGGATATCATAGTTCAAACATGAGGTCAGCAGGGCTTTTGCCTGGAGACATTGTACCCAGAATTTCGGGCGATTATGTTGCCAATATATCTTTCGAAATATTGAAATCTAGATCTTATGTTGTAAAATTTGTAATTTATTACTCCATATTATCGAATAATATGTGGTAGTAGTGGTGGTTGTGGTAGTATTAATAGGTTTGGAAAAACCCTAAGTAAGAAATCGATAATATGGGGTGAAAAGGGGCAGAATAGTTGGTAGAATAATAGGTGAGATCGAAAAGAGAAAGCTTTCAAATCTGTTGAATGCAAGAAGTGAATGGCTGGATCGTGCTTAGAGGGTTCACAATCATAGAAGTCCTTTTGAAATCTGAGACACAATCATACAAGTCCTTTTGAAACCTGAGACACAATCATAGAAATCCTTTTGAAACCTGAGACACAATCATAGAAATCCTTTTGAAACCTGAGACACAATCATAGAAATCCTTTTGAAATCTGAGACACAATCATAGAAGTCCTTTTGAAATCTGAGACACAATCATAGAAATCCTTTTGAAACCTGAGACACAATCATAGAAGTCCTTTTGAAACCTGAGACACAATCATAGAAATCCTTTGGAAACCTGAGACACAATCATAGAAATCCTTTTGAAACCTGAGACACAATCATAGAAGTCCTTTTGAAACCTGAGACACAATCATAGAAATCCTTTTGAAACCTGAGACACAATCATAGAAGTCCTTTTGAAACCTGAGACACAATCAAAGAAATCCTTTTGAAACCTGAGACACAATCATAGAAATCCTTTTGAAACCTGAGACACAATCATAGAAATCCTTTGGAAACCTGAGACACAATTATAGAAGTCCTTTTGAAACCTGAGACACAATCATAGAAATCCTTTGGAAACCCGAGACACAATCATAGAAATCCTTTTAAAATCTGAGACACAATCATAGAAATCCTTTTGAAACCTGAGACACAATCATAGAAATCCTTTTGAAATCTGAGACACAATCATAGAAGTCCTTTTGAAATCTGAGACACAATCATAGAAATCCTTTGGAAACCTGAGACACAATCATAGAAATCCTTTTGAAACCTGAGACACAATCATAGAAGTCCTTTTGAAACCCGAGACACAATCATAACCAGGTACAGTTTACTGATTTTTAGTTTAACGCTGTTAAATGATCTTTAAACGACAATAAACTAATTTTATCTCGATAGTTGTTCAGTTGAGATTACAAGTATTGCCTATGCCATAGTCGTATTTTCAAATCAGTGTCAAGTCGATGAAATAAGGTGGAAGGACATCTCTTTGAGATGTTTCCATGAGGTAAGATGAAATAGAACTCGATTCGCCATGGTACCGTTACTTGTTACATCGTTGTCACTGCTTATACCGTAGTCAAAGTCGTGTGATGTCCCACAATGCTCTCTTAAACAAGAACTCATCTCGTCTTCATATGATAAGAGCCTAGTCAGTTATCTATCAAATTGTAGTGCAAACAGTCAGCCCTAAATTGCCAAAAGACATTGCTGAATAGACATTTGATAGTACATACCCGCAATAAAAGAATGCAGAGATAGTCCTAAAAGCTCTTGATTAATTCAACTGGTATTTTTGTCACTGAATAGATGTTTTAAAATGGCCAGCGGTACGAGACGTTAGCAAAGGCAGTTATCAATGCACCAAAATAATCCATGTTGACGAATCGCATTTGACGTCAGCAAGCCCCGACGAAACGCAAGCCACAGTCAAAGAAATACAAAGCTGTATACACAACAGAACTAATATGAAGAATACTGACAATTACAGTGCCATCGTTTCTAACGAAATACTTAATCAAGCTTTTGAGAGCGAAAACTTCCTATAAACACAAATATATGCGCTGGTGTTAAAATTCCTTAAAAATATAAATATATATTTGGCATGGCATACATTGAATAGTATGCTTTATTTGCCGATCAAAAACAAGAACAGCCTGAGATTTATCGTTTTTGAGCTCAACAGCTTGTTGCAGTCGAACGGGTTTTTTAACGCAATGGGATGGTAGACACTTTCACGATTGTCCTCTTGAAACTCAAATCTTTGCAGCTCGGGAACGACATCCATCTCGCCAAACGGTCCCTTCACAGCAAAATATTTCAATTCAAGGTTGCATTTATTTCTGCAAACGAGCTGATAGGCGAATTTCCTCTCGATACTCTTCTCGTCTCCTTGAATCTTCGCTTTGATGATCCAGGTTTGATCAAAGGCACTGAATCGGTTCGATTCGTAAAACAACTTCGGGATGAAATCGTCTGTTCGGCTTGGTGAAAGCTGCAGGTCTTGAAAGAAAAACAAGATTTGTTAAGTCAACCAATAAATCCCACAGCTGTTAACCTTATTCCAATAAAAATTAAAAACGGGGTTTCAAGCATGACTTTTTCCTCGTCTTGGTTCTGTTCAGAAAATTTACTACTGTGAAAAGAATTGCGATTCGAAAAAAAACAGCCAGTGCTCATGTGACTGTCTCATAGCTAACTTGCAACAATGTATTCTGTTCTATAATACAGAAAGGTGCTCTTTAATCCACCTTTTAATGTTATAGCCCCAATTACAACATTTGAGATGCGACGACATCTTTCTACTAGGTAATCGAATACATTGTTGAGTAAGATTGCTCACCACAAATCGATATCTTCTCACAAGACATCATTTGCACCAGCAGTTTTTGATGCGACATCGTCTCATTCAACTTCTCGACGTGCGCGACCACAGACGTAATGAGCTCCGCACCATTCTTCTTTGGGAAGTCGCAGACAGATTCATGTTCTTCTTGCTTGGCCTTAGGCCCTTCCCAGCAGCAGCCTAGAACCGCATACTTGCAATTCGAAGTCCTAGAAGCAACCGCAAAGTAGCAATAAGGCAGATATTCACGAAGGCATTAATCACAATTACCTAGGCATAACTGAACGCGATTAAATACAACTAGAATACATCTACGTATACACCCTGGGGGAAGTGACCCACCCACCCGCTTAACGTTACGATACAACTAAATAGAATATACTTGCTTCACTACTGTACCTGGTACACTCTTTGTTGCCCTAGAGAAACGGTGTATAATTCTCCAGCGCTGTAGGTCCTGATATGGATGAAACAATCAAGGAAACATTAATAACAAACATTGGATATTTTCAAAGCAAAGAAAGCAGCATAGATTTACAACAAATTTTCATCAATCTCATAGTTCGGATTGAAGCCGCAACATTTTCTGCAAACTGAAAAGACTTTTTGCACATCATTCCCTTTTCTGTTGCTTGTTGTCTATCCTTCGGCGAAAAGAGAACACAATTTTTTATTAACGTAGAGTCGTCAATGCGTCTCATTTATCTTTGAAATGTGAGGATACTGTTACATTCGTACTGTCGCATTTTTCTGTCATGCATCCGAAAGTGTCTTGTCATCGGTGTCAAAAGTCGAACCAACTGGCATAATGGCTTCTCATTTGTGTGAAAGCGTATCTTTACACCTATACCTTCACTGCATTTCCGCACTGCCAAGTCGTGTGAAGTACAGTTAATTATTTTTGACAGCAGAACTGGCAAATCTATGCCTTAAGCTTTTAAGTTGAAAACGCCATAAATTCAAAAATTGATTGCTTCTGTTATCAGCTCTCGGAAATCAATTTTGACCCGATCTTAGGGACATGTGGCTCTCAGTGTTTGGAATAAGCATGGCATTACCTCTCCACTGCAAGCATGCTCTGAGAATCTGGCAATTAAGAACAAAGTATTGCGGGATAAATGCGTGACACATTCTGTTCTTTAGAGGAAGATTTCTGCCTTTCGCATAATTCTTAATTCGAAATGACAGAGACTGCTTGACAACAGCATGGTGGTTTCCAGAAACACACAAGAAACACACAATAACCATCGGATTTTTATTTTTTGAACCAATACTTTACAATAATGAACATAAACTCACACTACCAAAACGAATGATAATCATCTGTCTAACTAGTTGTTGGTATCCAACTATTAACGTTAAAAATGTCCCTTTGCAGCACGTATTTTAAAACGGGAAGCCGCAAAATTTACATAGAAGTGCAGCCACAAACGATGTAGTGGTTAAACAGTCACATTACAAAAATATGCCTCTGCTAAGTTCTGTTGTTTGATGATAGGCAAATTAAGAAGAATGATCTATCCAGAAACTTTTATCCAAACAGAAATCAACTAAGTAGTTTACAACTACACAGATAAAAAATGAGGGCCAACCACCTCCATGAAAAGAGTAAGTGCTCCTTGGCCCATGTCTTGAAGATATTTTTCCTAATCGAATGTCTTTCTAGACTATACTGGTATTTTTCTTTTAAACGCAAAAACTTTTGAGCTCACATTAGCAAAAACCTGGTGCTTTGGCCTGATTTGGGGTCATACTGAAGACAATGTCAGAGTTGCTTTTAAACATTTCCTGTCACCATTTGTCCTCGTCTTTGGTTTAACAACTTCCAAAATATTTTCCAATGGGAAGGAGCCTCTGTTCTTAATTCTAAACTACACTTGGCCTACCTGTCTGGCGAACTCATGTCTTTCTGTACTTACCTTGTCAACTTGAAAATCTTCACTTTCCACTGACAACTGAAAAACAACTCCTGCTAACTCTGAATGATATTAAAAATACTTGCAAAATATCTGAAGAATTTGAAAAAATTAAAGAATTAGATACCTTTGAAGGCATTGCTCATTCTCGTGCCAGCGAATTTGACTTCTAGAAAACTCTGCACGGCAATAGTGACATTCAATTGGCATTTCCAGAACAGCATTTTCAACTGCTAAGTTTCTTGAGCAAATTTTGTAGCTGATTTCAATGCGACAACTTGGGCATGTTGCAGGCTCATTCTTCAACCTTGCATCAGCAATCACATGGCTAAAGCAACCATTGCAACTGAGATGACCATTTGGACACTGTGTATGCAGAATCAGAAAATTTAAAACATTTATTTGTCCCAGAAAATATTAATGCTGTTTCTGAAAATTGTAGATAATGAAGCATTATTCAGAAGAATTAAAAAAGCTCTGAAGAATTATTTAAACAAAATTATCTATTTAAAAATAAATTAACAAAAGAAACAATGACAAAGGATGGATCTAAAAGGGTTTGGGTTTTAAGATGGCATTAACATTAAACAAAAAGGTCTCTGCTTTTTTATCATAAGCGCAAAATCTTGGAAAATAGATTATTGCACATGAATCAGAAGTTAAGTAAAACATTCTAATAAAATGTTCCTTTTAGACTTAAAATCATAATAGCTGCATTGAGGCAATAGACTTCAGTTGAAATTCTTTTACCAAGGATATAAATCTTGAAATGTTATTCTAAAATGATTCTTCTGCAACTTGTTAAAAAGTTCCCAAGCAATGGAATATAGCTGATGAAAAATATTAACTAGGCAGGCTATAAGAAAAAGTTGTAAATTTTTAATAATATTAATAGCTTTATTACAGTGTCTAAAAAATAATTAGGGACACTATTTACATGAAAAAAACAATATAAGTTTCTGAAGTTAAGTTAAAGTAGAAGTAGCTGTCATCAATGTACCATTACAGTACAGCAAGATGTGTCTACAAAAGCAACAATTAAAAGTAGGAAATGATAATTAAAAGAAGGTTAAATGCCAAAACTTATAGCAGCTGTTCTTAGCTGACCAAGCAAACCTGTTAAATATTGATAAATTGTTATTATTATTGGATGGCAAATTTTTTTTTAATGGAACAGGCACTTTATGCAACTGTAATTCAAAAGAAGTTTTTCACAGTCTATTTTTTCATTAACTACAAAGAGTTTTGTAGAGGACAAATATAAGAGCTCCAGGCTCTTTCTTGCATGCAACAAAAGATTTCTTAGATATTTAAAACCAAGAGCTTGCCCTGTTTAAGGAGCTACAGAATCTGTGGTCCGGTTTTTGGGTGTGCAACACACTTGGTTATACTGTGGTAGTGCAATAATTTTGGGCCTAGAAGGCTCTTTTTTACCTACACCCATCTTAATTAACTAAATTCTATTATCCCAGAATTTTTACTTTTTCTTTAATGGGTAACTTTGAGAGATGAAAAATCTTATCTTCAGAGATGAACATGTTACTTTCCACATACACATTTAGTGGGCCATTGAAACTGACCTGATCATAAACTAACTTCAAAAGCCATTTAGAAGAAAGTTCTAGTCAGGACTAGTCAAAGCCAGTTGATCCATACTTCCACTTTAAATGGCCCATTTCCAATTACACTGTTAGACTGTTGTACCAGCAATGACGAGAAGCTTGATTACTATAATAGCCCCAATTTGTGTTGCAGCTGAAATGAATTCACTTTTAAGTGAAATTTGTGGCATTAATGAAGAATCCTTTGTCAACACTCTAATATTCACAATTAAATTTGGAAGTGTGAATGGGTTTACTGCACATAGTTGACAACTTGTCAAGCATCTCAAAGCAAATGGATTATTTTTAACCTAAGCAGTTTAAAAATTAATAGTAAATGACAGACAAGCTATTATTCATCAGGTGCCACATCCTCAAACATACCAGGTGCTGGGAGTTTAATTTCAATGATGACAGTTGCAGCTTATAAGCTTTATAAAAGCCATGCTGGTATCCTAGAATCACATCTACCACTGAAATGTAGTCAACAATTAGATTATGAAAAATTTCCACTTGTGAAATATGTGCTTTCTAAGTTGTGTCTCCAGCTTAAAACTACTGAAATATTTGTTTGCATATTGTATATCTTCCAATATAATTGACAAAGATATGACTGCTTATGATGTCCCATATTACTATTATGGTCCTGAGCATGAAAGTTCATTGGGTTCTTATTGCTACATGTATTCACCAATGGTGAAGCAGAATTAAATATTCTTCATTTTGCCTACAACGACTATATAACTAATTGGACATCTTGAGAAGTTGCTAAACTTGTAACTGCTTAATCTTGGAGTATACCATGGGCTTAAGAAAGAAAACAATTTAAGTATCTAGCTAATTTATGTTCAACGTAGATTGCCAACTTTCAGACTAAAATGCAGTGTTGTGCAGTTATGAAATAAGAGGTGTTTTACGAAAATATTTTGGGACTAATTCTAATCTCGCCACAGATTGACGGCTAAAATAACGCGACAAACATGGCACAGGAGCTTCTTCTTCTGTAGCCTAAGACCAAGACACAGTCATCCGTGTCATTGGAATCGCAAGGAGACAATGCCACAATTTTGGGAGTCACGCGACTTTTAACAACAAAGCTGATTGCCTGAGCGTGAAAAACGCCACCGAATAATCCTAAAATGGCCATCTTTCTTGCTCCCGTTTATTAGTACTATTGCCTTTCTGCAGCGAGAACATTGAATTACCTGTTTGCTAAGGAAACAAATGAAAGATAATGTAACTAAGGAATTGGTCTCGACTTTTAATTAAATTTTTAAATCCGCTTTTACTATAGACGTTTAGCATAAGGCTAAAATAATTGCTAAATACAACTCCACTTATATAAAAGAACAGTTGAAAAAAAGATCCTTTTAATCCTTCGCATAGAAAGTAATGAGATATTTGGTAAAAAAACTGCTACGTCACATTCAAACATGTATGCGCCACCCGTCAAAACAAAGCAGCTCCAATTAAGTACTTGGTCGGGAAAAGAAGATAGTTTTATCAATTACCTGATAGATTGATCCTGATGGCAAGTCAAGGCACACCGAGCAAGAGAGAACACGCAGCAACCTTGTTTCGAGGTCATTCGTGCTCCTTGCTTGGGTGTAATCCTGGGCTTTTCTTCGCTTGAAGGGCGGTTGATCATCGCTAACACCAATCGTCTGGCAAGCGGAGCTCTCACTCTCCGCTGTCATGCCCTCGTCCACATCTGCCATCACTTCGTGAAAATCTTCCTTTGCAATTGAATTCCAGTTTACAGCTCCCTCTTCTTCCCATGCAGTCGAAGTGCCAAGTCGCTGCTGAAAAACAGGTCACCTCCCATCAGCTGACGAAAACAGAACAAATCGTTGTTTATGATGACGAAATGTTTTGGTGGCCTCGTTTGCGAAGCGTTCGCAGGTTGCCACCTCCTCCGCAACCCAGCCTGGAAACTGCGATTACTCCAAGATTTCTCTACCTTTCCATAATTGCTTTTTTATTAATGCAAATGATATTCAAAATGGAGTTTGGGCTTAATAAGACTGATCATTCAAGAAGGGATGCGTATTCAATGTTTTTGAACTTACCATAACTGGTATTTCTGACTTCGAAGCAGGGGTGCAAATTATTTTTTTTGGAGGGGGAGGGGGTGCTCGTTCGCAGAACCAAGGCTTTTTCTACTGGGGAATGACTTTAATGATTTCAAAATTTTAACAATGGCAACAGCAGCAGTCTTATCACAGGATTTGTATTAATAGCATTTGGGACCGCTTAGTGAATTTCTTTTGGGGAGGGGTGTGATGCCCCACACCCTCTAACTTGCGCCTCTGTTTGGGAGAATGCTTGTATACACAACAAGTGCGAGGTCGATACAGGTTTTTTGTTTTCTGGCATTCTCGCTCCTTTTTTTCAAGCAGCACAGCTACTTTAAGTGTTCGGTCTATATTATGCTTTGTTTTCTGATGAAGAGACAGAGTATTAATCATTTGAATTTCATTTCCGACACTTCTCAAAGTAACATATTACCTGGGTTATATTGAATCAGTATCGGTAGTAAAAGATGTTTCAGAAATTTCAGCCTTGGCAGAAAGCTTCAAGAGCAACCATTGTACTTTAGTCAAACCTAAACTGATTTGCAGAAGTATATTTGATGCTACTCAAATATAAATACATTTGTGTTTGTGCTTTTAAATCAAAAGGAGTAAAATCCGCAAATGTGCAAAACGAATCTCCGAGTAGAGGTCGCCGCCAAAGGCAAAAGAGTGCGAAGTGATGTCTCGAAATTTCTGCAGAGTAGTGATAAAAGACAGAAGGGAGTCTGGGGAATTGATGATAACTTGATGAAAATGATAACCCGAAGATGCTTTCCAAGGTGACATGTCTATGCTTTTCATTGAAACATAGATCGTCACGTAAGATACCCAGATGATTTGACTGGAGGTTCTCCGCATAATTGAAAGCGTTGGTTGTCGGAATTCAGATATTCCTGTTGATGGTCGCAATTTAATTTTAAGAGTTTTGAGAAAAGAAACAGTGCAGATGTAGATATAACAAAGAGGTACAATACACCCTCAACTCTTTTTATGCACTGGGCAGTGCTCAGGAAACCGCAGAGCAAAGGCACCATTGCAAAGCTGATTGCGTCCTTGTTTGCTTGACTTCGTTTCGACGTGTTCTTGATTTGAAAGGACAGAAAATAAAATGTGTGTAACAATGACTTGATGCTTGAACCCAAGAAATTGCAACGGGTTGCGGGTGGGGAAATGGTTCCTCCTTAAGAGCAGCTGTCTGAGGCTCAAGTCTGTGTGACATGAAAACAAGGAAATTTGGGCATTGACCAGATGTTCTATAGAATGTTGCTGCTATTTCAAGATAAAAAGATTTGACGAAAAGGAAGGTGGAACGCGGCGTTTGCCAGCTTGAGCCTTGAAACTAACTTCACCCCAGTCTTGTTTGGTGCTAGCTGTTCACACGAGATTCTGGTTTTGTAATGGGGGAGGAAGAATTCTTTCATTTTAGTAGCTGTTTTATAGTAAGCTGTTAAAATGAGTTACGAGGTGGAGTGTAGCTCATAAATGAATTCATCTGCCGCGTCGAGCCAGTTTGGAGAATATGCTGGGTCTTTGCACCCTTCGTAGCCAGCTTGTGTTTTTTACTATTTTACTCTTTTTGTAGTGTTGTGCATGCAGCGAAGGCGTTATCGAGATTCTCCTAGGCTGTTTCTTCGAAAGAAGCATTATTTAGCCATTCTGGTGAGTCGTTGGAATTTATTTAAATTAGATTGTAATCTAATCTCGAAAAAAGGTTGGAAGTATTGTAGAATGCTGGTTAATTGGAACGCATCAGCTATTTAACTACAAGATCATCGATTGAATTGCTTGAATTGCCACTGGGCTGTACGTTTCTCGAGGCTTAAAGCCAAGTTCAGCTGCCTCACATACTGCGGTGACACATTGTGGCAAATGGTTTGCCATCGGGGGGATCACAGAGGGAGATGTTCAATTTCAACATCTTCTGTGGCGATGAACAGTGATCTTATGGCTTCGTAGGCTTTTGCAAGTCAATGTTGTCACATTTTCTACACATATCAGCTCATACGCACTTATCACGTGAATTATAACATTTTGGAGAGTTAATTATCCAACGAAGATGCTCAATTAGTTTATGTTTTTATGTTTTAAGAAGTTATAATTATCTCATTAAGTCAGGGCTCTCAAGATGCGATCTCGGTAGGTCTATCTAAGCCTGCTCTCATACTATATGACTGAAGTATGATTTCAGGTTTTTATCAACCAAATGTAAATTTAACAGGGTAGCACAGCTCGATGAAATGTTTCAAACAGCAAACTACCCAACCACATGGTAGCAAAACAGCAGCAACAAACAAGCGTAAGATGCTGAAAAGAAGATGAAGCTTAATATCAATGGCTTTTATTCTGCATCCCCTAGCTAGTGGATAGCTAGCTAGCTTGTATGCTTGTACGCTTAAAGTAGAAAAATCGCCATATGTGCCTTGTATTCCATTGTATAGAGTTAAATGTTCTTCAAATATCATCATTTTCATGACATAGTTTTTATTGAAAGGAGCCTTGACCCAAAATCCATTTTTCTACTGATACTTATTAACTCTACCTTCTTCCAAAATCTGCAAAAAAATTCAGATATGATGAACAGTAGGAGATCTACAGCCAAAATTCTTTCGCTAAAATTTTGTTGTTGGAAACGCCCTAAATCTTGTGTGCCACGCCTAAATTTTTAATCAGCCTTATCTTCCTAATTACAAGGAATATTGGAAAGGAAATTTGCAAAGTTTTTAAGGTCACAGGTACTTACATTCTAGCAAATTTACAGCAAATTCTGAGAGGGTGGGTTAAACAATGCTGATGAATTGGCATGGAATGATCCATAGGGCTTTTTTGAAGTCTGTGAGATAAGATGATTTCAAGCAAGTCTGTATGATGTTTGTTGAGTAACTAGGCATGGTGAAGAACAATGAAGATAGCTTACAAAAACTTTAATCTCTAAATGAATGGACTTTAAATATTTTCTGTCTAAAGACCTTCACTCAAAAAGCCTGTCTGTAGAATAATTGACAGAGGGATACTATGTTGATGTAATATTTTGATTTCTATATCCACAAAAACTCAAAATAAACCACAATATCAAACAATCTTCAATATACATGTTCCTTAATATGATACAGTTAGGAGGTTAATCGATGAGATGCACTTAAAAGTGTGTTCTAATCAAAATAATGAAAGTTTTGGGAAAAATTTGCAAAATGAAGATTTTTCTCAATTGATGAGAACAAACATTGCAAAATGCCATTGATTTCCATTTCATCAATGCAGAAATAATAATTTTACATCTCATTGCGGTACTATTCATTATGTCAATTTTTGCATAAGGCTGTTTGCTGTTTCCAAAATAATTTGCCACATAGCATTAGTATGCTGATAATTGAATTGCCTCTTTAAGATAATGGCTATAAACAACTTTCAAAATTCTGGATAATGATAATGATACTTTGGTACTAAAACCACAAAGCCTAATTATACTGTATGTCCTTTCGCCAAGGCCAATACACCAAAGGATAGCGCATAATGAAACCAGTCGACGTTTGCTAACCCAAAAAGCCCATATCCTTTAGTGCCAATCACTAAGCCACCTATAATGAAAGCAAGGCTGCCAAGTACTCCAAAGAAATTAATCCCATTCTTAGATAAAAACAAGGATATTACTAAGATGGAAATGATAGAAAAAGTACTGCTGAGTTCTCTTATAAAACTCTTGTTACAAAGCCCAGATGCATGCAAAACTGGTCCTGTGACACTTAGAATTGTGTAAAGGGTTCCAAGAAATTTGATGTCTGCCTGCCTGCAATAGCTGCTTGCGAGGAGTGGAAGACCTGGAAAGTAAAAGAATGCTTCATGTGTGTAAAACTAACCAATCATATATGTTGTGCAAATCATAAGCCATTATTTTAAACAAGTCATAATAGCAGCTCATTTAAAAATGGTTTACTAATAAATCAGCTGCCTCATAAGGTTCTACTAAAGCCAGAAAAAAATCTTTCAGGATGATGCGTTGCCAAAAAACATTACCAGAAGGAGTTTATTTTGTACTAAAATATGTCCTTAAGGCCTCATGTCTCCTAGGATCTTTGAACCATACATTGCTGATAAAAACAGATATTGGGATTCTGTCTCTGCCTTCCCTGCCTTCTAGTTTCGATATGGAGATTGAAGCTAAGAGAAACCATACCTATTGCCGATCCTAGGAAAGAGAAGTACTCGTGCAACTTCAGTATGGTCACTTGGTGTCCGGGAAAAGCAACTGCAAATCGAAGACAGCCCAGTCCACTAGCGAGTGCAAGGGTGACGAAGCCAAGCAGAGTGGACAGGTAGCCATCATTTGCCACATTCACACTTGCACTTGCAGCAATGCACAGAACCAGGTCTGAAAATGCAGTCAACAGTTGTCTTCTCTCCATAACTTGTAACTTTATATTATGATTATTTGCTGCTATCCGGAGGTCGAAGAGGAAAACAACGAGACGTTTTCCAGAAAGAGGCTAGTTTGAGAAAAGGATTTTTTTCAGAAAGAGGCTTAAATTTGTCCCTCCTTTCCCAACGAGTCCTTTCCCCGTGATTCATCTGACTTGTGATTACACACGATCGTGTTATTGCTACCGATATTTCACACCTTTTATTGCGATTTATCGCACTTTTGGCGAATAATCTGACTTGTGGACTGGGAAGCATTTCCATATGTATAGGCCCAAACATATCCAGTGTTGACGAAGTAAAAATTCTGTTTCCTTGCGCGTCAGCGGTGAAAAGCCCTTCGTGTGAATTAACCGCTTAGTGGAAATCGTATTAAGGCCCTGTGTACACGTGACGAGTTCTTCACTCGAACTGCATCTTTTCGCTCGATTTTAAGGTGTGCATTTCAAAACTTTTTGCTAGAACTCTTAAAGTCCGTTGCTAGTAAGTTTAATCTAATTCACCTTTTCTTCCATTGAACTTAGAATTTAAGGTGACATATTTCCAATTTCTTAATTGAACTTCAACCTGGCTTCACAACAACACGACAATATAGCAACGCCAGAATTGACTTTAAAACATTTTTGCTCCATCGAAATTTAGAAAGTGAGACAAGTGAAGAGACTCCTTTCAAAAGTTTGGATTTTTTGGAAGTTTCTAGCTATTTTTTTGGTTATTTTATTTGAAGTTATTTTTTGGATTTTGCATGTTACTTTCAGGTTAGGTGAACAAAGCCCCTCTAACAAACGATTCTCTTTTATGGTTCATTGTGTAGCATTTGAAGGAATTAAGATAATCAAATAACATCATCATTAACCAGTAAAGTGAATTTCCTCATTCCTTGCACCTTTTTAGGCTGTCGTTATTCTAAATAAACTAATTCAAATAATCTTAAATAGAGCAATTTTCAGTCAACAAACACCAATTTTTCAAGGCTATATATAGCCTTTGTTTTTCATCAAAAAATGATCGATCGACTTTTTGGTGAAATGTTAAAAACTTAAAGCCCTAGCTTGCGTGGAATGTTTCTTTTAGAAAGATATAACATTGACAAAACAAATAGGGGTGTAATTGGGACAGACATTTTTCAGTCTGAAAGAAGCATTTTTGAAGGTTATAGCCTTGGTTTTTTCACCAGAATGGGCTAGTGATCCTTAAGTCAAATCTTCAAAATTTTGAGTCCATGGATAAAGACAATCTTTATGTAAGGCGTCTATGACTCCAATTTACCTAATCGATCAACTTTATAGTGAAATTCTCAAAACGTAGAGTCCTAGAATACGAGGAACCTTGCTTTTTGGAAGATATTAGCCTGATATCACTAATGGAGGTGGATTTAGAAGACAGTCTTTGTAACCAAATACCCATTGTTGAAGGTTATAGCCTTGGCTTTTTGAGCAGAATATTCCTAGTGACTTTATGGTGAATTTTACAGAACGTTGAGTCCTAGAATAATTGACCTTCTTGTTAGGCTTTCATTATCTTATTTCCAAATCATTTTGAATCTGGAAGTTGCAATTGCACATCTACATTTATTCTTGTTGGAAGTCGAAAGCCTTGACGTTTTTATCCGAAAATGAGCGAATACGTTTATTCTAAGTATAGAGGAGTTCATGTCCTATGGAGTAATCATTGCGTTATACTAGGATTTTCTCAATTTATCCAATTTGAGTGAAACCAAACTTGTTTCCTTTTTGAAATAATGAAATGTAGCGATTTGAAATGGGATGAAAACACCACCAAAACGAACTCTGAACCGAACCTCAACACGACCTTGAGCGAGGAATATTTGAATGGCTAGCATGGCATCCTGATTGGCAGAAAAGTCTTTTTTTTATCTCAGAGAACATTCGTCGTAATAACACCAAATAAAATCAAGGAGACAATAAACATAATTTGAAGAGTTAATAAGAACTCTTAGTTAATCATAAGGGTGCTATCATCCAGAATAAAGTGCTTTGAGGGAGAAATAATGCCGGGTTGTTCCCTTTGTCCCTGATACCACGCCCATTGGCCTTTGGTTGATTAAAAGCTATGGAACTTCAGTTATTGGATTATGTAACAACGGAATATCTCGGACTTTTTGACATCGTACCAAGCCACTTGCTCTGGTGCTTCTGCTATTCAAACGTAGGCCAAATTGAGGTACAAATAATAATAACCGGCTTGGTGTTTATAAATATTTATAACCTGGTAGACGGGAACATGGTGGGTATTTAGCGGTTAAGCAGGAAGGAATAAATTATACAACCTAGATTAGACTGGACTGGACCCCCTCTAAAATGTAAAAATATTCAACACTGTTATAATCTCATAAAAAGTAAAGGTAGGGCAGACATTGATGCAAAAAGTACAAAAAGAAGAATCTCAAAATAATGATTCTTGAAATGGTAAAATTTGAAAAAAAATGGGGGGGGGGGGGGGGCATGGAAAAGGCCTGAGTAGTTTTTCTGGTTGTAGTACAATTACAGTAGATGGTGAGAGCCTCAAATATCTAAGAGCAATATTAAATAGGTCAAGTTTTAAACATCTTTACCAATGCGCAGCAATAAAATTACATAGAATAAAAGACGTTTCTTTCGGAAGGCGTTTAAGTCAATAGATAAAAATTTAGACATGCTTGCATACAAGGTTTTTGAAGGTTAGCAACATTGTTTACAAATTAATATGGGAGCAGCAGGTACCCTTATTCTGTTTGGCCTAATGAAATGGATTCAAACCAAGCGCTCATGAATAATTTATTCCAAATGCGATCCCTGTGACTTTTCAAATCAAAGTTTTTCAAGTCAGTGCTATGGAAACTTCAAGACATTTATCACCAGAGCTAAAGAGGTAATCACAAGAAACGAGCACCGAGTCATGGACGTGCTAGGAACATGGCAACGCGAGTTTCTCAAGCTATTTTGATCCTGTTTGCTGCGACCTTGTTGGGTTCGATAGGCCCTTCCTGGCCTAAGCCAGATCATCATTGTAACGCCGATAAACACACGAACGGCTGCTCAGTTCCTCTCGGGATGAACGCGCCTTATAAAGAAGAGTTCACGCCAGCTTGTAACAAGCACGACATCTGTTATGGATGTGTAAGTTTGTTTTGGATAGTTTTTGCGACTGGCGGTTCTTTGTATAGCACTCTACACATAAATAAGACTCAGTATGGTAAATTATTAACGGTTCTTTTGCTTTCACTCACAATCTACTTTGAACTGTTTTATTTCTCATTTAACCTCATCATGATCAAGCGTGATGCAGTAATTCGAAATCAACCAAACCTTCTTTCTACAATATCGATTATCAAACCAACCGGCCTTTCTTCTGCTTCAATTTCATGTGAAGATGTATCAAGCAATATATCGCTTGACAGATTCGTACATGATCTCTCTTCTGCATTGCATCTAAATATTATAGATATTGCATACATATCTCCATTCAATCATACTTTGCACATCTTAAAACCGCATTATAGTATGCGCTTCTTATACCTCTATTTCGTCGCAAGAATCGGCGAATCAGCTCTAGCAACGCATTATATAACAGCCGCGACTACATATTCTTCCGAAGGTATCCTAAATGCAGCCGTATCAATTTTAACTTTGCAAAGTACTTTAATTATCGTTTAAATCAAAGAACAATAACTTCCTGTTTCGCTGATATCTGACATTGTCTTCAAAGAAGCAAACTATGTTAGATCACTGTTAAAGATCGTAATCTGCCTCAATACAGCTGGCGCGAAATTGCCTATACCTATTCACGAGTCGAGAAGTCTTTTGAAATAAACTCAACGTATGTCCTAGAAAAGATTTAGACTACTTAACCACACGTAAA
Source organism: Nemopilema nomurai (assembly GCA_003864495.1). Taxonomy (NCBI): domain Eukaryota; kingdom Metazoa; phylum Cnidaria; class Scyphozoa; order Rhizostomeae; family Rhizostomatidae; genus Nemopilema; species Nemopilema nomurai. Next base: position 296,931 of record ML133474.1, read on the forward strand.
TACTTTGCATAAATCCTTTTTCGATACAAGAAACTTTCTTCAGTGGTTTAAAAATTGCCGGGATATGACATTGGTGCTGAAAATGCATGCTAACTGAGGTCTCTTTTGCGAAGTCTTTTTTTTCTATGTTAGGTGCACTATCGCATACTGCCCGATACTGTCCAGTTGTTCTCGATAGAACAACGGTCTTTAACACTTTGTGATCTGCGTCCTCATATAAATTTCTATCAAAAAAGATTTAAAAGAATCTTTGGCATTAAGATGGCTGCCCAGGACAAAACTGTCATGTTTCTGAAATATGTCCTTAGGTCCGAAAAGTTCGTCTACTCCCTCAATTTAGTTCTACTGCCAATTCTCAAAGAATCTTGATTCTGAAAAAAACAAACTAAACCTATCTAATACAAATAAATGAAAATGTGGCGATGAATGTAAATGGAGAAGGCAAAACAAGCCGAAGAATGGGTGAATTTCAAATTCGTCTTTCCATCTGTACCACCCTTGTCAACGACGTTCGTACTACCTATTTTAGTAAAATAAACTTGACAAAACAAGTACTTTAATAGTTGTGATAATATTCCTTCGTAGGGACATCATTACAACTGGAGTCGTGCTGATTGTGACAAATCTTTTTTCGATGACATGAATTCAATCTGCAAAGACCTGCACCACTGGAGAAGTAAGCGATTCTTGGACGTCCTCCTGGATATTTGGAACTTCTTTCACCGCATTGAAAAAGGGGAAACGCGATGCAAACTGACAGCCGACATGTACTACGAAGGCGTGAGGTTGTTTGCTGATTCTCACTTCGAACGCATTGACCACGACTACTGCAGATCGCCGTGTTCGAGAAAACACGGCAGTCCGAGTTTTAGGATTGGAGCATCCTAGGCATTGGCCTAATGGAAACGTGTGTAGACTTGATATATGGAGATTAAACTGAAACTTCCAAAAATAAATACAAAGATTGCTGGAACAGTGGCTTTGAACTTAGGCATCGCTAACGGTCCCTTTCTTTTCTTTTGTTATTGCTATAACGCAATCAGTACTTGAAGTGGAGCATAGCCGTAAGAAAATGAGCCAAAAACGTCTCTCCATGTAACAATGGTACAAAGTATAAAGATTTAGTTCACGTTCAATTTGATCGGTCAATTTGTTTGTATTTATCAGTGATATCATATCGTAATGTTACGGGTGATTGCACGCAAAAATTGCTACATTAGTGGCTCTTCATCGTTAATGTTTTAAAAAATCTAAGTAGGATCGCTTTGGGTGTAATTTCATTTTTTTGAATGAAACGCATGATAGGAACATGACATAACGAAGAAAGTAGTGGCATTTCAAGTCGATATGAAAAGGACTGAGCCTGAGACGTTAAGACTGGCCCTGTGGATCGCAGCATTTAAATGAAAGGAAAAAAAACGGGGAATTTGGAGAGATTCAGCGGAAATTTCAATCGTCGATGACTTCACCTTTCATACAATCTTATGCCTTTCATTGTACATTATAAGTAATTTTATCAAAAATTTTATGTTTATCGTGTATTCATTAAAAAAGTAGATGCAATATCGAAAAAAGAACCATTACAAAGAGAACCTTTCTAACGACAAACTGTTTTTATTGGCCTTAAGCAGGTCTACCATGAAATCATATGTAAATTGGATGAATAAAAAATTGAAACCTATTGAAATATCAATTGCTTAATTTGAAAAATTGAGGTATTTAAAATATTTTTTAATTGTTGCGTGTATAATATAACAGATCGAGACTTCAATACCACAAGTTTATTTTCTTGAAGTGCACTACATAATCAATGAGCGTCGACGCGTAACGTAGAAAATTGCGGCAAAGTATAAGTATGATTGCAGTTAAGTAGAAATGCCAGGAGCAAAGAACATGAACAAAGAAATGCCAGGAGCAAAGAAAGTGTACAGAGCCGTCTTTGATAAATATGAATCTGCAAAAAACTTTTAACTGCGCGTGTGGATCAAAACTCTTAAAGAGTGTTGACAATTTCCCCTGATATTACTAAGAGAGAACTAAAGTCCGAAAATCTCAATCTGACAACGCATCTCAGGTAATGGGGTAGTCTTCATAAACCTCGCCGCTAAATGACGTCACTATTGATACACATAAGCATCTCACTTAGTAGAAATTTGAACATTTCGGAAGAACTTTTTAGACTCAATTCTGTAAGAAAATTCCACACTTTCGCCATCTCGGTTCCAGGCCCTAGGCATCCAATTCATCTACAAAGCCACAACTAGAACATCTGATCTGACGTCATATTGAGAATCGTAACTATACCTTTTAATTTTGGTATCCATCTGCATTTGTCCAATTCACTAGCTGAGAAGGAATCATGTTGCCGAAAATTCATCGCAGATTTTCAAAAAATGATGACAGCGATGGTGTTGACATTTCGGATCTCACGAAACTCCACCGAACTGCTTACTCACACACCAAATCGAGGAGTTCTCTTCTGAAAAAAAGTAAATAAGAGGAAAGTTGAGGTAGGTCGCTCGTATGTTCTTCGAATTTTCTTCAATGTATTGTCTTCGAACATGAATTAACTCTAGACTGACACGCAAAGATCGACTCTGGTGGAAGAATGTGAACAATTTCTACATGCTTAGAAAAAAAATCAAACATCCAAAGAAGAAGCCTCTATCGTTGACAAATATTCCTGTGCTATAACTGGCTTTAATGTAACAAGTTGCATTTATGGATAAATCGCAAAACTGAAAATATACATAACAGGTAATAAGCCAAAGTAACGTTGCTATATATGGTTAACCAAAACCTTTTTAAAAGCATGAATGCGTTATTCTCGCTACAAATAAAAAAGCAACAAGCTTGTGATAAGTTAGTTTTTGCATTGATTCGGTTATAATTTATTACCGAAATCTGCTTTGCTTCTGACGACATAAAAAAAGTTAAAATCTTATTATATCATGATACAAAACCATCACTGACGCAAAATATCGAAATCAACAAAGTTTGAAAGCTCAAAATTACTTTTTAGATCCTGACAGAAGAGTATGAAGAAATCATGGGAGAACAAGATGAACTCCGGAAAAAAGTCTCAAGATCGAAAGTAGGCCCTTAAAAAACATTACAATCTTTCAAAAACATCTTTCTTCAGCAATTATTAAAGAACGAATGCATATAAGTATAAACACGATTAATCGCTAGCAACTAAAACAGGATGTGATGCACATAATAGAAGGTAAAGAAAACTATAAAAATTTGAAGGTAAAAGGCATCTTGTTTTACAGAGTAAATATAAAAGTAATCGGTGAATATGGAAAACTAGACAAATCTTTATCAGTTTCATGAAAGATACAGGAGTATCTGAGTAAATCATAAAAATGACAGCGAAGGAAATCCAGAGTGCAATTGTTAAATGGCAATCAAAGGCAGGGAGAGGTGGGCCAATCAGTTGAGAAAGGGGTACGGATGTGGGAGGTGGTGGGCAATTTGAAGTAATGATAGACGATCTCAAAGGAAAATAAAGTGAGCAAATCTTGGTTAGTTACACAGAGGAGTGGCAGGGTCAATAGTAAGAGATCACAGTGAAGGAAATCCAGAGTGCAATTATTAAATGGCAATCAAAGGCAGGGAGAGGTGGGTCAATCAGTTGAGAAAGGGTACGAATGTGGGATATGGTGAGCAATTTGAAGTAATGATAGACGATCTCGAAGGAAAATAAAGTGAGCAAATCTTGGTTAGTTACACAGAGGAGTGGCAGGGTCAATAGTAAGAGAGCACAGTGAAGGAAATCCAGAGTGCAATTATTAAATGGCAATCAAAGGCAGGGAGAGGTGGGTCAATCATTAGAAAAAGGGTACGAATGTGGGATATGGTGAGCAATTTGAAGTAATGATAGACGATCTCAAAGGAAAATAAAGTGAGCAAATCTTGGTTAGTTACACAGAGGAGTGGCAGGGTCAATAGTAAGAGAGCACAGTGAAGGAAATCCAGAGTGCAATTATTAAATGGCAATCAAAGGCAGGGAGAGGTGGGTCAATCATTAGAAAAAGGGTACGAATGTGGGATATGGTGAGCAATTTGAAGTAATGAAACGATCTCAAAGGAAAATAAAGTGAGCAAATCTTGGTTAGTTACACAGAGGAGTGGCAGGGTCAATAGTAAGAGATCACAGTGAAGGAAATCCAGAGTGCGATTATTAAATGGCAATCAAAGGCAGGGAGAGGTGGGTCAACCATTAGAAAAAGGGTACGAATGTGGGATATGGTGAGCAATTTGAAGTAATGATAGATGGCAGGGTCAATAGTAAGAGATCACAGTGAAGGAAATCCAGAGTGCAATTATTAAATGGCAATCAAAGGCAGGGAGAGGTGGGTCAATCAGTTGAGAAAGGGGTACGGATGTGGGATATGGTGAGCAATTTGAAGTAATGATAGATGATCTCAAAGGAAAGCAAAGTGAGCAAATGTTGGTTAGTTACACAGAGGAGTGTAAGGGTCAATAATAAGAGAGCACAGTGAAGGAAATCCAGAGTGCAATTATTAAATGGCAATCAAAGGCAGGGAGAGGTGGGTCAACCATTAGAGAAAGGGGTACGGATGTGGGATATGGTGAGCAATTTGAAGTAATGATAGATGATCTCAAAGGAAAATAAAGTGAGCAAATCTTGGTTAGTTACACAGAGGAGTGGCAGGGTCAATAGTAAGAGATCACAGTGAAGGAAATCCAGAGTGCGATTATTAAATGGCAATCAAAGGCAGGGAGAGGTGGGTCAACCATTAGAGAAAGGGGTACGGATGTGGGATATGGTGAGCAATTTGAAGTAATGATAGATGATTTCAAAGGAAAATAAAGTGAGCAAATCTTGGTTAGTTACACAGAGGAGTGGCAGGGTCAATAGTAAGAGATCACAGTGAAGGAAATCCAGAGTGCGATTATCAAATGGCAGTCAAAGGCAGGGAGAGGTGGGTCAATCATTAGAAAAAGGGTACGAATGTGGGATATGGTGAGCAATTTGAAGTAATGATAGACGATCTCAAAGGAAAGTAAAGTGTGCAAATCTTGGTTAGTTACACAGAGGAGTGGCAGGGTCAATAGTAAGAGAGCACAGTGAAGAAGATCCAGAGTGCAATTATTAAATGGTAATCAAAGGCAGGGAGAGGTGGGTCAATCATTAGAAAAAGGGTACGAATGTGGGATATGGTGAGCAATTTGAAGTAATGATAGATGGCAGGGTCAATAGTAAGAGATCACAGTGAAGGAAATCCAGAGTGCAATTATTAAATGGCAATCAAAGGCAGGGAGAGGTGGGTCAATCAGTTGAGAAAGGGGTACGGATGTGGGATATGGTGAGCAATTTGAAGTAATGATAGATGATCTCAAAGGAAAGCAAAGTGAGCAAATGTTGGTTAGTTACACAGAGGAGTGTAAGGGTCAATAATAAGAGAGCACAGTGAAGGAAATCCAGAGTGCAATTATTAAATGGCAATCAAAGGCAGGGAGAGGTGGGTCAACCATTAGAAAAAGGGTACGAATGTGGGATATGGTGAGCAATTTGAAGTAATGATAGATGATCTCAAAGGAAAATAAAGTGAGCAAATCTTGGTTAGTTACACAGAGGAGTGGCAGGGTCAATAGTAAGAGATCACAGTGAAGGAAATCCAGAGTGCGATTATTAAATGGCAATCAAAGGCAGGGAGAGGTGGGTCAATCATTAGAGAAAGGGGTACGGATGTGGGATATGGTGAGCAATTTGAAGTAATGATAGATGATCTCAAAGGAAAATAAAGTGAGCAAATCTTGGTTAGTTACACAGAGGAGTGGCAGGGTCAATAGTAAGAGATCACAGTGAAGTAAATCCAGTGTGCGATTATTAAATGGCAATCAAAGGCAGGGAGAGGTGGGTCAACCATTAGAGAAAGGGGTACGGATGTGGGATATGGTGAGCAATTTGAAGTAATGATAGATGATCTCAAAGGAAAATAAAGTGAGCAAATCTTGGTGGTTACACAGAGGAGTGGCAGGGTCAATAGTAAGAGATCACAGTGAAGGAAATCCAGAGTGCGATTATTAAATGGCAATCAAAGGCAGGGAGAGGTGGGTCAACCATTAGAGAAAGGGGTACGGATGTGGGATATGGTGAGCAATTTGAAGTAATGATAGATGATTTCAAAGGAAAATAAAGTGAGCAAATCTTGGTTAGTTACACAGAGGAGTGGCAGGGTCAATAGTAAGAGATCACAGTGAAGGAAATCCAGAGTGCGATTATCAAATGGCAGTCAAAGGCAGGGAGAGGTGGGTCAATCATTAGAAAAAGGGTACGAATGTGGGATATGGTGAGCAATTTGAAGTAATGATAGACGATCTCAAAGGAAAGTAAAGTGTGCAAATCTTGGTTAGTTACACAGAGGAGTGGCAGGGTCAATAGTAAGAGAGCACAGTGAAGAAGATCCAGAGTGCAATTATTAAATGGTAATCAAAGGCAGGGAGAGGTGGGTCAATCATTAGAAAAAGGGTACGAATGTGGGATATGGTGAGCAATTTGAAGTTATGATAGATGATCTCAAAGGAAATCAAAGCGAGCAAATCTTGCTTAGTTACACAGAGGATATAATAGCGACAGGGTCAATAATAAGAGAGCACAGTGAAGGAAATCCAGAGCGCAATTAGTAAATGATAATCAACAGCAAAGAAAGCTGATAGATATATTAGTTAAAGTATAGCTGTAAAAAGTATAGCCAGTAATATTAGTTTTTTTGAATGAAGTAAATTATTTTTCCTTTAGGGCCTACTTTGCAAAATGTCCTCAGCAAGTAGTTCAAGTTTCTAACTATGAAAAAAGACTTATTAAATCAAACTTTAAATTAGGCATTGTTTAATTTGTGAACTACTTTGCTGAGGGCCATTTTCTAATTTTTCTTCAGATTAGACAACACAAGTGTCAGATTGGTTTGGGATGAGATGAATTTGATATAACTTTGGTCATATTAAAAGTAGTTGGGAGGAAGAAAAGAGCAAATGGTAAGTGGAATCAGGCAAAAAGATTGATTTAAGTTGAGCAACGCTCCTCTTCTTATTTACAGGTGCATTTCCTCAAAGGTTATTTTGAATTTTCTGTTTCTTCAAAAATGTAAGAAAGCTATAATGAAATAATTACTCACATGTCATGAAAGTCAAGCTTGAAATGATTAAATGTTTTGCTTTTTCTTATACCAGGTCAATTCAGACTTTTCAAAATGTTTCATCTATCAATCACTACTCCTATTTTATTAAAGAAACAATAAGAGTTTGTTGTTTTTTCAAGACTGACTGATGTACAAAGCTATTCAGAGAAACAAAAATTGAGACAAAATCTAGTTAAACATTGAAAGCAAGTGTTGAAAAACATTGAATGGTCATTATAACATGTATTTTTAGCATAGAAAACTTGGTAGAAGCATAATTTACCTAAACTTTGAGAAAAAACTTTCATACCATTTATTCAAAATCTTTTGAAGCATTTTGTGTTATCACATTCCCCTAATGTTAATTTACTGTCAGCAACGAGTCAATCAAAAATGCTGCATTGTGCGAGTAAAAGTTGGTAAATTTGGTGACATTTTAATACAAAGAGACATATCATTAATGTGTTCTCAAGACTTGATATTGAGGTCACAAATTGTTAAAATTCTTTCTAAATTTGTTATACCAGTAACATTTGACCAATGGTTAGCATCCAGAATTATAAATTACCTAAATCTAGCCCTTGTTTACATGTTCAGTACTTGATTTAATGAGCGATGTTTCATTCACAGATTCATCAATCAAAGATAATTTAGAGCACTGTGGTGTTGGAAATAATTTAAACACGATTTGCAGATTCAATTTTATAGTAAATGTTGCTTATGAAAACTTGTTATTGTAGGACATTAGGCAAAGGCATATTATAGATGTTGACAAAAGTATATTTTCTTTTTCTGTGACAAAGGATATCCAATTTATTCTTGAAAATCATTTAGTATAAAAGACTGCAAGCATGACGAATTGCAAGAACATTAGGTGCCTGATTGGTAACATTAAACTGAGTAGCAACTTTAGAACCGCCATGTTCCATGTATCACAAACGAATCCGAAAGAACGATGGCACAAGCAAACTCACATATCTTCCAGAAAAGCACCACATTACTAATCATGAATTGAAGCATTCATTTCCAAGATAATGACTTAAATACCTGCATTTCGACTGTCACAAGCAGCAAAGCTTCCTCATCATTATTTTGGCGCGCTTCTCGAAAACGAGGTTGCCCAGAATTAACGAAGAGACTGCAAGGGCGCTTGGGGCCCCAATGATAGGGAGAACAGTGGATAACCCGCCTGCGCCCTTATAGTTAATCTACCGTTACATTTCTCGTAATCCACAGAGACACTGTCACTATAAGTAAACTCCAAAGTCATTGCAGGATCAAGCATACTTTGGGAAATGGAATAAAAAATGCATAATTGTCCCAACACAGTTGCGGTGGAAGGGACGCGCACAGAAGCATTCCAAGCTTTCCACGTAAGTTGGCCTGAAAGGTGTGAATGTTGGGGGTACGCACCCCAAGATAAGAGATGGTCTAATCCCCTATGTGTTTTAAACGTCCTAAGCTTGATTTATATGGCCTAAGCTTTATATGTCTCCTTTAATTGTATATGGAAATAGGTGAAATGAAGTGAACGGCAGTGTTTCAAAATGAAGGAAGGCTAGCTTCCGCCTTAACCATCTTGTTTGCGCTAGGTATCTTGCAAATGGATGGCGCGCACAATTTCCTTCCACACGGCAGCCTGGAACTAGCCAGTTTGCTCCTGAAAAGGTATCCATTAAATACGACGAACTATCATTGCGGTTTACTTTAGTTCGGTCAGCACATAGCCAATGGCTTTTTAGTGAAGTTCCACCAAAAAGCATGTTTAGAATCTACCCACAAGCAACGCGATGCTCTGTTGAAAATCTCTTGCTGGCACTGGCTTCGTTCGTTTTGCCCGTTTGATAAAACAGGCATGGTTGGTTGCGGAAAATATTCGAGGAGAAAATGATTCACAGATAAGAGACATACTTCAAAACATACCAGGTAATGTTTTATTGTTTGGACCAATTTCTAATACTAGCAGGTGTGTAGAATTCCCATTTGAAGACGTTTTAAATATTATCAAGAAGTTGTCTAAATTTAAAGAACTAAGTGTGTAAATCAAGTACTTATCTTCAACAATGACTCGGTTGACCAGTTACGATGCCAAGAACAATTTAAGCTAAGACCCTTCAGTGTTGAGTACTCACTCCTATTTTGGTTACGATTTCGGTTGAACATGGTCAAACATCATCGACCAGGCATATAAACAAACTATGAAAAGGGACGCAGAACATGCACATCGTTTATTGGCGCAAGTGGTTTGTGGGCTTGAGAAACGGCTGGGATTAAGTTCATTTCGCCGTTACTTAAGAGACTAGAGGCTGGAAGCAAAAGACCTCCATTGCCTTTTTGAAAGGAGATCATTTAAAGAACGGGTCAATATTTTTTATTCTGCTATTGTCTGCTTTTGAGTCACTGGTGAGTGGAGTTTTTCATCAGCTTTCTCTTCTTCAGTGGTGTTGCCTATTTCTAGGCTTTATACGGTGATAGGCTCATGGTTGTCCACTTATATAGACGATAACAAGTTAGCCAGGCGATTCAAATTGTCTAAATATTGCATCTACGAAAAGGTTATCACTGGTACATGCATCAAATAATCCCATCAAAGCTTAAATACCACATGATAAAGGTCGATGGCAGAATAATCTTGTTTATTGAAAAATGAAGTCTAAAAAGGCGACCAACTTCGGAAGTTTCTATCAATTTGAAATAAATATACTTTTTAGTGTATTTATTACTAAATACCACTTTGAAAAGAGCTAGAGAAATACGCTACTAGAATTTTTTAATTAATCCATCTGGCAAATATTGCATACTATCTGTCACGCATTGCTGTTTGACATGCTTACAGAAGGACTCCATCTCTGCTATCTTGTGTTCCAGCAGCATGTGATTCTGCGGTGGCAGGCCAATGCAGGCTCGCAGCACGTTCTCGATGCACGCCCTTTGCTTGAACAATGCATTCACCACGGGGGTCTTCTCTGGCACGAGCGGTGCCTTCAGCAAGTAGCTCAACAGGGAAAGGACAGTGTGGAAAGATTGCAGCTCTGGGTTATCACCCACCCGGAACTTGACGCGTTGGAAAACCTCGGTCAGCAGCACCAGATCGAGGATGATGGGCGTGGCCAAAAGGGAATCCTCGCAAGTGTTGTGTAGGACAATGGTGTTGGTGCCATTCATGAATATCTCGGACGTGTACTCGTCCATCGCTCGCTTGCTGTCGCCCACATAGGGCACGTACTTGATGACGACGCAGTGGTCCGGCTTTTCGCCCGGCCGGTAGAGGATTCTGTTCGAATCGACCATGTCATCAACGACGTTGCTCTTTGACACCTCCTTGGAACGGAACTGCGCCGGGTTGGAGAGATTCTTCCCGTCATTGTTGCCAAGGTGATTGTAGCTAACGATTGATACCGGCTTGATCCCAGCACTGACCAGGAAGTCGACAAGTACCGACTTTATTTTCGTCTGTCCGGACTTGAAATCGTCTCCTCCAATGAAGACGCCGTGCTCCTTGGCCAATTGGATAACCCCGGGAACAAAAGTGTTCTGCGGCGATCCGTTGATGTAGGCGCACCCTTCTTGAATGGCCGCAACGGCGTAGAGGGTGGACGCGGACACCTCCTTCTCGTTTTTCGCAATCGAGTTGAGCAAATTCTGACTCGAGTCGTTCAGTCCGGTGCGGACAGCGCAGAACCGCTCCGTGTTGGCCGTCCACACGACGATCACCTTGTCCAGGCTGTTCGTGGCCTTGAAGTCCTTGATGTCCGCGCGCACCTGCTTCACTTGCTCTTCGGCTGATCCGGCGAGGACGTTTTCCGCTCTGTCCGCCTGATTTGGAGCGATGAAGTCCTCGCGGTAGATCGCCTTCCTCGGCTTCATTGAATTCATCATTGGCCTCAGTTTCTGCTGCAACGAATAGTCCAGCACCTCCGCTCTGGCCATCGCCTCGCCAATCGTCAATGGTGACAAGTCCCAGCCGTCGATCACCAAGTCAGTTGGCTTCACCATAGGCAGAAGGTCTCGCATCGGGACAAACACCTATGGACCAACTATCAACTTTAATCCCGCATTTATCAAAATTGCTAAAATATTTAGGTTAAGAATTGCTAGAAAAATACACTTTATACCCGTTTAAGTTACGACTACTTTAAATTTCCAGCCACAAAGTTTCAACTTTACAACAGCTCATGTTAACATTCCAGCTATAAATTTCCACTTTACACCCGCAAACCAAGTCTTCAATTTTACACCCGCTCAAATTCAAAAAGCAATAAATGTTTAGCTTTAATTTCTTTGGTCACTCGATGGCAAGCAGCAACCATGGGCTACAAACGTGACCTAGAACAACATCTTGAAACCGGACCATTTGCTATCCACTCCAACTTTGATAAAATGAAGTTTCTTCGCTTCTAACTTTGGTTAACCTTTTTCTAGTGACTTGTAATTGAAACGTGATAACACCCTTACGTATAACACACATTAATATGCTATTAAATTGTAATCCATTCCAATAATCTTAGTTTGCTGTTATCTAAGAAGTGCCATTCTATAAATAGGTTTAATTTCTTCGTTGGTTACTTTTTCATTTCTATGGCTGACATAACACACCTAAAATATTATGTCTTTTGCATGGAGGTATAAACCTATTCCCGACCAAGTTTATTTGGGCCAATCGTCAAGGTTATGGATTACTCCCCATTAAAGAGCTTCGACGCACTATAACTAAATTTCTTTATAAAATTTGAAGATGTCATCAATATGGTTACATATGGCAAGATATGTTTTCACTCATCTAGGACTTAGAACACTGAAGTTAGACTTAGCACATGTTAGCTTCGTTCTGCAAAACCCCCAATTCCATTGGTTTTGCATTAAAAGATGGTCAAGTCATGTAATAAAAACAAATAAAAACAAGTCATTCAAATAAAAATGTAACAAAAAACGTTTGCATTGACAGTTACGAAGAAGTTGTAATACCACACACATAAAAACTGGAATTAAAGGTTGATGTCACTGCCTCCAGGGCAAATGGTGACGGCATATCCAGTGGCTAATTTGAACAGAATGAGGGACTGGAATTGGCAAACAAACACTGACAGACGCCTTGATAGTCATGACAACGTATAAAACCGAATAAACTTATTTTTAGACAAAACATTTTACAGGGTCTTCAAGGCCCAAAACATACCTCTCCATTTTGATCAAAACCAAGGCTGACGGTGGAAGCCTCGAGAAGCGAGCCAAAGAAATTCGGCTTCTTGGTGCCAGTTTTTGTCTCCCAGGTGATGTTGTGCTTGTTGGCCAGGAGAGCAGCAGTCAATGTGGTACCGTTGTTGCCGCTCCATCCCACCAACATGACGCCAACTTTAGGCACCTTCGTCTCGGTTTGGAAAGTGAAGTGCACATCAACAGGCTGGACATTGCATGTTCCGTTGTCCTGTTTCACTTGGGTAGTCTGATAGATGTATTTACTAATTACAGAGTCGTTTGTATATTGCACATTTGGGCTGTGGACTATGACTTTCGGCTGCATTTTGGTGCTGTTGTGGGAAGTTCAGTTCCGCGTCTAGACAGAACAAACCAAACGACTCAATGTTAAAACTTGCACAACACCTAACTTTCTATGTCTCAAATTTCCACTGTTTCATTACATGCCATTTCCAAAGGAGTACAAAAGACTCATTGTAGCTCAAAAATCATTATGCTAACTAGAGTTCACAGTCTTCGTCATATAGAAATCACCATGCGCGTTATTATTTCTTTCATGCGTGCAATTCACACTCTTACATATCTAGTTATTTCAGCGTTCAGGTCGCGCAGTTATATTTGAAACCATGCTGAATTGACGAACTTTCTGATAAAGCGTTCAATTAATTTGAAAGTTGCTATGAAACTATAATTTTTTTCTTTCTTTGGCAATCCAGTTTTTATCGTTTATGTAAATACATAATAGCATCTCAATCTCCATTGCAATAAACACAGCCTCCTATCTGGTAGCATCAAGCGTAGTGTACACAATGCTCTTCTTACTGTGGAATTCAAGCCACTTATTGAAATAATAATCTCTGCACAGAGGCAAAGATTGGGGAATTCTTCGCGTTTGAATTCAAGTATTTTGGCCACAAAGACTGGACAGTGCTTCCACAATAATAGGCCTTTAAAAACGTCTTGAATGATTTCCATTCGAAGAAAATCTTTTCTATTCACCACTAATTAACCTAAACGGGAAGACAGAAATTTGAACAAAAGCTGACGACCACCATGTTTCTGGGGGGATACGAACATAGCAAAGCGATTAGCCTATTTAAATAAAACAATTTTGGCAACTCGATCAACACATCACATATCAAAATAGGAAGACACAATAGGCACTATTAAAAGAATTTGCCGATGTTGCTCAGCTAATGAAAAACAAAATTTCCAATTTTTCGTCAAATAGAACAATTTTATGAAGGTCAAAAGCAACGGTCAAGTCAAATAAACATCTCACGCGTGCGAAAGATCGCACGCATCAAACGACCAAGACTGACTTCGAATGTTTGGTAATCATTGCCCCTGTTGGTAATCATTAGTTCCTATCACCATAATAAGTCAGATAAAACATGTGACAATTGACTTGATTGTTCATTTGATAGACAACCTTTTACGGCTTGGTTTTGAAAACTTTCCACAAGGGCATGTACTTTCACACTGAAGGAAGACTCAGATTAATCTGGGACAGACTGCGAGTCCCATGAAAGTGACTTTTTTACATGGTTTGTAATTATTAATATTTTTAACATAATTTGAATGGTGCTTGTAATATTGTGGACAATACCAAAATTTTGTTTGGATCTATAAAAATCCTTTTGCTTTGATTTAAAGTGTTATGTTTGACCTAGAGACCATTTTGAGTAAATTATACATATTATTGATTTAGCTAGTGCTCGCCTGAGCCAATGAGGTGAGCAATTAACAGCTCAACTGCAAAAATACAAAGGGCCAGACCTGCCTAAGTGGATATTTTTATGTTCTTCTATTCCCTCAAAATTATACTTTCCATTCTTTCACTGCAGTTTAGACATCATCAGGCCTCTCCGTTTAAGGCGCGCCTTGGCACGCTCCTGTCGTTGCCGAGACGCGCAGTAAATGACACCCTTTAAATCGCGCTCCTTGTCAATTATATAGAACGGGGGTCTCGCGTGAGGATAATTTGCGACCCCCGTCTAGATATTAAAGAAATGTTAGTGACAAGAAAAAGCGGTAATAGTTTTTGCATACTTAAAGTATGGAGTACGAACAATACCAGGGAGATGAGAGAGCCAGCCAGCCAGACACGCTTAAAACACGTCTAGTGCCGCAAAGGACTTGTTCACGTTTTATCAGCGCTTTTCTTGTGGAAATTCTGATGCGGCCCAGCCTCATCCAGACTCTGCCTCCAGCGGCCCCCAGGGAAATTGAGTTAGAGACCCCTGATATAGAAAGAGCGGATTCGAAATCTGTTGGGGAAAACCCCACGCGCTTGTGTATGCAGTTAACAATAGCCCATTCATTTGGTTCGAGCTTATCGGCATTAGCTTTATGACTTAAGTTATTTCCTTCAAACGTGGCTGTAAGCATAAATTGCGTATACCGCACGCAATAACCTCGTTTTCAAGAGTCATTAGAAAACTGACTCAAGATTCAAGCTTCGCAGGTATTTTGTATTGGCATCAATCTATTGTTGTTTACATAAAATTTTCCTGGTTTGTGTTAAATCTTATTGGTTTTTGACTAATTGTTTTTCTTAGTTGTGATTGGCTACGCTATTTTTATACTCGCTGAAAAAGTATATATACACTTGTAATTTAACTTAGATAGAGAGCTTGAGACTAGAGTAAAGGAAATGTATGTCTCAGAAATGGATTCATGACGTGTAACGTGGAAAATGTCTTCTTTTTGAGTACAAATCTGCGATTAAAAAAGTATCTTGAGCTAGCGCTTGAAGAATACCAACAAAATCGATTGATATCTAAATTAACCTTTGCTTCTTTCAATCCTACTTTCAAGGAAGTTGTTATTGCCAAGTTAAAGCAAACACCTCTTGAATTTATTTCCGGTCAATAACCAATAAACTATCATTATGATCCCTGATTGTTATAGTTTTTTGGTAAAACAGGTGCCTTACGCACCCATTAAAATACTAAGGGAGAATCCTGCATCATCTATAATTTTCCCTAAAAAGTTAGCTAGCATTGATGCCCTTCCCACAATTTACAAGCTTGGTGAATTTTTAAGAATTCTGTCACTCACATAAAAGAACAAATTTGCTCATGCACAGATCTGTAGTATTGTAGGTTCATAAATTACAGTATGTAGGGCTCAATGAAGCTGGCAGCAAAGGGGCAACAGGGGTGTGCCCCTTCTGCCTTCAGTGAAATGGTTTAAGTCCTTCATTTTGCCATTGTTTTGTCACTATCTTAATGCTTTTGCCCCCTTTTCCAAACACATTCTGTGCATCAACTACACTAATGCTGCAAAGGACAGATAATAAAATGGCAATAGTAACACTAAATGAGAAAATTTGACATTACTGACTGAGATTTATCCTGCATGAGAATACTGCAATACATACCTCATAGACCCATTAAGCATGCACAAACTTTTAATTGTTATAACCTATAACTTTCTTGACTTCTACCAAAATAATGTATGCTGTTAAATCAAACAGGCTCATCTGAAGTTGCTAAGAATGGGCAGCAAAATGAATATATATATACATATACCATGATATAGTAAGAAACTGCTGATGTTTTAGGCAAATATTGTACATTATGAATATTCTAATGCCAATGCTCTAATATGAACAGGCCTATATTCTGGCTGAATATCAGTTAGAGAGTTGGGGTTCAAAACGGAAAATGTTTTGAAGGCCATTAGACTGTTGTCAAAGATAAGACAAGATTCCGCCACCAACATGAACAACACGTGAAATTTATCTACATAAAAACAGTTCCCTAAGGAAAATTGCGAAAACTTGGCGCTGTTCAGCTTTTCCTTTCAATCTGGTCGAGATATTCAAACTGATAGAGCGGCCTACACGAGAAGTTGTCTAGGGGAAAATACTATCAATATATTGCCGAAAAGGGGTGATTTAGAAACAAATAAATTATTAAAAAATGAATAAAAAATCAAAGCAAGCAAGCCTTTAACAAAAAGAAGTCGGTCTTGCGGCAAGAAAAGCTTGATCGAATGGATAGGCCACCACACAGTCAGGGAGATGTTAACGCCCATTTCCCATTGCGTCAGACTGAGTAACATTCTGAAATGTTCTTCCTCCTTAGTTGTAATGGCTTTGAGGGTTCACCAGCAACATGAATCAATTATCATCTTTCTTGTGAAACATTCAAAAAGGGAACACTTTCAAGCGAACCCTTCCCAAAGACTGATTAACATATGGTGGGTTACTAGTTAATTTAACTCCACTTATTTGAAAGTATAATACGTTGCGCTTCTAATATATATTTACATATTCGAAAGCCTTATTTGAACCCAGGTATCCAAATATCAAAATGATTCAAATGTATAACGGCAATATATTCGTTGACCAGACTCTAAACATAAATTGGTTCAATTCAATCACGGCATACGGAAAGCGTCGTAAATAAAAATTGTTGGCAGGGTTATCTGAACATATTGACTGTTAAATTTACTTAAACAGCTTCACAACAGTCAATAATGAAATTTCCCCGGCAAAGTTATAGACAACATAAGCTGCTTGGAAGCCTGTTGTATCTTTAGGCCCTCGATATTAGGGGCCGAAGGAAACATTTCTGCCAAAGGCATTACTGGCCTTTTCAACATTACCCTCGACCTGTTGGATATAAAACAAGCTTACCGTTAGCTTCACAGCCACGAAATGAAATGCAAAATTAGCAACCCACCTTTCCAAACCTTGCTGGCTGTCTTCGCACACTTTCGTGACGAGTTCTGGCTTGATTCGCTCTCAAATGAAAACCCACCTGGACCATCGTACGTTAAGTCACGTGTTCATTGTAGTTGCCGAACAATGGCACCTGAATTATTGAATTACGAATAAAGCAAAGGAATTTCATTCAACAGCGCTTGCCAAAGATTCATTTGTTGTTTGTGTAGACTTGGCAATGACAAGTCATAGATAGGATGACAGGGGTAATAGGGGTGGATCGGCCAGGAGAGGGGGTGGTGGTTGGAAAAGGCTCTGCCCTGGAAAACTGATTGTCGTCATGCGCGTAATGAAGTATACTTGTTTCGCATACATACATGAGAAATGTGTAATTCAGTCATCAAGACTTCTGCTTCCATTCCATGAAATCCTAACTAATTTATGGGATGAAATTCAATTCTTGGATTGGGAAAGCTACTATCCTGCTCACCCCTATGGTATTCTTACCTCTGCATTTAGTAAAATGCTACATTAGTTTGGTACTACAGCTGTAAAACGTTAGGGTACTAGCACTGCCACTTTTTACTACCCCCTCCCCCACACACACATTTCCAGGAGAAATAAACTCCTTTTCTAACTAGAAACTTCTCTGCTTTTTTTGATGAAATGATTGATTTCTATTGACAATGAACTGGTGATTTGGTTTTATAATTTGCCTGAATTTCTTTGATTTGGTTTCATTCTGCTTTTTAACACAATTCAACAAAAGAGTCCCTTATGCAGAACTGAAATGTTTGCAAAAGAAGAAGGGGACTGAATAATGAGTGACTGGCTTCCTAACAAGTTCTGATCATAAACAGCTTCAAACAAGGAAATAGAGAGTGATCTCCAAATCAACAACACACGAGAAAACATGACTTTCACAAGCGCTTTGTTTAAAGAGTTGAAACATTACAATGGGTGTGTTTGAAAAGATAAGCAACTAATAACTGTTTCCTGCAAATTATTCTTCTTTTGAATTTCCTACACAATTAGAATAGTTCTCATAGGTCTGCTGATGTAATTGGATTCTGCCTATACAGCTTTCGCTTCTCTTTACTAGCTGCTCTCCATTCTGCATTCACCGTCCTTGGTGGCTCTGGTCCAACTGAAAATAACAGACATTATGTTAAAACTCTTCCAATATCACTTTGTTCTATTTCTAACCCTGTCCAACTTAATCGGCAAGAAAGAGATTTTCTGACAGGTTTGCATGAACTAAAAATTGTTGCACCAAAAATCACTGAAATACAGGTGAAAGTGAGGATTGGGGACTTTTACATTATATATATTATAATTTAAGATAAATGCCATCTTTGAAATATTGCATTACCCAGCTAACTTGATAACATGTATAATTATAATAACTAATTATAGTGCAAATATTTCAGCATCTATTTATACAAGCCTCTCAAAAAACCAATGTTGGCTAGAAAAAGCCTTATTCATATCCCAATGCAAGGTTTTGAAGGACAAATACAAGGGAATATAAATGTACCATTTGTTACGTCAAATGATAGAGACTTCTCCATGATCATTTACCAAACCCTGATATTTAGCAAGAAGTAGTTAAAATACTGGGAAGCGAAGCTACCCAGATTAAATGAGAGTGTTGCTTTGAGAAACTGTGTTGGGGGAGAAAGCCTGCTTGCCAATTTATTTTGCATGGGGGCTTGTGTGGGACTTGCACTTGCAAAACTTCTTACATCTCTAGGAAAGCATTGTACATACACACTTGAAAAAACTACATATAAACTTAATTATCATTCATTACAGTCATATCTCCTTCAATTTTATACAGCCATATCAGCATTTCTACATGTGCAAATAACTGATTCACTCCATTAAAAGAAAATAGACACTTACTGTAGGTCTTCAAGAAAGCGAAAAACACAACTGCTACAGCAAGGCCAATTGCAATACCTCCAACAACAGGTTTTGTGTGGTTTTCTCCATTCAAAGTTTCTTTAAATGTCTCAGGGAATTGCACCTTGTAGACTGGAAGAAACAATAGCTTGGATCAAAATGATTCAGCTTCATAACTTTATGGTACTTACACTATCACATCAGTTATTCATGTTAGGGTCTATAGCGTTTTATGCAAAAACAAAATAACGAATAAAAATGTATGACTTTGGTAGATTACTGTGTCATTAGAAATGGTAATCGTTAGAAATATGGAATCTGTATATAATGAGAAATCGTTAATGTTGCCTTGGAATTGTGGAACGGTATGAGCTGCAAATTTGCAACGCAAAATAGTTCTTGTTTGCAAAAACTTAAAAAAAAGAGAATGAAATGAGACTGAAGGCTATTATTTCTAAATCCACTATTATGAGTAAAATCGATTTGCAAGAAAGTTGTCATGTCAAAGTATGAGGTTTAAGAGGAAGGGGTTGGTCGGTTAAGCTCACCCAATTGTATACTTTGATCTGGACTCCGTTCTTAATCATACATAGCAACAAAATATGCTATTACCAAATAAACAAGGCTTCAAGTAATATCTTAAGTGGTCCTTGTCTGTCTGTAAGAGAACAAGATAGTTTTAGTTAGCGACGTACGCTGTAACTTTTCCTCTTTCGATAAGGCTGACCATGGTCCCTTTTCCTTCTCAAGGACCGCAGCTAACGACGAGTCTGCTTCCGCTCTCACGTATGGAGTTGGGTCAACTCTCATGTACGCAGCAGCACGCGAAGTTACTGATAACTGCCTTGTGAGTAGACGACTCACCGGCAGCTTGGAAACTTGTCTGAGGCTCGCCATTTTGATTCTGTGGAAGTAAAGCAAGGCCGTCCCAGGATGCACGTCGGTCGCAAAGCTTGTGTCCAGTGTCCGAAGCATCTACTAGGAAGACTGGGTCGAGAGGTCCTTCTTGCTGTCGCCGAGAAAGAACTGCGGCATTCGTTTGTCGCCAAGTGGCGGGAAAGTTCAGGTGGATACCTATATATAACAGAGCCATGGAAGAAAAACAAATAAAACCATTGATAATTCCGTTATTATTATAGCTCCTATTCTCTATCTTTTGCGATTATTTTCTTACCTTCTATTAAAAGGTTTCCGTATGACTTTATAGAGCTCTATGAGATGTGTCTCTAGACAAGAAGTCTCGAATATGAAAATTCAGCTCACCAAATGGCTTTGCTCAAGCTTGTAGACAAGCATATTTCTTGTCCATTCCTCTGGTGAGCTATGCTGTCTAAAAAATTACTGGCATGGCGATCTCACTGCAAGCGAGTTGGTGCGAGTGAGAAATTCAATGCAGAGGACAATAACTCATCTGAGTTTCAGCTTAAAGCAGCGAGTCTGGGCGACTACAATTTGATTAAAAGAAACACAAAATCAACAAACTTTGCTGAACATTTTAGCATGAATCGAGAAAAACATAATATCAAGCAAGAGAATCAACAAAAGTGGCCCTTTCCGTAGGCCATGCTCCTGTCATGTCTGCAAAACTTCTTTAGCAAGGAAGAATTATAGGGAAAGTTCATACCTTTACAGTTTCGGTGGACCAGGTAAGTCGTGGAAGTAAATAGACCTAAATTTTCCCGAAGACGGTTAACACACAAGTCAAATTAGTTACTTTCGTGTGTGCGAATGGGGTCTGTTTAATTGCCGTTTACAGTGTAATGGGCATTTCAAATTTGGCAATGAATTAAATTCTCAGATACGAGAATTTGTAGTTAGAGCTTCATTGTTCTTGGTTGCTGATTTTGGCTTTGGATGCTTAGCTGTTAATTTTCCATGGCCAAAAACATTTTGGCGACTTGATCGCTCATCGAAACTAGATTACAATATTGAAAATTGTAACCGAGGAGAAAAATATAACAACATACAAACAATTCCCTTTTGCAAACGTTTGAAGGCTAAGCAGAACCTTAAATTCCAGAGGCCACATTTAAGAATTTAGGACAAAGTTAGTAGAAACAAAACAAAAATTTGGACTGGCAGATCAACATTTTCATAATTGGTAAAAGTGATGAAAGTAAAGGAGACGCTCCACGTTGATACAGTCTGTGACTTGTAGCCTAAAAATGTGCGTCCTTGAAACTTCCTTTTACATGACCCAAGACTTCATTTTGCCATAGACAGATCTTCTGCAGCCTTTGGTCAGGAAACAACTATACCTTGGCTGCAGGTTCTCAATGGAGGGAGCAACAGCATCAAGGAAGCCTGGCGAGCAAATCTTTACTGCCAGTTTCTATTCCTCATTCATGCTGATATTTATTACAAATCATTGTTACTGGATTAAAAAGTTTCCAGCTTTTCTTGTGATCATCAACTGGGAATGCTCTTCAGCCGTGGTGAAGTCATCCTTAACCGGTCATCTGGGCAACGTGTTAATCCAACTCGGTTGTTTCATGTCAGTCCAAACCCGCCTGGCTCTGTAATTCTTGGTTTTCACCATAGGCCGAGGTTTAACCTGTGCGCAGAACAGTTTGGCTGACACTTCTATTTGATCGAATAGTTGCTGCCTGCTCGCCAGATCACCATCGAACGCCGCACATTCATTCAAGAGTGCACACTACCATAGCGAGTCGCCAACTGAAATTAGAATAAAAGATAAAAGACGTTTCTAAAAAATGGCTATGATTGCTAAAAAAATTGGAAGAAACGCTTATGAAGACAATTTGAAAGGATGACGATGAAAGGGTGAAAAGATTATGAAGATGATACTTAAAGCTGAGTAGAAGTTACTTTTGCCTGAAAACACCAAACACGACATTCAAGTCAGTTAAAAATAAAAACAAAATAACATTGCCAAATTTCTAATAACACCGGTCTACTTCTCCCTCACTAAAGTCAAGCGTCCTATGCGGCAACTGACGAGGAAATTAAAGCTGAGTTTCCAAATACGTTATTTCCCAGGCTGGGAACTTGTTCCATATCATGAAGCAGGAATCATCATGCTATAAAATGCATTTTATCTTAAAGAGACTTTAAACTCATCTAAACTTAAACTACATCACATAAACAAACTACTTTCACCTATCCTTGTTTTGGCGATTACCATGTAGGTGCGCCCCCTTCTAACAGGTCACAAGGAACGGTCAACTACGTTGATAATAATAATCGTTTAATCTCATTTTCTGTTAAAAAACTTTAAATCAGGAAATAACCTTCACAAGAAGAGTCACACCTTTTAAGAACAGAATTTAAAATAATAGTTTTTATTTATGATTATATTTTACCTTGCCAAATTCTTCAGTATTGCATTGGGACTATCTTCTAGGCCTTCTCACAAAATCTGGGTTATATTGAGAAGAATATCTAGAAAAACAAGAAGAAGAAATATATCTACACATGTGAAGATCTTACAAAAAGCTGAAAAACCAACGCCAAGAAAGTTAAGATCACTTTTTTTCATCTACTGTTATTCTAGATGTCCAGATCATAATGAAAATAGGAGAGGTTTCAGTTCTATATTGGGCTTTGTGAAGAAGCCTGGGCAATCTTGGACGGATACTACAAGAAATTCGATCAAAATAAATCCACTTGACGTTTAGACATTTTATATTTTTTCAAGATGAATGAAAAGGACAAATTTGAGGAAATTTTCAAAAGCATTTCTCCACGATTGCAAACAGGCCATGGCAAATTCTCATGCATATTTGACAGCGGAGATATTCTGTACATTCTAAAGATGATTATGCTACCTTGAAGAATTATAGGATGTGTCATCTGGTTGTGTATTTGACATCCCTGCTCTTTCTCTAATTAAATGATCGGCCCTTGACCTCTCTTCTTTTTCTCGCTTCAGTCTCTTTGCACGAAGTAACTCAATGGTGGGCGTGGCAGCCTGCACCTTTTCAACCTGTGATGCAAGTATTGGTACAGCGATAAAGGGGTAATACAATGTACACCAACAAATAATGTAAATTAAAGTTTGCATTAATGTCACTGACAGAAAAGAATGTCGGTGAGTTGGCAGGAGTAATGAAAATATCAAAACAGACAATTATATTGTTTAAGCTTGCAACCTATGACATAGTGTAGTGACCCGTTTGTCTACTTTTCAGTGTCACACCATGTCATGCTGACACATTTTTTCTCGCTCCTCAGCCTAGACTTTTCCATCCTAATTACATCATCATTTCATCATCCTCTCTCATCCTTCGTCAGCAAATTTTTTTTAGAATAATAAATATAAATAGAAATGTACAGTTCAGTCAGTCAGTCAGTCACTCAGAAACAGAGCTACAGAACACAACAGGCACCGCATCATCTCTCTCTCTCTCTCTCTCTCTCTCTCTCTCTCTCGGTCTGGCTCCGTGTTCTCTGCACGTTAAATAGGACAACTTTTCTACAATGGTGACCACGACATGACTTTCTCAGCCGAAATGGACACGATTTTCATCCTTCGCCATGCAAGCAACCCAATGCATATCAACAGCTCTCGCTCGGATCCGAATCGCCGTTCTCGAACTCCGTGCCGTGCCACCGCTGCATCTCGAAGCATCAACTCTGGTTCCTGGTCATCCAAGACACAAAACCATGGACGCAACACAACTCTGGTTCCTGGTCATCCAACTCATAAAACCACGGAAAACAACAATCACAGGTTCATGGTAAACATACTCACAAAACCTTGAATATCAACATGGACACCGTCGAACAACATTGCTCTTCCTGCTTGCAAGGGAATTCCCACCTCAACGCAAGTCACCGACAAGCACACAAAATACAACAATAAAGGACATTCCAACACTTAGTATTTTTATACGTATTTCTCTCTTTTCTTAGTTTCTTTTATCCACATACTTAATTCTACTTTTGGATCCTTCGCTTTGCTTGTCTTCTAGGAGGGGAGCTTGTAGTGAGCCATTTGTCTATTTTTCATTGTCACACCATGTCATGCTGAAACATTTTTTCTCGCTCCTCAGCCTAGAATGTTCCACCCCTATTACATCACCATTTCATCATCCTCTTTCATCCCTCGCCAGCAAATTTACTTTTAGAAAAATAAATATAAATATAAAATGTACAGTTCAGTCAGTCAGTCAGAAACAGGCACAGAACACAACAGGCAACGCGTCATCTCTCTCTCTCTCTTGGTCTGGCTCTGTGTTCCCTGCACATTAAATAAGATAATTTTGACTTCGAACGTCCATAGAGATTGAGCAACGCAGCCGGTAGAAACCCATCTCAACTCTTTTCTACAATAGCATAAAAGAATTTTAACATTGCCAAGATCCAACAGGCATTGCTACACTTTCAGAAGGGATTCAATGAGCAATGCAGCTAACATTGCCATGCATGATAGTTGTCTTATTATTGCAACTTCACATTTGAACAACTCTAAACTGTCCGTGCAAATTTAGAAAAATTGAAAGTTACCTCCTTATACTTCAATTTTTGCTTCTTGTGTTTGTCTTTCTTCTTTTCTTTTGACTTTCTCTTTAAGTATTTATCAACATCTAGCATAGGGTCTAGTTTCCTTTTCCTCGTCTCTTCAACTTGATTTGAAGTTCTGACGTTGGAAGGTAAAAGAGGCTTAAAGGGGAGAACATTTTTACAAAACACTGGCCATAAAAAAGTTTGCATTCTGAAAAAACTGGAAAATAATTTGCATAAACAATGCAACATGCATTATTTGTAGAAAAACATATACCCTTCCACTTTTAAAGGCTATCACCTTTTACCAGAAAACTTCATGATTTATTGATTTGCTTTAAATAACAAATTGCAAATGGAACATCAAAAATCAAAATCTTTTTCTTAGTTCACCTTTGTTGTGGTTCCAAAAGATAGGAATTGAAGACTTTCATTAAAAAGAAAGGTACTTACTCAAGACCTGATTTGCTACCTTCGCCTTTGAGATACCAAGGACTTTCATCTTAAAAAAATAAATCTGCTTTGTCAATCAATGTTTCACCACTTTCAAGCTGTACGAATATTGGCTTGCTTGATACAAAATTCATTAGGTATGATTAATACCTTTGACAGAAGACAAATTGATCTTACCTTTGGTAATTGATTGACCTAAATATGTCAGCAAACCAATCTTTTTCTCAAAAAGTTCTTGCTTTTCTTTCTTTTCCTTTTCATACTCTTTATTTGCAATTTTGGGTCCCTTTGACTGTGGAATAAAAAGATGATCACAACTTTACTCATTATGTCAAATCACCTGTGCGACATTAACATTGATTGATCATAAATTTGGATTTATCGCTAATTTGTGCCTATCACTTGCCAGGACTTGCCTCATAAAAGTTGATAAATGACATTATGCTTCAATAACCAAAAACCTTTTATTATGCTAAATAAAAAACATACGCCTTCTTCAATTTCTTTGAAAAGATTCAAATGTGTGGGGCCTTTATGTTGTACTTCTAATGCACTGCTTCCCTTTTCTGTTGCAAGTTTTTTTCTCAGTACATCAATCCTGGCTTCTTTTTCCTTTGAAAAAATTAAAAAATAATCTACTGCAATTGTTGAAGTTTAACATTTTACAAGCAATGAATAAATTTTATACAGGACTACATCAATTTTGAGCTGCATACTTTCACTAGGTAGTATGCAAGGCAGGTGTAATTCACTTTTCCACCTTTTTTATGCAACTCAGACAGGCAAACAAGCTGTTTAAGGAAAAGAAAGCTGTTTAAGGAAAAGAAATGCCTACAAATGATAACTTGCTTGTCAGGTGCCCTCATCTTCACTGTGATAGCAAAACAAGGATTTGGAAAAAGCAGGTTATATAAACATATGTCATTTTTAATTTAAAACATTTCAATACTATAGTGTGAAAATCAGAATCATATACACAGTCTTTAGAAAAAACCAAGATAGACAAATAGTGCTACAAACTGCTAAATCTCTTCTCTTTTCAGCTTCCTCTGCTTCTTCTCTGGCCTGCTGTTCATCTCTTCTTACTTTTGCAACATTATCTTTGTTACGAACATGCCACCTAGAGGAAGAAAATTGATTGACAGTTTTCAAAGAAAACAACCCTATTATGATAGCTACCACATACCATCAAGGCTGTCTCTAAAACAAACAAGTATTGCAACTATAATGATGATAAGAAGAGTTTTCTTATCTAAGAATGAGATTTGAAAAGTTTGATAAATAAGGCGAAAAGTGAATTATCAAAAGGAAGTTCCACCAACAAGGAAAACATTAACAATGACGAAAAATGAAAACTGTTCACCTTTTCTTTGGTAAGATATTCATTTTTCACCAGCACGCTCTTCCTTACTCCGAGAGATTATTTTTCTTACTGAGTACAAACGAGGCTGATGAGAATTTATATACAGATTACAAACGAGACAAATGCAATATGGAGTTTTATTTATAATGGCGCGCTTAAACGAAGAAACAGCTCTTGCCCAAGCAGAAGTTAGTATATCATAGTCTGAGTTCATTTTTTTCCTCATTAAAAGAACAATTTCAAGCAGTATATATCGATCTTTTCAGGTCAAGTACGGACAGCTATAAAACAGATGCAGCAATAAATGCAAAACATTCTATAGAACCCCGCAACATAGCTTGGATTCCTTTCTCCATTGAATTTAAAACAAATCATGTTTAAATCCATTGATGTCACGTTTTTCACGCAAGTCGCATTATTGCATTGTAACACCCATTTTTCGCAATGTCAAAGTTGAATCTATGATTAACCAGAGCCCTGAATGCAACTGCATTGAAAATATCATGTTTGAGGGTACTGGCCAGATGGAGGATCGAAGAAGTCAAAGTGCAGCCAAGTAAAAACACTGATCTTAAAAACTACTTATTGCGGCTGCAGTGAATTTTTTCATTGCAACAGCAAATTCTTTTGAAATGTATAGGAAAAACTAAATTTTGAAAATTGGTTTATTCGCAGCCTGATGGCCCAAACACTTAGAAAGTTGTGGCACACACTAATTTCAACACGAAGATTCCAATTCTGTGACCAATTTTTGCCAAATGTGAAGCTAAATTTCTCCTTGATCAGAGAATAGTCAATAGCAGAAGTCAAGTTCTTGTTCACTAGTTCATCAGTAGCATAATTATTGGAAAAGAACACATCATTTAAAGCTTTATCTCTCTGTTGACTAGAAAATAATTTAAACATATTCTTTTACAGGATGCTGTTACATCACTATTCACATTTAGGGATCATTATTTTGAGACACATGGAATAGAAAATGCAAGACAAAAGGCCTCTGATTTGGATAAGTTGCTGAAAGAAACATTAACTAAGTTGGACAAACTACAATGCAAGTTTTTATACCTTTATGATGCTACTTCCAATTCAGAATAAATTTGCATGTGAATAATACTAAATATACGAGTAAGGCTAAACAAGATGATAAGAAAGTTGGAAAATAAACTAGCTGTTGCCTGCCTTGGTTTTTTAAAATACTTGTCTTTGAAAGAAATTAATATCAAAATGTGAATGTTGAGTTTGTATAGATTTTAAATAATGAAGGAATGAGTTGTGTGAATGAAATTGTGAATGAATTTATGAATGGCACTCAGATAGGTTTTTACTTAAACCCAACTCATGACTTGATTTGAAATACTATGTACATCTGAAAAAATTTCCCTGCATATTCCTAATTATGCTCAAAACTATTTCTTTTAAGCAGTTTGCATCGACAACAAGGCATTATACTTTAGTCTTAGAGGAAAAGCCTTAAATGTGGCTGCAGAGTATGACATACAAGCAGTCGATTTCCTCTCAAAAGCTGTGAAGCTTGATCCATCATTGACAGAGGCATGGAATAACTTGGGCGAATGCTACTGGAAAAATAAGGATATTGAAGCAGCAAGAAACTGTTTCACTTGCGCTTTGGCCAAGGTAATAACAACAATGTTTGTATTAAAGAGCTTCCACCAAAATTTTTTTATTATTCTACATTTGAAAGGGTAGGAATTTTTATGTGGGCATCAAATTGCATGTGAGGCAGAAATCTAAACTGCATTAAGTATGAAACCATCGTTTGGTAAAAGTTGTAATGCCATCAAACAATAGTATTCAACATAAGAATTAAATTTGACATTGTTTTAGTTTCTTACTTTTGTTGTCAGTATTTAGGAAGTGAATTTTCTAGCAGTTAACTGATATATGCTTGCTATTTTTCAAACTGCATGTTCAACTTTTAGAAAAGAGATAAAGTCACTCTTCAGAACTTATCAATGGTGCTGAGGCAAATTGGAAAAGGTTTGGGTCATAGCATGCCTTATTTGGTGAATACGAGTTGGGACCTGAGTTTCAACGATAGAAAATCAATAACTGAAATTGCCATAATTCAGAATCTTTCTAATTTCAATGCATAATGTGTTGCCATTCTAAGTATGTGTTATGAACTTAAAACATTTGAATGCTGATATGATGGTTGGGAGTTGGTTGAATAGCCTAAAGTATTATCAAAACTTTGTTGGTTTGCATTTGTTATTATCAATTTTTACACATCTCAGGTTCACATCATGTTCAAAACCACTATATTTTCTGTGCTTTGCGTCAGGTAGTAACAATAAATTCTAACATCGTAAAATCTTGATGTAGTTGCTTTGTTGTTTAAGCAATACTCTTCTTTTCTTAGATTCCAATGAACGACTAGATAATGTGAAGGAGAGTGTTAAGATTGCTAAAGAGGCAGTTAGTCAGGATTTTTCTGATGGCAGATCATGGTGTAAGCACATTCTCAATAAATAAAAAATATTGCAGAAAATGAAGATACTTCTGATTTATCTACAAGAATACAACTTTGTTTTTTGATTGGAAGCAAAATTTTGGAAATAATATTTGTCATAGGCAACAGGATTTCTTATGACAATTTTTAGAGTGTGAGAAAATAACTGACCCTTATCCAGTGTTGGGGCTGCAATGGCCCTCCTGATGTGGGCAGCCCCCTCTTACTCAACAAGTCCTCTGCACATTGTGATGGAGCTGTGCGAATAAATGGCTTGACCTTGAGTGGTAGCTTGGAAACACAACCTGATAGCTCTGTGGTAGAGCACTTGGCTTACAAAGTCAGAGGTCGTGAGTTAAAGTCTTGCTTGGGCTGGTTATTTTCTCTCACTCTGTGAATTGTGGAAAAAAGATTGATAATACAAAATATTTCTGATGTCACACTATTTCAGTGTCATGTCATAAACAGTAATCATTTCTTGTTCCTTTCCTCTGCAACATTATTTTTCACAGTTGTTTTAGGAAATGCTTACCTGTCATTGTTTTTTGCTGGTGGACAGAATCCAAATTCTTTGAAGCAATCAATGGCAGCATATACTAAAGCTGTGAGTATATGTATTAATTTGTCTTTTTTGTGCAGTGTGGTTCTTTGAAAAAGAACTTCTGAAATTATGAGCTGTCACTCAATTTAAAAGCACTTCATTTTCACAGGAAAAGGACAGAGTAGAACAAAACAATCCAGATTTGCATTTTAACAGATCAATGGTGAGAAAAGCACTTTCTTTCTTTTTGTTATCAACAGCTGTAAGTTTTGACGAGTTCATTTGTCAAGAGTCATATTTTTTACCTCTCAAATTTGACTGTTTTTCTACTCTCAAAACTAATCATCTTCTAGGCTTATAGATACCAAGAGGAATATCGCTTGGCTTTAGACGGCTTTGAGAAAGCAGCTCTCTTAGACCCAGGATGGACTGAACCCAAAGAGGAAAAGAGAAAATTAGAGAGTTATTTGCGCAATACTTCTGAATACATAGAACAAAAGGTAGGCACGCTAATGTATTTATTATCTATAGATTGGACAATTTTGATACCAACAAATATACTCAACTCTAACAATTGTACTAGTATTTTGTTAATTATCTTCTGTTGTTAGTTATTCTCCACTGCAACACAGGGAAAGTGAGTGGTAAACATCTTAAGGGCTCAGTGATCTGGAACAGTCACTTTTAGAAGAAAAATAGCAAGTGGGTTGAGCTAAATCATGCAGAAAAATAGTTATATCTAATTCCTTTGCATTTAGGGAAAACTCAAAGCAAAAAAACTCCAAAATCTAGCTCGTTCTTTCAAACCATCTGATGCTGGACCTTACAGTGGCAGTGAATACACAAGCCCTGCTGGTAAAAGCATTGCTATCACACCGGTAACAGTAAAAACTCTACAACCTAATGTGAATACTGGCAAGGTCATTGTTGGAAAAGTAGCTGCTGTTATTCCTTTTGAAAATCCAGTACCTTTGTAAGTTCATGTCAGATTCAGTTCTTTCTTTTTTTTAAACAAGAAAATGATAAGAAATCTACTTATGTTATCTTGAACAACCTAGAGTTTACTGGTCTAATCTTTTCTCTATTAATAAAATATAATTTAATATAATATTATATAATATGATAAGATATCAATAAAGTATAATATAATTAGAAATTAATTCAACATATTATCTGCTTGTGGAACAAAACAAAAATTTTCATAAGGAAAATATAAAGAAAATATTCTTCAAAACCCCATCTTTTTTCTTTGCTCTTTTAGCTGTTATACTAGAGCTGTGGTTTCTAATGAAAGCATTACCTGATTGTCACCTTAGGTTGAGTTGATATTTTAAGGTTCATTCAAACCCTTTTAGTTTTTAGATTTTAACTCTAAGAAGCAATATTTCTTGATAAATTAAGTGTATCTTTGGCTTCCTTCTTTTGTAAAGCCCGTTTGTGCTAGTGGATGCAGACATGGATTGCATTGGTGTCACAGTCTTCAATTTGGTTGCTGGCAAAGGTTTTAATGTTGGTGATTCAATTGCAATACCAGAGCCCTATTTGCAAGAAACTGATATCGAACTTGAGGGTGGAGAGGTATGTATATCTTACTTTATTATTCACTTCCTTTGTTTCATTACTTGCTTTAATTTTCATAAATAAAAATTTTTTTTGATAAAAAATTTTTGTGACCATAAATGGCCATTTCTGCTTTATATGAATGTTAAACATCTTAAAAGTAGCTTTTCAATGGATTGTCGGTAAATGAACTAGGCAGCCATTTTTTATACACTAGCCAGTAATGCACCAAGTTGTTTTGACTGCCTGAAATACATTCTCTTCTTCTTTGCAGATTCTCAAATTCAAGAGCATTCGAGTTGACAATCCTGTAGTTATGGCAGTAAATAGAAGAAAAATTGGAGCAGACAAGTTGGCATTTAGTGTCCTATCAGTAACAAACAAAAGTGATTGAGAATGACATCACTAATCACAAAAAGTAGCCAACTTGCTGAAGGTCAGATTGACAAAGGGCTTCATATGATTGTTTGTTTTGGCCTTGTGAAATGCTCCATTTGGGGTTGAAACATTCCAACTACAGAAAGCCTTGTAAGGCATAAATGTAACATACCCAATGCTCAATATTAATTGAAACGCTAATTATTGAGACATTCAGTTTTATAAGAAAAGAAATTTCTCTCCAACCAATCTGAGGCATAATGGTCATAGACAATGCACAATCAGTTTTAGTTAGCATTCCCTGATGTATGTAGCAGGACCATCTCCCCTCACTTAGCTTTTGGCTATAACGTTATCTAGGAAAATGTAATTTTCTCTTCAAAGCAGCCTTGATTAGTGGAGATGAAAAGTAATTTACTCATTATTTGTTTAGTGAGCAGTTGCAGTAGTGACCTGTTATCTGACATCCATTGAAAATTTTATGTTGATAGGTAACATACTTTAGTTGGTAAAAGGATGTTAAAGCACATGTTAAACAACACAAAAATAAATTTAATGGGTTCTTATTGGTTCATGGGTCCAATAAGTCATGGAACATTTCTAGAGTATGTTATAGATATTATTTATTGACCTTTCAAGTAAAATATACCTACTTTTGTTGTAGATGGTATTTTATCTTGTTGTATATAAGATTTGCATCTTGAATAAGTCATCTTGATTGTTTTCTTTAATGTATAGGAAACATCAAATTTAGAACAATAAACAATGTAATTGTAAGGTGAAATAGTTTGGGAGCTGAATTGAAAGATCAAACAATGACAGCAGGAAGATCTTGAATAGATAAGACACCCTCACTTTAAAAGATAATTGACAGGGAAAATCACAAAAAGATTGGCATGTTGGGTTATTTGGTGCAACAATCTTTGTGCATAACCTTGGGAGTTTATATGTTATCATCTCTGTTTATCACAGAATAAACATGGAATGAAATTACAATGTAAAACAGCATAAAAAAGAAATGCTATAGTCCTGGTCTATGTGAAAAAGAATAGAAGAATCTAATATGGTTAAAAAAATGCACAGTTTTTTGTTACACAGGGTATTCCCTAACACCAAAACATATAAATGCTGTCTTAGAGAAAGCTTATCGATGGCTTCAATTGACAATTAAACTTTTTGCACAGACGAAGTTGAACATTTAATCAACTTGATGCGAAGTATAACAAAATAAACAGTAAATCAACACAGTGAAATTAAAAACATCAAGCAAACCTATCTAGAACAATTTGAAAAACTACACACCAAGCATAGAGAAACTAATGCAATTAAGGAAATTATATGAAGATTTATTCAAGCAATTGATCTAGCATTATCTACCACTTTGCAATAAGGAATTTGGTGGCTGGTATTGCAATTAATAACATTTGGAAACTTGTTTCAGCTTATGTTTGAATCCAACAGAAATTCATCCTCTTGTTTATTTGAAAACAAGAGCAAGAAAAGCAAAGAAACTTGGATAGCAACAGCTGCTGATTTCAGATGCAGTTACATTTATATATTGATAATAAAAGCTCCTTTAATGATAACTTGTGGCTATGCATAAGGCTCCTTTCTTAAAATTGATCTGGCTTAGTAACAATCAATCCTTGAACAATTATAATTCTAAGCGTCAATCTGTTCAAAGCATATTTTACAATAACTAGCAGATTGTGCATTCCTCTACTGCTGGAATTAAACTCCACTGTTTACACAAATAAACATTTCAAATGACCTAAATTACACATACTCTATGAATTTTTACCACTTTTGAACATCCTTTCTGCCTCTTTTAATCTAGGATTGTACTCATATGTAACTTCACTAGATTCTTTCACCTGCTTTTTATAATTGGCTTCTCTCTCTTTTTCTTGGTACTTGATCATGGCTTGTGCTTGTGCATTTTTGTAACCTGAAAACAACAAAATTTCTTACTTATCCAAAACATGTGAAATACTTCTTATCCATTAATCTCTTTTTATAAAAAAAACGAAACCATTTTATACACTATATACATTTTTGCACATGATCAGTTGTGAGCCAATTATATAATTGAATGGAAAAGAGAATAACAAGCAATTCAAATAACATGCAAAACATTTTTGCAGCAGAAAGATTAAAATTAGAAACAACTTCATTGTTAGTTTTTGTATTTATTAAATTTACTCCAATAACAGACATTTATTTAATTCATCTTACTCTAAATATTTTGTCCTTTAAGTAATACCACTTTCAATGCATTATAGACTAATGAACTATTATCAATTTGGCCTAAATATTAAGGTGTCTAACCAGCCTTGAAATTTTCCAAGAAATTTCCTGATGGCTTTTTTTGCTTGACAACTTCTGGTTCAAGATCAGGAAGATCAACCAATCTTCGGATAGCAGGGTGCCTCAGTGCAAGTATTTGGCCGACTGAATAAACATTTGAAGTCATCCAGTACACAAACACAGCCTAAAAATGTGGTAAAAACAGTTGACTAAAATTTACAAATGAATGTAGCTCTTCTTGAGATATTTTCTGAGTTTTGTAACCAACCTATCTTAACTTGAAATTAATAATGTTAATTTGATGTTGGCAGATACAGAAATTGGCCATATAGAATCAGCACATTTCAATAAACAAAAAGTGGTTTTTATCTTTAAAAAGGGAAAACAGGAGGGTGACAATGAGACATCATAATTGATGTTATAGTTATAAATATATATAATAAGCAAAATGTAACATCAACAAACCGCTGGGAATTTTGCTGTAAGGGGGATCAGCATAAGGGCCATAAATCTCATCAAGTACTTTGTCTTTTGCATTTGCTCAGATGAGATTCCCATTTCTGTGCCAAGCTGTGGCAGGAAAAATGTATTCTTAAGAGTTTTCTAGATCTGTCAAAACAACCAGACACCATTTGAATCTTTACACAAAACCAACTCCATACAAAAAACATGAATACATGGAAGAAATCTCTCTGTCAACTATACACAACTTGTGTAACTTGGAAAATAATAAAAAGACTAGAAGCTGAAAGTGCAGGTATGTATTGGATTATATAGTCTGGCATAATTAAAGCCATGAACATAACTGAGAAAACAAAGGCTCCATTGTCAAACACAGACTAAAACAAGATTTCTTACCTCAATTGTTAATAACATTGTCGCTGATGTCAAAATAGGGAGGACAAAGTATGGGTCATAAGTAATCAGATCAGTGAACCAGAAGACGCCTCCAGTACTCAGTGACTCAACAGGTAGTTGAGCCATCTTCCTTAAGGCAATAAAGAAAGACAGAAACAGAGGCAGCTGCACCAAAGGAGGAATGAGTCCCTGAAACAGAACAAAAACATGGACATGAAGTTGGACAATAATGTATCACCGACACTTCAAGGGGCATTATTGGCTCACCTCTCCTCTGTGCACATTTTCATTCATAGTTTCTAAATTTTAAACACCCCAATGAACGAAGAGTTTCAAACAATCAGAAACCAGATCAAAAATGATAACATTGCAGCATAAATTACATTTGTATAATAATTGATTCAAGAAAAACCTTTGATCAACCTAGAAAGATCAAGAGGCCAAAGAAGCTACATATTACAATGAAAACAGAAAGAAGGAATAGCTGAAAGTGATTGCATAAAATGAAAAAACAACTTCTTGAGCTTAACCAAAATATAATGGACTAAAAACAAGGAAGTACCTAAACAAACATTAACAAAGTAGAAGATAGTCTTTCTATGATCAACAATGCAGTTCCAAATAGGCTGAACCATTGAAAAATTAAGCAACAAAGTTTGTGGATACACTAATTTACATACCTTCAATGGATGACAATTGTTGTCCTTTAACAGCTTTTGCATCTTCATGGCAGCCAATGACTTTCTCATTGTGTCCTGTGTGTTGGCTAGTTCACGCATCTCAGCTTGGATAGTTTCCAGCTCTGGCTTGATCTTGTTCAACTTTGCTGTATTTACTTGTCCTTTCAACAACAGTGGCAGCATGAGGGTTCGGAATACAACAGTGCAAAGAGCAATGGAGCCCCACCAAGGAATTCCAATACCAACATGAAGAGTCTCTAAAATTGACTGAATGAGTCCTACTGGTGTATATGCACAAAGGCCCAAACTTGCCAGTGAGGGCTCTGCTACAGCAACAATGTCCTGTGCAGTTTGAGTTGCACTAGCCAATGCTTCTGGGCTAAGAATCTCCTCCATCTGCTGCATGCCTGTTGGTAATACTTCTTCCAGTGTCGCAGATGATGTTAGGGGGTCTAAAGCACCTTCACTTGCTTCACCTACAGATCCAACATCTATAATATTTGTTAAGGTAAAGTTAAGTTAAACATAAAAAACTCATATTAAAGAACAATATAGGCAAAATCATATGAAAGAAAGGGTTTTAGAAAAAAATTATTCCAAAGTTACTTAATTTGCTGGGGATTGTGAATTTTGCTGGTTTGGATAATTAAATTAACCTTGTGTTGTTATTGTTGAGGAGAGTTTTTCAACTGGATACATAAAACACTCTATTAAAAACATGACATCTAGCAAAACATAATACACCTCTAAATTGAGAATCTGTTTAACAACCGGTTCTTTTCTACAACGCTTGAGGGAATTCAAATTTAACACAATTTTCTAACCTGTATTTATTCCTCCTCCACTCGAAACTGATGAAGAATTCAAACGAGCTCCACCTAATTCCAACTTTGCAAGCAGTAGAGCACACCCTGCTGAATTATAGGGTGGAAACGCTGTGATTCGCACATGGTCAAAAACAGTCTTTTTCTGTTGACTAAATGAAGTCTTGAACATTCTTGGTTTCCCGGTCTCTGCATGGAACTAAAAGGAGTAAAAAGCTTATTAATATTCTGAAAACCATTGGGTCCCCATTCCAAATCAATGCCTATTTTGAACATCTACTAAGCATATCATAAGCTTATTAACATTGTGCATTATAATTGATTAACTGTTTTGTGGTGTGGCCACAAGAATTAAGTTCTCAAGGTGTAATTAACGAGTCCATTCAGCTCAACTTCATATATGCATTGTAAGCTTAAGTTTGAGTATACCACTATGCACAGCAAACTTTCCAATTTGGACTATGACATCTAAGACGCTATTAGTAACTTGTTTGTTAACAGGTTTTCTGTGATTTAAATGTCATTTCTGAATTCAAGCCGAAAGGAAATATTGCAGCCTGGCATCAAATTAGTAAAGTCAACTAGTCTTTCAAGTGGGACCAATAGTCGAGGTTCAAACCACACTCTGATTTAAGTCTACTAGTAGTTCTTCAGCAGTGTATCATATCCGGTCTGCAGAGTATTGCACTTTTCAACAAGATCTCCAGTGTGCATGAGCAAAAAGCCTGGTGTGCCGGTGTGCACCACCAAAAATTTATGGTGTGCTGGTGTGCACCAGCTATTTTCCTCTGTTGTGGTTAAAATTTGTAAATTTGCATTTCACCGTACAAATTACAAATACGAAGGAAATCCTTCTTTTGCCTGCCCTTTCTTCTTCTTGTCTTGGTCATTTCAATAGAAGCCCATACACAACTGTTCATAACAACTGTACTTGTTTTTATCACCTGACATTTTCTATGGGACTACACCCAGCCACGCCCATCTTAGTTGCCACAACCAAAAATACCCGGGGTGCAATAGGTTTTGTACAAAAATATATCCGGTGTGCACGTGCCATACTCTGCAGACTGGCAGCATATGCTGCATAAACAATGAAACATAAAGGGCGCAGAAAGCAATGAAACGAGTTAGAAGACGATGTTTTCACCTCTTTCTACAAAAAACATGCACGCAGCCCATGTATGTAATACTATTTGTTGAGAAATACCACTGCTGGATGGTTCCTTACTTTTTTGGCAAAGCAGAGCTCGAGCGCTCATTTGAGCTATGATAATCGCTAGTAACTTTTCCCGCGGTTTTGTTAAGTAAATGATTCGTGAACACCAAATGTAATATCGCATACCTTTCTATGTGACCCATTTTTTGCTCCACTGAATGAAAATTTTGCCTGGGAAGCCCTGAACCTCGAGAAGTTTGACCGGCATCCACCAAACGCACGTGAAAACGAGCCCACCATCTTGATAGAAGAATATCGCTAACAACAGCAGCAACATGATAAAGTCCTCCATGTAAGACGCATATCTGAAAGACGAGCCTCGTCTACGAACTGTTGACAATCTTGTGGTAGAAAAAAGCGCGAGATAAGCCAAGATGCCGATCGTCGACAATGAAATAAAGTTGGACTTCAAGGATGTGCTCATCCGCCCAAAAAGAAGTACCATTAAAAGTCGAGCAGATGTAATTTCATTTCTGTTCATAGACTGTATGATTAGAATTTGATCCGTACCCTAGCATTGAATTACTTATCCATGCTTTCGACCGGCGACCTCTTGCTTCACATGTGAGCGGCCTCTGGATTATTAAACTATGAAGTATCATACCAAGACTCGATGTTCATTCCTTTTAGGTCGACCTCGCAAGAACATTTGTTTTCAGGCATGCCAAAAAACAGTTTCCAGAAGATGTTATTCCGGTTATTGCCGCAAATATGGATACTGTTGGAACGTTCGAGATGGCAGCGGTTCTCGCAAAGGTAAATCTGGCCCAATTTCCACCAGAAATAGTTAATCAGACAATCAAGAGATACAAAAGAGCTTATGTTATTGCAAGCCATAAGCTGTTAACGTACCTTCTAGTTTTGTTACTGGTAGTTGAAGATGGTCTTTGGTTTGTTCCTTTTTTGTCTAAATACATTGAAACAACGTAACAGTGTTGTACAATCTCAGGGTATTGGGTAACATTAAATGAATAGTAGCCGATAGCGGTGTAGTTTTTCAACAAAAACCATGAAATACTGTACAATGTTTGTTTTCCATTTTTCTTGATGAATTAGCCAGAACTGGAAAATGATTAGTAAGATAGATAAATTTGTGTTTATTAAAATCCAGATGTTTCTACAAAGGCTGGTATTGGCTTTAGCGATGTAGTTTTTAGCGTAGCCGATAGCGGTGTAGTTTTTCAACAAAAACCATGTAATACTGTACAAAGTTTGTTTTCTATTTTTCTTGATGAATTAGCCCGAACTGGAAATTGATTGGTAAGATAGATAAATTTGTGTTTATTAAAATCCAGATGTTTCTACAAAGACTGGTATTGGCTTTGCTTGTTTTTTATCTTTTCAGGCAACATAATTTCCAGCTTTTTGCTCACACTAGTGAGAGTATGAATCAATGCTGAGTATTTGCTTACTTTTTCAGCACAAGCTGCTAACAGCGATCCACAAACACTATTCCATTGAAGAATGGAGAAATTTTGCAACCACTCATTCAAACTACCTTCCAGTAAGTTAAACTAATATTTTGTGGTATATTTATATAATTACAATTGTTATATGATTGAATTGCTTGAATTAATTTAGAAAGTTTTGAATGAAAGCACTTTGCCCAAAAAATATTTTCAAGTATATATGTTAACAGTACATGGAGGGCCACAATTTCAGCCTGGCTTTGCTAGTAGATATCAATGAGCAATGTTGTTGTTGTTGTAGTATTGTGCGGTTAGCGCTGGGATGATGAAGAAGGACAGTGAAATAATGGACCAGATTCTCAATGAATTCCCGCAAATACCTGCAATTTGTCTTGATGTTGCCAATGGATATTCTGAGCATTTTGTTGAATTTGTGAAAGAAATCAGATCCAAACATCCAGAGCATATCATTATTGTGAGTAAGATTCATCTCAGTCCACATTCTTAAATTCACTTCAAGTGGTTTGGCATTTACAACTCACTAATATTCATAGAGAAGGTCATTATGATAGAAATATGATTTCAACAAGCTGTATGCAATGAACCTTGTATGCACCTTTAGGATGTTCTGTATCACATCTATTGTATGTTATGCTTTTGTTTATTGCATTGCACAGTATTAATTTCAATGCAATTATAATTAAATAGGAAAAAGTAAAAAATATTGGATTGCCATTAGCTAGGAGCTAGCCCTAACTAAGATCCCCATGTTCAAAATTATTAATCTATTAAATGTCAGCTGTTTGTGATTTCTTTTGTATTTTTATAATTTATTTTTGCTTCCCAGTTAATGTATCAGACTCAACCCCCTAGTTTTTTCAATAGCCCATGTCACCAGCAAACTGTTCTGATTTCTTGGTGTTTCTAAACTTTTGTCTGAAGTTTGCATTCTTTTTGCTTCTTTTCATTTGTATTGGTTACCAAATTATTACTTGATGTTTTGATTTCCTAGGCTGGGAATGTAGTTACAGGTGAAATGGTAGAGCAACTTATGTTGTGCGGTGCAGATATAGTTAAAGTTGGCATTGGCCCAGGTAAATGTTTAGTAAATGAATGACTTATCTTAGCAGCAAGTGTTTTGTAGTTTAGGATAACTTAATATAACAAAATCCTTTTTTTATAATTTGCAGATTATTTTAAAAGATATAGGTGTTTTGTTGGAGGATGTTTATTTAGTTTGAGAACTGAATATTTGACATTAACTTTTTTCCTACAAGAAGATATTGCTTAAAACAGGATTTGTATAGTTAAATTATTCCCATCTATGAATACATTGAATCAAAAACCATAACAGATATCATAAGCCAAAAACTATCAACCACAAAGAACCAATGTATTGAGAATGCAAGAAATGTAATTGAAGTTAATGTGTATCTAAGCTAATTTGAGACAGGTGCACTTTTAGCACCACCATAAGCAATAAAGTATTTCAATTATTTTTTCCATATTCAAGGGTCTGTCTGTACAACAAGGTCCAAAACTGGTGTTGGTTATCCACAAGTGAGTGCTGTCTTGGAATGTGCAGATGCTGCTCATGGTCTCAAAGGACACATAATCTCTGTATGTCTAATTTTTACTCCATCTTGAGTTTATTTCCAAGTCAATCGCATTTATTTAGTTTTGATATTCAAACACATCATGAATGGTTATTGGTGTTTGCTGTGTGGGTTAATATTTGCTCTTTGATTACAGGATGGTGGCTGTACCTGTCCTGGTGATGTTGCCAAAGCATTTGGTAAGTGCTTCATACATGCAGATTCATATCATATACAGATACAAGCTAACATCATATTTTCATCATATTTTCAAACAATGAGATTCCAAATCAGTTTGCTTTTGTCATATAATTCCAAATCAGCTGCAAATCAGTATCATATAATTATCAACAAAATGTACAATGTGAAACTTCTAAAGTTGAAAATCTTTGCAGCTGACATCTAATATCATTTAAACAATGTTTGTGTATAGGTGCTGGAGCTGACTTTGTCATGCTTGGAGGAATGTTTGCTGGACACGATCAATCTGGTATGTCATTCAAAGAGCACCTTCCAAACTGTACTAAAACCAGTGATTTATATTGAAATAGTTAAGCATAATATCCGAAACAGCCTTTCAAGTTGTTATGGCTCTTTTCTAATTTCTTGACTTTTCAGGTTTTTCAGCTTTATGAATGGATTTGTATAAGGATCATTCTGAGTTATTGAGTTTTCTTCAACCTTTAAACCTTTAAACCTTTAGAATTCTTCACATTCTTGTAATTAGCTCTGTCTCTCTCTGGCACTTTTTTCTTGCTCTCAAAGCAAGTATTGAAAATTTAATCAATAATACATCTCACATTAAAACAGTGACTTTCTGAGGTAGCTATGATGGTAGAAAAAATGCTCAATGTTTGTTGAAAGTAGAATTGAATTTTTTATAGGAGGAGAGTTGGTTGAACGAGATGGCAGAATGATGAAGATATTCTATGGCATGAGTTCATCCACTGCAATGAAGAAGCATGTTGGAGGTGTTGCAGAATATAGGTGATTGTGCAAGGCATTTTAAGTTTGAAAATGGCACCCTCTTTCAGAAGTGCTTTGATTACTCAGGAACAAACAAAACATTACAAATTACCTTCATACACATGTTTCTCTACATTGCTGAATTGTTAACAACACCTGTAAGTTGATGTTTTATTTAATGTCCTTAAGCATAGATGCCTTTGATCTTATCACTGACACTAAACAGTTAAATGCAACTGTGGGACTGGAATTAGAAAATTATCAACTAAAGATCAAAAAGAAGGAATGTAGCTTGTGTCATCCTCAATTCGTTATTTTGTTTCTTTAGATCATCTGAAGGAAAGACAGTTGAGATTCCGTACAGAGGAAATGCAAAAGATACAATTCTAGACATACTGGGAGGTCTGAGATCAGCCTGCACTTATGTTGGCGCAGAAAAGCTGAAAGAGTTGCCCAGAAGAACAACATTCATTAGAGTGACCCAGCAGCTGAACGCTGTATTTAGTTAAGTTAGAATTCTGGACAGACAGTTTTGAAAACATGTTGTCTATAATCAATCAGTTCTTAGCTAGCCTCTTTGTTGCCTGTCCTTGCTTGATATAGCCTCAATATAAGAATACTCAGAATGTCAGGTCTGTAGTAGGTATGAAAGAAACTCTAGAAGCATTGAATATGAAAAGCTACCCTATCTTGTTAGAAATAAATGTAGTAGAAAGAAGTAGTTTATATGAATATTCCTATAGAGTTGATTGTGTCTTGTCTTTTTCTGCCATGATTTGCTCATTGGCATAACATCTATTTCAACTATTATTTGTCCTTTTATTCTGGTTGAAGAGAAGTCACAATGTCATGCAGTTAAGATAAAGTAGGCTCATTTTACATGATGCATTTTATCTGTAAACACTGAAATTGACCTGACCTAAGTTCCAAAGGTCTGTCAAATAATGTTGGCATTGTTTGGATCTTGAAGGCAATGGTTCTCAGAGTAATTTCTTGTTATCTCATTCAAAATTCTTTAACACTAAAGGTACTACACTAACACTGACGTACAATAACAGATCTCAAATGCAGTCCTATAATTTGTTTTCGCTTTACTTGATGTCACAGAGGAGAGCCACACCACGAAGGATCCAGTGGTCTGGACTTTGCACTGTTTTCAGGTACAGATTTGTGACGTAAGTCAGATCTGTGCGCCTTGGCTTTTTGTATACGGGACACTGGTAAAGGCGCGGGTCTTTGGGGCCTGTGTTATTCACGGCGTAAATGTGCACCACGGGCAAAACTGTGAAGAGGACCTTTGGCGAAGGTTCGGTCAGTTTGCATCCACGCTTGTCCCAGCCGGCTCCGTCCAGATACAAACCATGCACATAGACGCCCTCCTGTTGAAATTTTTTAGCTTTCATACTTCAATTTATCTACCCTAAACAAAAGTTTGAGCTACGCTGACACGAGATTCCTTTAACCTTGTCTAGCTAGCACTTGCCCAGTGAAACCTTACCAATGAAAACTATAAATCTCAAAATTTATGTCTTCGTGGCCAGCAACTCGGCCTAAGCAACGTATTTGGTAGCAGCTTCGGTATTTGTTAGCTTTTATTTATATTTAGTATTGGTAATATGGCAATATGAAGAATAAGAAATAAGAAAGATCAATGGCATGCAGCAGCTACCACGAACCCATAACGCGTTACCTGTGGCGGACTAGTGATGTCCTCTTTCATCTGCTTTATGACGTCATTATGCAGAACGACCGAGTCTAGTGCCCAGCCTTTGTGCGCCCTGGTCACTTCCTGCCGCATGGCGGTCAAAAAGCCTTGCGGGTTGAAGAACCCGGTCATCCAGAAGACGTTGGGGCGGCCGTGGAATATCCATGTCGAGAATTGGCTGTTTCTCTCGATCAGCTCGGTGAACCAGAAACCAAGCGTGGCCGACTCCCAAGAAACCTGTTCGAGAGAAATCAAAACAGTAATGGCTGACCGCGGACTCGTTTTCAAAATCGCGTTCAACGGTTGATGATAGATATCTGAGCTCAAAAGGACCTTCACGAAAACTTTTCTCGGCGAGTTCGAAACCGAGACCGAGAACTGGGAACGACAATAACTCTCGCTCTACAGTGGATTTCAAAGTTAATCTACATTTAGAACACAACTGCAAGGATCTTGAATGGACTTTGTTACTAAGTGTGACTATTTAGATCTAGTGTGATCTAGTTTTAGGCCTCGTTTGCCATAAAAATGGGGGTGAAACAATCTTGCTTTGTTGATAAATTTGAATATCACCTAGAAAGTTTGATAAGTTGATAAGTTTGAATATCAATGCTTCAGGGGTAGTTATCGAAATTGAAATCGAGTGCTTTCAGGGTGTAGTTGTGTACAGGGGCGGCGTTGGGGGGTAATCGAGATAATCGCTGATATCCTTTTTTCAAAAATTTCAGGGCTCTTTTATTACTCGCAAAATGATGAAAAACAGGGCGATCAAATTGTTTTGAAAAGTTTTTGCACCATAACAATGGGATAGAGCCCTCTCCTTGCGATTCGAGACTCATTCCCTTTTCCTTCCTTTACCACTGTTTGAAAGATAATTTGCTGAAAATCTTATTGCAAACATCGCTTTTGTTTAATGTGATAGCTATTGAAATTGCGGATTAGGATGGCCGCGCCTACGCAACACGAGGCCCCGAGGTAATCATACACAGGAAAGAGCCACTCACCTTCGGCCTAATATCAAAATGCGAACTGCTTATAAGAAACTGAACCCTGATACTGCAAAAAGCTTGCATATTTTATCATGTGAAATACGTGAAAGTGGAAAGGGTGTGGTAGGATAATTAATGTTCCCATTTCGACCAAGAAATTGGTTACCAAACTATTTTCGGTTTGACCCGCCCCTAGTTATGGAAAAAGCTTATTTTGCTAGAATCTGCAATTTATTTCTTTTTTCAGGTGGACCCCCAATATTTCCAAAATGTACTTAGAGTCATAAAGAAATCGCACTTCTCTTGGTTTTAGCATGTTTAGCCCCCCTTTCCGAAAAATACTTTTTTGCCCCCTCAAACTAAAACATCCTCCGCGGTTGTTGGTCTTCGTTGTCCTTAATTGTCGTTCCCAGTTCTCGGTCTCGGTTTCGAACTCGCCAAGAAAAGTTTTCGTGAAGGTCCTTTTGAGCTCAGATATCTATCATCAACCGCGTTCAACGGGCTGCAATGGTTAGAATTGGCAATTTATGTCAATATCAACATCTAAGAGGTTATTCCAAAGAACGATAAATCGAAAAGTACTTTTATTAAGCGAAAAATATGGTTCCTCTGTTTCTTACAATTGTGTAGTACGGTACCATGAACATTCGAGAACAGCTACGTAGACTTTTTCTCAGGCACCAATTCAGTTTGCTAATTGGAAACTTCAAAGCTAGATCATGGCAGAGTATTTCGCCTCTCCAGACTAAAACCTGTGTTGACAATGTCTGAGTATAATTATTACCTTTTGCC
Organism: Nemopilema nomurai; assembly: GCA_003864495.1. NCBI lineage: Eukaryota > Metazoa > Cnidaria > Scyphozoa > Rhizostomeae > Rhizostomatidae > Nemopilema > Nemopilema nomurai. The sequence goes on from ML133474.1 coordinate 341,430, forward strand.
AGAGGTGAGGAACCCTTGCGTCATACATGTTGTCCAATGCATCTCTTAGATTCTGCGAGGAAATAAAGGAATAAACTCAGATCTAGAATGCAGATCTCAAAAGAGACCTTGTGTATGCTTGCTACCAGGAGAACATCGAAGCACAATTCTCAATTGTCATGAATCTACTTGAAATCTGGCGATGGAACAAGATTTCGAACGAAGTACCTCGCTCATTATGATGGTCCCTTCAATGGCAAGTTGCAGGTCAGTCAACGTATTGCGAACAACTGTAATGACACGCTGCATTCGATCGATCTCTTGACGAAGAAAGATGTTCATGGAAGAAAGTGCTCCCATCTTCTGTAATCGCGCTTTAACCTTGATGGGAGAAATCGAAGAATGAAAATGCATCATCATGTTAAAAGGGTGAACAGGAAAATTAATCTAGACTGAAAGAACTGAAAAATGATAAGCGAAGCTGGCAATTTCATTTAACACTTTTAATTACGAACTAAAAGCAGTGAAAAGGTATCTGGTTATGGACATGTTATACCACCCGTAATATTTTCCGTAATATTTTCTCCATGAATCGTCACGAGAGTAAAGAGCATGTGAACCACATTCAAGCTAGTCTCGACCAGGTTGCCTAAAGGTTAGTGGTGTTTCATCTAAAAAGCATCACAAGCCTGCATGAATACGCCAATTGCTACCCTTTTCGTGCCATATCTTCATATACAAGCAAATTCAGTGGCTGGATTGAGTTCTAATGCCTTTCAAACTGCCTTTCGAGCAGCACGTGGCAATTGAGCTATCTAACTGTGCTGCGTGTCGCCTACCTCGTGTGGAACATAGTCCGGAGGCAGCTTGCTAAGCATGTCGGACGCCAAACGCATCACGATGCTCTCGCGAGTTTCACCAGCCCCGCCTCCACTGTCTTTAGGCTGGATGTTCAAGATGGTGTCGAGAATGTCCTTCGTTCTGTTGCTCTGGTAACTACCGAGCAAAAAGAAATACTGATCACTATGCTGGTTGCTTCTTCAGTCACTATCAAAAGCCTCACCATTCAATGGAAGTTATATCTCTGTCATTGATAAATAGTGAACATCAATCACGGTTGCTATGTTGGAGGAGCCTCCAAGCCAAAAGCAACAGATCTCTATCTGAAGGCACTGACGAAAAAATAGCATTGTGTCGTTTCAATACCTTTCAAAGATCTATCATTATGCGAATTACAAACACATGGTAGTTAAATTTACGGTACAAAATTACATATTTCTGCAGAAGTTGATTTTGGTAGCCTTGGTGGTCTTAGTGATAGTTAAATATAGACGGCAACTCACGTGATGTCAGCGTTGGAATGCAGTCCAAACACCTCGGGTGTGTCCATGGGAGGCAGATCCTGAATGGCCTCGCGGAACTGATCAATCCCTTTCACGTTTGGTATGACGTAGCCCTTGTAGAAGTTGAAGTCCGGCAGGAACATGTGGTCACCAAACCAAACCTTGAACGTGAACAGATGCAATGACAGCAAAGACTCAATATCCTATTCATCAACCTGTCATAAAATTCAGTGGTAGCCCAGATTTCGGGAGGGTATGGAAGTTTTCATTTTACCAAAAAATCCTTGTACAAACCATGTAGAAGAAATAAGATAAGTAAAGACTCAAGAACACTATCAATAAAGATAATTTAACACTCTTATAAACTTCTTGGTATGCTCGAATTCTAGTTTTTCAGCAAAGATCCTTCTATATTCTTCCAATCATACCCTGGCGTAGGTGTTCAGCAGACGTTTGTCGAAGTCATCTGTGACTCGTCCACCATACTGCACTTCACCGATCATGTACCTAACTGTGTTCCAAGAGACACCCTGCAAAAGCCAAAGCACGTTTACAACAAGACATAATCTATCATTGAGTCAGAAAGGAATTGATGAAGTCTTAGTTGCTGCGAGCGAAAAAAGGCTAAAGTATTGAGATTATGTTTGTCTGAAGGACAACATTTTTTAGCAGTGACTTGGCAGCACTTCTCGCCACAATGCTTGAAACTATAGACGAACAGAAACTGCAGCAGCTGGGAAATATTTTTTATTGATAACAAGAGATCAAGTAATGAAACAACATAGAGACAAACCATTTTTGGATCTAGATCATCAAGATGGTTCTGAATGAACTGCACCGTTGCCGTCATGTCGGCTTGATTGAATTCGTATGGAATGTTCCATCCAAGGGGACCAAATTTTCTTCGCTCCTGAAATTTATTTGAAAACCAAGTGATTCAAGCTAAAGTAACAGACAAAGTTTTGGTTAACGAGATTTAGATCAGAATGATTTAAATGCTTTTTCGTTATCTCTTAAATGCAGAGTTCATGCTGCGTGTTCATGATGGCTACCTATTTGTTTTTTAACTTGAACGGGTTCTAATTCAGTAATCATCTACATGATAAAAATTACGTCATACTGTTGGCATCTTGGAAGATCTATTGATTTCCAAAGATCCGTGGAGTGTTCAAATAGTCGATAGCACCGTATACTCTTTAACTGGGAATATTCAATACTAATGTAGCATCACATTGGTATTGCAGTTTCATGACAACAAGAGAGATGAATTGGACCGCAAGACTTACCTGCACGACGGTGTGCAGCATTGCTACTGCGTACAGCATTGGCTTCCATTGGGCCATGTTGCAGATGTCCAGCTGATCCTGGGTGATCCCTGCGTAGGTGCGCTTGAGGCCGGCTTTGACCCCTTGCGGAGGCTCGTTGGTAAATTTAATGGATGTCTGTAATGAAAATTATTATCTTAATTTTCAAAAAGAGAGAGTCATCAGTTTGTTAGGGGCAGCTGCTTCAAAAAGCTATAATGTGGGAATGCACGATGTTTGAATTTTAGAATAAGAATTTTGGTAAATGGCAGGTCCTAAAATGTGAGATTGCAGACGCTTGAAAATGTGAGCTCCGAGCTAATATGCTTAGATGAGCCCAGATTGCATGGTATTGGAACGAATACTGGTTTGACCGGTGACAAGGAAAGTGGGAACTGTTTTACCTGAAGAAGGCCGATGGGGAACTTGGGGTGTTCTTCAGTGGTGATCCATATTCGGAATGCGTCATGAGCTGTTTCGATAGCCAACACGGTCTCGAGCAGTTCATCCATGAATTCCAGGCCCAAATGACAGTTCTGCAGTAGCACCCATCCGCCCTAACAGGATACACAGGAAAGACTTTCACTTCTGGGAATCAGAGATCAATGGTACAAAGTTGGGAAACTTCAGCTACCAGATAAAACTAGAAAACAGTGACTTGTATCCCCGAAAATACTGGAAACAACCTCTAGATAAGACTAGGTGTCTGGAATAGGATTCTGCAAGCATGACTCACATTGGCCATGCTGTGCTGAACCAGTCTTCTTGCGTGAACCTCTTGTCCCTGTCCCATCGATATGGCTCTGCATTCTAGACAGAAAGATAAAGCAGGGAAGAAATTGAGACTTAACTAAACGTGTTGTTTGAACGTGAAGTTGATGTTAAAAAGGAAGGATCAACATTGATTCAAACTGATTATCTTTCGCTTGAAAGAAGATGAAAAGAGGAATATCCCAAGGGGCGGTCATGATATATTGCTTCTTCAAGAGTTTGGTGCTTGTAAAAGTAGTTTAGTAGCTCGTACGTACTGTTTTTGTTCTTGTTGATTTGTACATCGAAAAAAATAAGAAGAATGTTTAAACTGCTAAGCAAACATTTTTTTATTCACACCATTGCAAGACGTTAAGATGTAAACTTCTGTATAACCCACCAACGTCCTTTCGTTTTGCCAGTGCCTCAATCGCGCTGGTAGGGTCAGAGCCCATGGAGAGCAGCCCAATCAACGGGGTGTTAATGCGGCTCTCCTCCCATGTTGCTTCCAGGTTCAAAATGACGCCTTCCGCGTACCTCTCGCCTGCTGAATCTGCTATGTAGGACCTGGCCTGTGACAGTGTTCGGTCTGGACACCACGATCTACACCAAGCAAAGGAAGATGAATTGGCAGGCAACAGTTACATCAGTCGCTGATTTGCACTTGCAAGCCACTCATAAATGGACCTCTAACAATAGGGACCTTCTTTGATAGTCTTCATAGAAATGGTACTGTCTGGGATGCCTCTCAACATGAAAGTTCAAAAATATAACAACGTGCATCTGATGCAACAGTGCATGTATAGGGTAGTAAACTGGAATCTAGAATCCTTTTATCCATAGAAGAATTTCACGTTTTCACCAATGCCATTCAAGAAATGTAAAAGCGCTGGTTTTGGTTTCCACTGGCAGGCGATGTTTATCGAAAATTTCTTGTCTTCTAGCTAGCATATAAGTCAAGTTGAATGCAATTGCCATAACATAGTGACGAACAAAAATGTGACAGCTAACTGACCTAATTAAAAGCAGCTTCCTGAAAGTATCCAGGGAAGTCTGGTATCCATCAGGTATGGGATGCTCTTCTGGAGCATCCTTGTCACACCAGGATCTCCATGCACTTTCGTTTCTTATCACCTGCGAAAAAGACGAACATTGATTGGCACACATCAATAGCCAACTTCAATGCGGCGACCAATCCAATAATAATCGCAGGTCAATCACCACGGCAAAACAACAAAAAAGGGTTGTTTTTTAGGCCCAGATGTTACTTTATTGAGGCACATTGAAGTGTGTACTTATCAAGGCACATTAAAGATCGCCACCTGAAAGATTTATAACATTCCTGGTAACAGAAATTACTCGTTCATTGCACGCAGTAGCAACTACACTAAACATTAGTGGCTTGTATTGAGGAAAGTTCTACTTCACTGTCTAGCAATTAGAAAACAGACACTGCTGCTAATGGAAAACTCTTTTCGTTGCTGCAAAATTAGCAAGATCTATGCTAAAAAACAAAGTATATCTAAACCAAAAGCTACTGTAAGATCTAAAGCTATGTTCTGAGATGATTAGATGCTCTACATTGCAACTATATGACTCAAGAAGGCAGTAGCTGAATCTGACTTACTGCTACAATCAGTTACTTGCACAGACGAAACACTGAGACAGAGATTCACAATGACAGAGTACTGAATACCGCGAACCTGCTCTAAGATCCCTTTGAATGTACCTAGCTTGCTAAGCTGCACTAAATTCAACCACGTCATGTCTGAGATCCACTTGTAAGGCTTGGGTTCAACTGCCTTCAAATCCAACGCTGCTCCACCTTTTTAAGGTCAACAACATGTGACATTAATGAGCTGTATAGCGAACTACACACAAGCTTACTAAAGTCTACTACAGCTAACTGCAATCTATAGACAAAGTTAGTCTTGACTACCATTCAGATTCTATGAAAGATTTTGCTTTGAATAGCAAGCGAATCGTGAAGCTTGTTGAATCAATTTGGACATTATTTGCATCTATAAAAAAGATTAAATAGATAACTCCAGAAACGAATAGATATGTAAATTTATTACCAGTAAAGTAAATTTTAGACTTGAAGCAATTAAATTTGAAGCACATCCAAAGATTTGAATCTTTGGATAAGAAAGTTTTCGATCTAAAAGTCCCCTAATCATAGTTTTTGAGTTGGCTGTCTGTAGCTGTATTTGATAGTTTAGTTTAAGTGATTCCATGGGTCTTTCTGTCTGCGTAAACTTCACACCTTGCAATCTTTGACAATAATACAATATTGTGAAATCTTTGACCATTGCCTTGCATTTACCATATACCTTGATTGACATTCCAGATACAGCAAGCTTCGAAAGAGGTATTGCGAGTAAGACTGTAAATCTCTGTAAATTGAATAAAATTGGTAAAGGTACGTAGCCAGACCAAGCGCACCTTTTATCAGAGTTTGAAACTCTTCATGTCTGACGCAGCCTTTGTCCAAGTCAATCTTCAAGCAAGTGAGCAGCGTGAACATAAGCTTGTCTTTCTCATACAACCCACGTGCAGCATACTTGAAGGCGTCGAAGGTCAGGTAATCAATTATATTCTGGATTCTTTTCGAAGGTATTGGGGACCTTTCAGAGCTGCGATTTGAAACGGGAAGAACATGCTGTTTGAAAATTTGAATTACACTGAAAATGGCAAAGCAAGCACTAATTGGTAAAACAAGTAACTAAATCTGCCTTTAGGACACTTCATAAGACACTTTTTAACGAGTACAAACCAATAGCTTTTCTTATAAACACCATTCAAAGAACTGAAGCTCTCCAATCTTATACGATTTCGTCATGGCACGTCACTTACTTGGCCATTGAGTTGTCGAAGATAGCAAGGAACTGCTGAAGCGACGTTTGGTACATAACGTTCACAATGCTCATTTCAACGACCAAGAAGTAGATGATGCTTCCACGGGTTGCAACGGGCCTAAACTCCTCTCGCGCTTCGTTGATTTTCACCTCAGTCTCGCTGGCAACAAACAGCTTCTCGCTGACTTCCTCGGCTGTTAATTTTGTCGTTTTTAGCACAGCGACAAGTGACTCGTCTTCAACCAACGAACCCTACCAAAGACAGTGGGCGTATGTTTTTTGAGTAAGGCATTTGCAAGCTTGCCCCAATAACGTTCCAGTTCTTTAATGCGCCGAATTTTTATAAAATGTACTGATAGAAAAACTATTTCAACTGGTTCTCAATAAAAGTGCAGGGTCAGTAATTTCTTACGATCTTTTCTTGATTCGTTTGAGTATGCCATATAACACAATTAAAATGCAAGCACAATCTCACAAGAATGCTAGACGTTCATTTGTTCAAGCTACCCGGCAGCTTATACAGCAAGCACATAGACAGAAACACTAGAATGTACAGCAGTCTAGCTGTGTAAAGGCAAAGTGGCACCAACAAAGAATTGTTAAGGGTATCTATCATGCATTAGACGGAATACCTGAGTACTTGTGAGCCTATACAGCAAGTTATCTTCCAGCTCTTTCATCTTTCTCTTATTGGCTGTGACATCTTCCATAAGCTTTACTCGCTCTGCTTCTAATTCCTAAGAAAAGGTTTTGAAGGAAAGGTCTAATTTCTCTTGACAGACGTTTTACTTTTTATATGAGAAAGTGATCCTTTCGGCAAGATGTTCTATTAACAGCTGCTGTTTAAACAATCAAGACCATTTGCTGATGAACATATGCAGATATGGATACCATGTCATTAAATGTAAGCAAGAGGGAACACATGTAGCCATTATTTTTTAAACCTGTTTCTCCGTGTTTATTACTCTTCCAAGCAATTGATCCTCCAGTCCCTTTATTGTCACAGTAAAATCTATGATGGCACATTTGGCACTGATCTAAAAAGGAGCCAGAAAAATGTGGTATACATGAGTCAGATGTACGGCAATGATGCAAAATCAAAGGAACGAGCGTAAGATGCATGGAAACAAAAAGTATACTAAGTCCATTTACTGCTACAATCGTCGGAGAATCAAATACAACGAATACAAAGGATTACCTCTGGTGTGTAAGCTGGGTTGCCAAGCTTGGTTGTTATGTAAAGTCGAAAGCCTTTCATGACATCAACCTCCTTATCTCCAACTTTTACCTAAATGTGTGCAGCAAATACTTAAGATTCTTTTCAAGAGAAAAAGTTGTAGTTCAAAATGAAAGAATTGTAGTTCAAATACAGAGCATCTAGTTCTTCAGAAAAATATAATATTTTTAATTGGACTGTCTTCCACGTTATGTCTCAAAGTAACATTGAACATAAGCTACACTGAAATTTACATATCTACATATTTCTTTAATAAACAAGAGAATGGAAAATTATATGCGGTATATAACAAATTAGAATGACAGTGACTAAGAAGTTTTTTCTAAATATTGTGGTTTTTTGTCATATTGCTGATAACACAATGTACCAACTATCAGTGTAATACAGACCTTTCTTGAGCTAAGGAATCTTTAAAAATCAATTCGAAAACTATTCTAAATCTATTCTCAAACCGAAATCAAAACAAAGAGGTCAGATAACAACTCAGTAGGGCTCACTACCATTCAAGTTCATACCTTGAAAGTTGAGCCTGACTTGATGAAGTTCTTCTCTAGCACATTGTCAAGAGCTGGGTCGAGTTCTTCGCCAACATCTTCTAACAGAAGTGGCCTACCTAGAGACAGGGCATCCTCTAGATGCGTCCTAAAGTACTTGTGGTTCAACGATGTAGCCTATGTAGGGGGAAAACAGTTTGGTGACACGGCTCTAGGAAACTACAGCTCGCTTGAACATGCTTTAGGTTGTAAAGCTCAGAAAGGTCTCGCGCAAAGTGTGAAAAGCGGAAGGAATTGCAGGGTAGAAAAAGCATTAAGCTAACGTTTCAGGGATTACAAGAAATAATCAGGGCTTCAAATATGCCATGGCCTTGGGCATACTATCTAAAAACTACACTGATCTATATTTGTACTTATTCTGATCTTCAACATGGTACACATAATGCTACTGAATAAAGTGATCTAGCCATACCTGAAGGCCAAAGTCTTTCTCTTTATTTTTAATCCAGTTTTTGCCTTGTGTTTGTGGGTCAATCAGTAAAGGATAGCGGGTCGCCTTGGTCACAATGATTCCATTTTGAATGGAAAGGTCGTCATTGGGTAGACCTTGTAGATTCCACTCTCCAGTCTGAGAGGAACAAGTTATTCTTGTTTTAGGAGACCAACAGGGATATTATCATATAAATTCAATTGAGTTAGTGAAGGTAAAGTGAGTTATATCTGGAATGATCTTCAAATTGAGAGGTTATCGACCAGGTATCGAGGAAATGCATATGCTAAATTGAAGTGTTTAACATTAAATGCCCCACGAGTAAATGCAAATGTTAAATATCAAAACTCATAGAAAGGTAAGCCAAAATTCAATCAATTAAGCTCTAGACAATAGGAGATATAGTACGTACTGTTGCATTGTCCACAAGCATCGACGTTATATTAAGACCTTCACTGTATGGAATTTTCTTCTGAAATAGCACCCTCTCCCAGCTTTCCCGTAGCTTGGATCGAAAGGTCTGATTAAAAGGCCCGGAATAAGACAGAAAGCCAGTTGCAAGCAATACATCTCCGACAAGCCTATTAACAAAAGTAATTTTCAATTCTAATGTACAACTCTACATATTAACAGTCATAAAAAAAGCTTTGGAGGCCACATAGAAGACAGACTTGAAGAAATCATTGTTGACTTAGAGTAACAGCCAATTCAAAGGCTTCCAGGACAATGGCGTAGATGAAGAAGAGCATTCAAATCCTCATAGTCCTTGAGACCTTGAGATGTTATGGCCTCAAAAAAGCAGTGTGAAAGTGCCTCTATTGAATCGAGCTACGAGTAAAAGCTTTTAGACAATGACAGGTCTTGCATAGCAAAATGGGCTGGTTCTAGTACGAAGGGCTATGGACACATTAATTGCTAGCTTACCTGCCAATCTGTTCTTGGAATTCCCTGCTCTGTTCAGTCCAGCGCTCCTTCTCACCACTCAGTCCTTCGATCAAGGCGGACGCAGCCTGCATTTTGTTCTTGCATGACTCTGCATCGTCTAGCAAATCCTAGACATTAAAAAATTAACATCTCTTGTTTACTGCAAATATCGTATAAGCGTTAAAAAATCATGCCATGAGAAAAATCATGCCTGAATCTTGCGTATCATTACATGAAGTCCCAACCATCCTTTAGGATTTAACAGAATAGGTTGAACAGGTTGCAATCCCATGCACATTCTAGAAGTTCTTCATGTAGAAACTAGTGTGCAGTAACTCACCTGCTTTTCTTTCATGGCAGAATCATACATAGCTTGGACAACGTCAAGTTCCCTCTGCTTTTCATCCAAAATCGCCTGGGCTTTATCTAAGTCTCCCTGTGCGACGTTCAGGCGAGCTTCTTGAATAACAAGATTGGCCTAGAATCAAAAAATATTTTTCATTTTAGAACGTCACATGACACATCAATAAGCGATTAAAATATAGAGAATAATTCATGCATACAGAATAATAAGAACTGAAGACCCAATTGACTAGAATTCACCAGAATCTAAAGGAATCCTGGCATACAAAGCTATTACAAGTTTTTCCCATGTTAGATTCTAGTTGTCTCAAATCAAGACGCTAATGAACATATTTATCAAACACATAAATCACTATATGCGAAAGAGATTTCAAGGCACAAATCGGGCACACTCACCTTAAGTGGCAATACTTCCTTGTTTACTCCGTAAAATGTGGCCATTGCTTTGGTCCATTGTAAAAGACCAGCAACATCACCGCAACTCTGAAAGATTAACCCCGTTACTTTTGAAGCCCTGATAGGTCTAAATAAAATCTAACACGAAAGTCATATCGGTAAAATGAACTGCGCATTTGTAATGTGTCGATGGGGACTTCGGCTGCTGAAATATTACTGCATCCACATTAATGTACTTCATAATTGCAAATATGGATCCCAGTGATCTTTCTGTAATTGTCTTCAAAATACTATTTAAAAGATACTTGTTTACTACAAGAGCTCTGCAATAAGGGTTACTGCAGATTGGCACAGCAGCAGGAAGAGATTTCAACGAAAAGGACTTGCACACCTTCTTCGCAGCCTCCAGAACATAGTCTTCCATCTGAAGGTATGGTTGAAGGAGCTCCACCATTTCTTCATTTATTGAATCCTTCGGGAAGTTCTGCAGTCCTTGCAGGAAACCACCTGAACTCATCAGCTGAATTAGAAAAGGAAATTGGACCTTACGGACTAGCGCTGACATACAAAGTTAGGCATTAAGCCCAAAAACGCACCGCTCAAAGATTAGGAAAGATTACCATAGACTATCGTCATTTTCCTGAGCCGTTCCTTTCTTAAAAATTAACTATTCAAAGCAATGATTTAACAAAAGCCAGCAGGCCAGTCGCTGATTTGCTGCCTTTGCGTTATGTGTTGGTGGCAGCTCTATTTTCTGCATTACTGCTAAGCAATTAACTAAGGTAAAAGCACAACCGTCACTAACCTTCAACGACTCCGACCAAGACGGTGTTGGACAGAGCTTCTCGGGGTCCTGGGTGACTGGGTTGAGTCGCATTCTGAAGAGTATCAGTGCACAGTCCATGATTCTCATGATCAGATGCGGCGGCTTGGCCAGCTTCCTTACTGTGGCAATGTGAGCTGGTTTGATAGTCTGGAAAAAATAAAAGATCACCAGCAGGTGCGTTCGTTGACATCTAAACACAGTGCATGAAGAGCCTCTGTGTTCACGACAATGCTTTGACTTATATGTCGTTTCTGGCTGTAAGCAACACAGTACAATTGATGACAAGTCCCTGCAATTAAAAAACCAAAGGAATAGCTGTGAAATCAGACAGGAAAAGAGTGCCTTTTAGAAGTGGTATGAGGTAAGGTGGGCAATACCTGTAGGGCAGCTTCGGCCTCTTCAAGAGCCGGTTTAGCGAGTGCCAGCTTCTTTTGAGCCACTGATTTGTCTGCCTGCAAAGACACAAGGCATCAAAATTCTATTTAGTATGTCGCTTTTGTTGTAGTCACTTCAAATCCATTAGCGAGAAAATTCAAATCTGCATTGACTGTCATGCTAATATTATGAGGTGGGTATGTTGAATCTTAAACCAGCAGATGCATTGAAAAATAGGAGGGAAGGTGAAGCAAAGAAAATTGGCTTACGAGTGAATTCGTCAGTCTACATTAATGTCTCAGAAGCTAGACAAAGTTTGTATAGTAAATATAAAATGGTGGAAAACATTGGGAGACATCGGGTCTTGTTAGTTACGTTAAAAATATATTTTTATAATAAAGTCATCTTCTCCAAAATTATGAGACATACCTCAATTTCGACAACAATGGCCTGGGCTTTGTCCTTCACCTTTTGCACTTCACTCTTGACCTTTTCGGCAGCCTGGGCCTTAACCGTCACATCCTTCAAAACCTAAAGCGCAGAGAGGCAAAAACAATAGAAACAATTAAAACGTTCTCACAACAATTCAACTTAAATCCCACATGAATCATTCCCTCGGTGAATTTGCAACACAGGATGCGACAATACCGTGTCTGCTTTGATTGATGCCACTGCCAGGTCCTTCTCCTTGACGACCAGCTCCTTGGACAGTTGCGCCACAGACTCGCTCGCCTCGATCAACTTGTCTAAACCTGTCTTCATCCTGTTAGCCAGCTCGCCAATCTCTGCTCGCTTTTCTGAATAAATTGTTTCGTATCCATTGATGAATGACAAGTATGACTTCGGTGTGACGTGGGTCTGCCTTCTGAATCTATGTAATTTAAAGTTAGAAGCGTGATTAAGGGAATGCAACAATTCATACACTATCTGCAATTATATTTTATTGAAAATGTTATGTACTAAAAACCTTCCAACAATTAGTTGTGTATGTACTTAGAAATTATCAGCACCAGTTTGTGCAATTGGAAGATATTCTTACTTCGCTACAGACAGCATAAGAATTTGCTACTGTTAATTGCAATTAGGTCATCAGGATACCATTGATTGTGCATCTGTCGGAACAGTTAGGCATAACAATGGCACTATTTTTACAGCACCAGCTAAGAAATCAGGTGAAACGCCATAAACGCGGGTGCAATCATCCAAAACACAGGACAGGAGGTATATAAGAAGAGAGTATATAATTGACAGAGGATTGAATTCATATAGATTCTAGAGCTACGTAGCCGCTCATTGATATGAGACTGTGCATTAGCAATCCACCTTGAGCTGTTTGTTATGCATAGGGCTAACAAGGTTGGCTTAGACAAGGTTGGCTTAGGTCGTTTGCTTGGTACCTCTCGAAGTAATCAGCGCAGGACTCGGCGACGCCGTCGTGAAAGATGCCCATCGCCTGAACGAGGTTGTGTTTAGTCTCTTCCGTGCACGTTATTTCGAACTTGGAAAGGAAGTGGTCGGCCACTGAGATCAGGGCGTCCCTCGGCCACCGGCTAAACCAGTCCATCGTGCAGCCGCTGATCAGCCCTGGGAACTTCAGTGCGCGGGTGCGGAATTTGTCTCCAACCTTCGAATAGTAGGATACAATCAGTCAAATAGGCTATTCAAAACAAGCTGACTGCATTGGACGTATACTGAATATGCTAGCTTCTTTCAACTGCAAAAAAAGACTAGAAAAACGAGAATCCTCTACTTTCACTCAAACATCTGCACCAGCATAACTTTCTCCTTTCTCCTTTCTCCTTTCTCCTTTCTCCTTTCTCCTGTCTCCTTTCTCCTTTCGCCTTTCTCCCAAATGGTACTGGTCTGGTACCCCTACTACCTTCACAAACCTAAAATTATTTCAGCAATACATACCGGCGAGAAACATAAAACGACGTGAAGATTATTTCGTGCACGCGATATGAAGTAATTGTACAAATTGTCTTGGGTCGGTGGCACCCTTGGGAACTCCTTCTTCATGACAGGAATCAGCTCCTGTGTGATCTCATCCAGTTCGTCCTTTGCAAAAAGATTAGAAACCTGCAAAAGAAGATTCGAAATATTACAGACCATCTGAGTCCTGTATACAACGGAAAGTTTCCATTTTTACTTTCTTTCGCTCTACACAAAAATGAATCCTCTCTATTGCAAGCAACTGGGAGAACAGCTATTCAATTCAGAGCTAGGCAATGGGTTGGTATACTCTGTATTCAGAAAGATCATTGACTGATGTCTGAAGAGTGATGCTAAACTGAACTCTCAAATATAAACGGGTTAGAGTTCATAGAATCTTCCCTAATATTCATAGGTAAACTTCAATTACGCTAATATGATGAAAAAGTCTACCTGTTTAACAAGTACCAAATGTGGGCACATTTTTTTAGATGCTCATTTGGTTTCCAAAGTTACAGCTTATGTGAGAGATGGTTCTCAGTAACATATAGAAAAAGGACCCAAGCCACAAAGTACTAGATTACTTTAAGTACAACAAGTAGAGAAAAAATTTTGCCTTCTTGTGCAGAAAGCCATCTTCTACCGAGTATATTGTGCAAGAAGCTATTGCCAGCACTGACCTCACCAGAAGACAGCACGTTGTTGACATACTCGAGAAAGCCCTCATCTTTGATCTCATTATCCGTGAATATAAACGTCATTCCTTTGCCTTTGCCTCCAGCAGCTCGGTACAGGAACTTCAGGTCGTCCATCAAATTGCTCTGGTTATAGGTCCTGGAAACAGATGGCGCAATGTGCTAGAAGCTTGATAGCATGGAACAAAAGTGAAACAAAACAATGCAAAGGCCAGCACAATGGATGGGCTTTATCACATGATATTTATGCCAAAAAGCGTCGCTTCGACACAAATTTCACCTAAAAATCAAAGTCCGAAATTTTGAAATATGCCAAAATTTTAGATCAACAAAGGATCTATTCAGAGCGGAAATATTTCTAGGTTTTTATTCTTTGTGAGGAATTATCTTTTGTTCCAATATATCAGCCGTGCATAAGATAACGAAATGACTTTTAAAGAAGTCAAAATAGCCACGTGCAGGTATAACCTTTGTTATTCGCTACATTACAGTCCTGCAACGTAATTCTGAACAGAAAAATAGCTGTTATACCTGGTAAGCGTGATTTGGAAGGTTTCGTATCCGGCAATAAAGGATGCCAGCCGTGTAAGGCTCTGTTTGCCTGAACCACCAACTCCAACCAGCAGTGCATTGCCACGTGGGGTTCTCAGGATTCTAGAGACCTGAAAAGCATGGATAGCATTATGACTGCAGGGCTGGTGTTCTAGGCTTTAATAGTTAAACGATGCTCAAATGTCTACAAGAAAATGTGCTTGAATGTCATCAGATTGATTGATTGTATATTTGGAGACGTGGGGACAAGTTACGTCACTTCTGCTAACTAAATTATTGTAATTGTAATTGTAGTGAGGTGCGTTTTATTACCAAAGTCAAAATACAAAGAAACTGTTGCCATTTCTTTATAAGGCCAGCTACAAATAAAAGGTAATCACAGAAAGATAAGGTAGCAACCTTGACTAAATGTGTCATCGCGTCTTTGAAAAACACCAGGTCCAAAGTGCCGCCTCGAATCATTTCATTGTAGCTTTGCATATACATGTTGAGCTTTTCACGAAGTCTTCAATCGAGGGTACCTGAAACGTGATAAGGCACTTGCTAGCAGGCTTACTTTGAGAAGCATGAAATGCTGTATAAATTCATCGTTGCTTTTTCAGCTTGCATTGGCTTAAATAAAACTAAATTCAATGTTTGCTCCTCATGAGTATATAGATATAAATCATCATAACCAAAGAAGCAGCATTACCGACATGCAAATAACGTCGTTTTGTAAATACGAGAAAACAGAATTAAGCTGTTCAACTTTTCAACTTTTTTTTTAAGAGGATCGAGAATCAACTGTTACCATGCGCAGGGGCGGATCCAGCAATTATTCTGAGGGGTGCTCATATAGAAAGGTTTGCAACCAAGGGCTAGCCATTGACAAATATCGTACCCATGTTAATACGTGATAAACAAAATTGCAGTCTGCTGTAGCAGTACACAGAAACAGTACACAGAACTTTCCGCAGCTTTGCCTAAAATTTTAGCTACTCAGTCCCCCTGTTTAAGGTGACATCATAATTCAACTCCCCCTGGTCAATGCCAACTCTCCCTGGTCAATGTCAAGACAATGGTTGATGTGGAACAAACTCCCCCTGGTTAAGTCGGCATTCTTTGAAATTTCAAATTTTGAAATCCATGGGTTCTCGCGCCAATGTTGAGAACCCCTCGATCTTGCACATTCATTGGCTAAGTTCACTTCCACGGGTGCAAAATCTGGTATAATTCACAGGCCATGGGTTCCTCTAATGGCTGGGTAATAGAAGAGACAATGGTTTCCGAGTCTGTAGAATGCTGTATGGTGAAACCAGGAGGAGTTCGAAAATACCTCAATACAGGAAATGAAAGAGTCGCGCTGCTGAACATCGGTGAGACGGGGCACCGAAGCGGAGGCTCGAATTTCAGGTTTTTGTGGGTAGAACTCAGAATTGAAGCGACCGTGCCTTCAATTGCTAAAAAAAGATATGCCTGCGAATTCTGAGGGGTGCTTGGGCACCCTTCGCACCCTACTGGATCCGCCCCTGATGCGTTAGTTCTTTAACTACCGAATGAAACAGATTTTTGTAAATTTTCACCAAACAAACCGAATGGTTAAAGAGAGAGGGTTTTTATTGGCGCAAAGCAGTTTGAACTAGACATCTTAAAAGGCCAAACGCATTTCTAGGGTGTTTCTAGCCCGTAACTGGCATAGGGGAGGGGTGGCTAGTTTGCATGCAATGATATATACTAATGCATTTAGAAAACGAAACAAACCCGTTCATAGACTTTGGGTGCTTCCATTTCTGCATCTTCAGCCTCTTCACCAGTCGGCTCAGGGGCATCCCTAAGCAAGGGAAAATTGACAACGATGTAGAAAAAAAGAAAAACATACGAAAAAACATTTGCAAGGGAAAACAAGTCATGTTCCATATCCCACTTTGCCTTACCATCTTTTTATTTCAGTGAAAAACATTGAAGCCGAAAAGTTTCTTTCCAGAATGTTTGGAAGGTATGAATGTGACTGCTCTTATAATTTCGACTTTAGAATCTTAACTGTAAGAGTGTTACACAAAAGATTTTTACCTCAAAATTTTAACTTCTGAAGTATTTCAACACACAGCCATGAAGCAGTTATGTTAGATGCACATACACTGAAGCTAGACATAAACCGTGATGGTTTTCAAACAGAACGGAATGAGTTGTAATTCTTGTCCGATAATCAAAAGTAACGTGTACGGGCCACAATAAGCAAGAATTTCCAACATAGTCAAGAGCAACGATTGTAATAATTGCAGTAGTAGCTGAATGCCATGTTCCACTTTCAAACATCGAAGAATATTCTTTTCGCTTCAAGCCTTTGAGAAAAAGATATTTTGGTACGCCACAACTAACCTGAGAAAGTCAACAAAATATGGCTCCTTGTGAATCATTTTCGCAGTTTCTTCGCCTACTTCCTCTTGAATAACTTGATGCAGTGCAGTCTCGAACCATGCTGTATCTTTCTTGTTCGTAAATCTGTCTGCGATGACCCGGAAACACTCATTCTTCCACAGTGCGAGAACCTCCGGTTGGTCCTGGATCTCGTGGCCGGTCACATTCAGCATCCCTTCCCAGATTCGAGACAGATCCCT
Source organism: Nemopilema nomurai (assembly GCA_003864495.1). NCBI lineage: Eukaryota > Metazoa > Cnidaria > Scyphozoa > Rhizostomeae > Rhizostomatidae > Nemopilema > Nemopilema nomurai. The sequence continues at coordinate 358,545 of ML133474.1, forward strand.
CAAGTTGAAAACGTAGTGAAATTTGGCGGGTGTTGGAAGCATCTTGATCTGGGGTGTGAAAGAGTAGGTTTGCATTAAAAAAGATTATTCATACAATATATTAAGACTTATAAAAGAAAAATAATAAAACTATCTTGCCAGTAAGATGTATAGCAAGACTAGATTAACGGGAAGAATTTTTTATATTCATTTGAAGTTGATTAAGTTAATATTTCTTATTGAGGTAAGTAAAATAACTAAACCTAATCAGACGACAGAATTGTCTTGAGACTGATGACAGATTCAGTGAAGCTTCCTTTGGTAACCAATAAAAGCGAGTAGCGACTTAACAAAATCAATACGATCAATCTACTAGCGCCACTACATCAAGAAGTACCTTTGTTTTCTGCCACAAGACCCGCGTGCAAGAGACAAGCTTCGATACGATGTCGCACACTTCGTCGTTGAATCTTGCTTTGCAAAAGTAGCCAGTGCCAATAACACCTGAGTAGAAGATTGGATACAATGGATGTCTACTACATAAACAATTGAAAAAGAGATAATTTACCACAAATATGAAGACTGCAGGCTTCAAGGTAGCAGAATGGAACATGAGCAATGCCGTATTGACGTGCTAGGTACTGTCTTTGTTTGACCAAACATGGGTTTCGTTATCAACCAAGAGAGTAAAATCTGGTGCTGAACTTAACATCTTATCATGTTAACTTGAAATAGCGCCTAGTCTGATTAGTAGTCATTAGGAATAAGAGATTGAAATCGTTCAACTGATAGATACAGATTAAAAGGGAGGGCTTCGATGTTCTGCTTGTAAAACCTACTAGGCAATTACGTCACTATAAATAAATCACTAGATGGAATGCCATTGTGTCAGTACTATGAGAGAATTCCTACCAAAGATCTTGTCAATTGAATTGTTTGACGGCAGTGTGCAGTTGAAAATGGAGAACTGTCGCTTCAGCCTGCTCGGGACATCGTTTCGACCTCCTCCAGGGTGGATCATGGCAGCAATGAACTGAATATCGACAATGTTTGTGAATTCTCCCGGCTTTTCTAAGTTGTAGAAGCCACTCATTTCCATGAGCTGTCGAACTATTTCGTTTGTAATCTACGGGAAAAACCAATATTTCACCTCTAGTCAAAAATGAATGAATCAATATTTGCAATGGGATTTTGTGGTTAGGAACATTATGTTTCTTGAGTGAAAATTGGCATTAAAGCATACGATCAATGCTATTTACCCAGGAAAATGAGACCCAAGCAGGGGAAATTTTCGAAAACAGTCTAAAGCTGATTCCAGTCAGAACGATGGATACTAACAAACAACATATGATTCAAAATCAATAAACTTGAAATTCTTTGGAGCATGAAAACATATGTTCTAGGGCAACCTTATACAACTGGAAAATAAATTAAAACATATGCCAAAGGGTATTTGCCTTTTTCATGGAAAGGGTGTTAACATATGCAGTAAACGGCTCACAATGCTCTAGTGGCATTTCAAATGCCTTTCTGCTGCATTCACATTGCAAACCGACCTAGATGCATCAATGCTAACATTACCTGATCGCCCCACTCATTGATGATTGGCATATTGACGTCATCTATAAATATAGTCATCTTCCTTCCCGCTGGTGGGCCGTATGTCGTACCCACTCTCTTGTCCACATAGCTCTCGACAGTTCTCTGCAAATTCAATTTCATTCTATATTGTAGAAGAACATCACAAACATGTCTATGGCATCATAGGACGTTTATTAAATCTGATAATTCAAAAACAACAACCATTTGCAGCATGAACGACATGATATGACAATATCACATAAACATATTAAGCATCAATGTTAATTTGTTTATCTTCAAAGCTCTTCACTTTGACAGCTCTTAATGTCGATAGCCCTAATCATCGAGTTGTCACAAGCCATTTGCAAAGATCGTAGAAAGACCCAGACCTGAACCAGCAGCGGGGTGGTGGCGGACGAGAAGCTGAACCCTTTGCCCATGTGCCGCTCGACGTCATACTTAGCCATGTACCCTTTCACCATTACTGTCTTGGCTGTGCCTTGCTCGCCAATCAGCAAAACGGCCTGGAGAATTCAAAAGTAGTTGTCAGAAGCTTAAGTTCACTGCCATAGCACTTAAAATGACTAAGTTTCAAATCTGAATAAAGTGACATTGAGTTGGATGCTGGTTTAGAAGTAGAGGGCCAGTACAAAAAATGGCTGCGAATCTTAAGCTTGAATAAGAAGGCAATACAACTAACTAATGTAAAACAGAGAGTAAATAATTTACTATATTGAGCAAAATGCATCACATCCATATGAAGTTGTACATATTGTGAATAACATCAGATGTGAAGATGTGACGTCAAACCTTCTGCTGCTTTGCAATGCAGTCGATGAGGTAATCAGTGCGAACATTGTCGACGTTTGGCACCAGAATGGATGAATACTCAGGCTTGCTGTCTGGTGGATACTCATACGCCTGTACTCGGTTCTTCCAGTGCTCCCACTCACCTAGCATCATAAACAAACGATTATCAAAGCAAGTGCTTCACAAATGATTTAGTTAGAAGGTGTAGGTTTTCGACACTTAAAATTTAGCGTATGGGCTTGACAGCATTTGAAAGTAAATGTATTGGGAATTTTGAATGGACGTTGTCTCCCTGCCTCATGCATGTCCCAAACATCTAGTCACGGCACCCCACTTGCTGCAATGCTATTAACTTGACAAGTTGTTGGTTTCAAGACGCTTAAGCAAATGAAACCATCGCCTTCAGAATGAGGTACTGCAAATAAATGCATGCATAGCCTACCATCTGCATCAACGGCAAACTCGAATATCGTATCACCAGAGCCTTCTTGGGTCTTTGGTAGATTCATTTTGCAGTTGCCCTTCATGTAATCTTCCATTTTGCTTCGATCGGCAAGCTCCAGCAGTGCTCCTACACTCCACATCAATGCAAAGACAACGAGCTTTTCCAGGTGGGGCTTGCCAAGAACCCCAGCCTCTTCCTTGTTCGGAATCAGCCCCTCCATCAAATCAATGAACTAAGGAACAAAGTAAACTGAAAATAGAGTAGTCCATATGAAAAGGTTTGCAAGATGATCGACATCTGTGGACTAGAGAAAACGAATAAAAAGTAAACGATTGAAGGTATCCCCGCTGTTATGTATAATCATATACAGTAGCTAGCAAACATAATGCAAAGCTCTAGTTCTTCGATGCGTACTAGGTTTCCTCATGACACTCTTGAAAACTTTTCAAGAAATCATTCAATGATCTTCCTTTGACTAACTCTATAGTACTTTGGCATTAATAGCAGTTGTTGTAGAGAAAGAGTGTGTGTTGACGGAGTTGAAGGTAATAAAACTGTACCTGCTTGATAATATTGCACTCCAAAACATCCATTTTTGGAAAGAGATTTTGATGAACAAACGTCAATAATCCATCTAGCGAATCTTCAAGCAAGGCAAAAATGACTTCACTCTCCTGAGCTGCTCTCGATTTCAACCAACCCTAAAGAAAAAAATCATTATTGGACAGTTAAGGCTCCAACCGAGAAAAGTTTGTGAAAAATTGAAAACAAAGATTACATGAGGCATATTGAACAGTTTTTGCTCAAAGACTCAAAGAGAAGAATGACATCATGCTAGAGTTCTGATCATTGGCAAGTAGTATTGATATGAAAATTGTCTATGTTTCACAGAACCTCTAAAATTGGCCTCCATTCAAGGACAGATGAGCTCATGTAGACCATTCCGTTTCTCGATACAGTAGCTGGGGAGGCGTTGTCAATGTTGTGGACCTCGAAAACGACTTTGCAGTACGGAGACATGGGTATTCGATCGCCATTAGCCAATGTGAGGGTCTTGTTATCATCCAAGACAGAGTTCAAGTTCTCAATCCAAATGGCATCGACTGGTCCGTCTAACACTATCCACACACTTTCGCCTACAAGAATCAACATATTTATATACCTTGAAGTGAAACCAGTACAAGAACTAAAATAAAGAGGATTAAAAGAGTTACAAAAGGATTACATGGTGCATACAAGAACGACTTGTTAGGCCCCCTAACAGACCTGAGCAGTAGCAAAGTAAGTCTTACTTTGTGAAAATGCTTTTAATTATTCAACTCTACCATACATTGAAAATGCACTGTCTTCCTCCAAACTCACTCATACTTATAATGGTGTCATTTAAAAACTAGCACGTGAAATCAGTTTATGCTAAATAGGCAATGAATAAGCAGTGATCACAAATATGTCACCGAATAAACATCACTCAAACCAACCTTCAGGCTCCGAGCATATATCCAGTGAACTTACCCTTCTTAGTTTTCAAGGACTTCCTCCACAGCGTCGAAAATATACCGTCCGTCCAGTCGTTAGTCGCTGCGTCCAGCCTTCCGAACATCTGGGGTGCGGTTATGGCCTTTGGGTTCATTCTCATTTCGCGATGTGGCTGCCCACAGTCTCCCATTGCTTTCATCAAAACGTTGATGCAAGCGGTCTTTCCAGCACCGCTAGGCCCAAGAGCCATCATGCCATGACGAACTCTCTGGGTTTCATACAGCTAAGAAAAGGTACGGCTTGCCTTGAACACATTCAATGGATACAGAAGACGAGGTTGTATCATTTCTAGTCCAAAATTGATAAATATAAACAGCAAATGAAAAGAACATGAAAAGGTAATCATTTCCATTACGAATTAGAAAGGCTTCTGAAAATTAAACTATTTACACAAACTATAAGGTCATGCCCACCGTACACCTCTGTCGCTTAGCTGCGGTTGTGGAGGGGAGGGATGTATCTAGTAAAATGCATTTCAAAAGCACCAACTCTGGCCCACCTGGATCAGCTTGAGTACCCATGGTGGGTGGTACACAAGTCCAGCTGCTTCTGTATTGACCTGTATGGCTGCCTCTAGCTCGGGATAACCAGCTTTATCGAGCACAATGCCAGGGAATAAATCGTTGATTAAGCTCATGAAAAGGGGCTCGTCTTCGTCAACCTGAAATCAAAGAAACCCATTAATTGAATCATAACATTTTAAGAATCATAAAAAGTTTCTCTCGCAAAATTATTAGTAATTGAAACTTCACTAACAGCATGAAAAGAGTCATAACCTTTAGCAAAATCAGCCCAGAAACCACCATTGACTTTGTTGGTGATGAGATCATGTGATAACTATATTGAGCCCTCATATTTCATGCATACCTTGAAGGAACATGCTCTTACATTCAAAACGAAGGAATGATGTTCAATGAAGCCCTTTGAAATAAGCACAGGAGTCATTCGCTGGGAAATGAGAAAGACGTACCAGCTTGGACAGGTTCATATCTCTTAATACTCTCATCACTGTCGTGCTCTCACTGTCCTGAGGATTGGCTCTTTTGTTCGCACCAAGGGTACGCAGCACGGAGAGAATGTTACGAAGTCCAAAATCGTAATGCACCTTAGACATGGATGAATGCAATTAGCAAGAGGGAGATGAAATCAATGTAGATTTACAGCTGGTTCAAACTAAATATCTTAATGACGCGATTCGCTGAGAAACGTCGCTCCGCTAGCAATTTTAGTGGATACTAGCTTCATCTACGTCAAGTTTAAGTAACTAAAGAACAAACAGCTGATCTAAATGTGATTGACTGTTAAGCTAGAGCCTTAACCAAACACTACAGGCGACTATACAAGAGATCCATGTCCTCTTATCAGTGGTAAGATAAAAAACGGCACCTCTTAAGGAACATAATTCAAATGCCAAATTATCTCCAAGGTTATAAAGGATGTAACACTGAAAATTGCAAAGATTTATCTACAGATTGACTTCTTCTGATTTAAGAAGTTATTTTAAAAGCAGAAACCTGTTTTGTGAGTTGTTCCTCGCAAAGCTTGTAAAGAGTGTAGAACTTTTGGGCCAGCAGAACGTTCTCCAAGAACCCGCAGCTTGCAAGTTTCACTCTCATGATAATCTGCGGCAATAAGAAAGCATGTTGATCAGTTTTCGGGGGGTGATGGATATTTGACCTGGTAATTTGGTAATAATCTTAATAGAAGCATTAACATGACAAACGATACAAACTTTTGATAATTATGATAATTAATGATAATGATATGGTTATATCACGCATCAAGTCAGATTGGCAAACCAGTAGTTCTCAACGCAAAGGATAAAAAGTTCACACGCGAATTTTGAAGCTGCCTACTTGTCTGTCTGGGACCATCATGGCTACTGTTCTAAACTGAACTTTCAGGTTTTCTGGCAGCTCTTGCCTTCCAGCGTAGCCAGGATTCTACAAGTAAGTGACATCATGGCTGAATGAATAGATGAAGGCATTTTCCATTAAAAAGAATATTCCTGCAGGAATTTATAAGGTTTATACTTTACGCTCAAGGCATGTTTAGAGGAAGGTTTATACAGACAAGCCTATCGTAATGAGCCGCTTCTGATGGTTTCTATAACTCAGATCTAAAGGAAAATCTTTGCTTATGGCCTTGAAGCTTTTCAGATTACATTGCTTCTAGAAAGGGCGCGTGAAAATGCTAAAGTCCAACAACGTTAGTTCAAAACGCTTGCCATCAAAGACATGCTTTGCAACCTACCATTGTTAAAAATATACCGAACTCCGGGTTCAAATCAACGATATCACCATCGGAGAAGACAAACTGCTTCTTACGTTCCTTCTTAGCAGTCAAGACGATGTAAATTTGCTGCGCAGCTACAGACAGTACAGGCAACTCGATTCGATTAAATTCGTCAAAGCAGCCCCAACTCCCAGACTGGGCTAATCCTGTAAAAAGAAAAAATAAGGTACAATTAACGAGACACAAATACATAAATAAGCAAAACAAGGATAAGGGCAAATGATGTACGGCAGATCAAACACTATTCGATTGGCATAGATCTCCGTTATTAGGCGCAAAAGACGAATGATGCTGTACCTTTGTAAATCCTCCCCAGACCTCTGAAGTCCATCTGATCTGAGCAGTTAAAAACAACAACGTACTTGCCGAGGCAACGACCCATGTCTTTGGTTGTCTCTGAAATGCACGAAGTGAATCATTCAAAAAGGGGACGTCAAGATAGTCTTTCATTTTAAGACTAACTTTTGACCATCCGCCTTCTTTACCTATTGCAATCAGTGAACCAGAAAGTCTCAGTACAGTCTGATTGCTGCGATGCTGCTATACTATTGAATCGATGGGGCTTTTGCACATAAGAAAGGATGACTATGGAATTATTGTGGCTTCATTTTTACCTGTTTTCCCTGTACCAGCAGGCCCGGCGGGAGCACCTCCCATCGACATGCCGAGGGCCTGGGCAAGAGTGATGTAGCACCTGTCAGTCAAAGGAGTGATGACCAGCCTCTCAGTGCATCCAAGAAACTCGTTTTGGTAGTTGAAGTTGACGTCAGTGATTGATACGATGCACTCATCGGTCTCGTCTCTGAAGTAGAACCGACTCTGCTTGAGCCACTCAAAGTCTGTCGAGCTACGAATGTGCATCTTCACCTGTTTGGTTGGAAAGTAGGGGAGTAAAATTCAAGGATTCTAGTGTTTGGAGACAATTCTGAAGATCACAGAATTAGGATCATAGAGAGTGCGGAAAAATAACCGACCCGAGCGGGACTCGAACTCACGACCCTTGACTTTGTACGTCAAGTGCTCTACCAACTGAGCTATCGGGTCATGCTTTCAAGCCAGCACTCGAGGCCAAGCCATTTATCCGCACTGCCCCTCTCTTTTACCGATTGCACAGGGGAGCCATCGCAGCTCCATCGCAAAGTGCAAGGGACCTGCTGAATGAGAGAGGACTGCCCACACCAGGAGGGCCATCGCAGCCCCAACACTGGATAGGATTGAGAAAGTTAAAAAAGTTGGTAGAGCACTTGACGTACAAAGTCAAGGGTCGTGAGTTCGAGTCCCGCTCGGGTCGGTTATTTTTCCGCACTCTCTATGATCCTTCGTATGAAATCCTGTTGCCTTAACCTTATCACAGAATTAGTTACTACGACAAAACTGCAAACAAAAAATATATAAGAACCATAGCCTAGAGAAGCTTTTTGTAGAGCGTTATGATAGATATCGAAGATGAAACTGCAAAGAAATATTTGAGAAGCATAGCCCAGAGAAATTTTTTGGGCATAAACTGAGTACTTAAAGAAAGACCTACAAGGTCGTCAAAGATATCTCGCTGATGAACATGGATGGTGACGAGCGTTTCAAACTTGGTCCTCTCCATTTTGGTGAGATCCCTTGTTGTTACGTCAATGAGGGTGTTGAGCAGTGCTAGGAAGGTTTGGTTTGTTTGCTGCATGATTTTCTTGTCCGTCTTGGCATTGTTCAGCGCTTCTTCCGCGTCTCTCGTCCAGATCATCTGAATTCCCAGAATTCCAACCTATACAGCAACATATCTTTATTGGTTAATTGAGGCAGGAATTCAGTGAGAGTAACCTTAACAAAAGCTTGAAAAAACAACTTTGCCGTTTCGAAATGGTACCAACTAAGATGAAAAAGTTTAAGGTTAGTCCCATATTCGATGTCGAAAGTTAAGGAGTGCGCTGTTATGTGCAAATACATGTTGATCAATTGTGTGATTCACCAAAAGCTTTGAATTTACTTCAAATCATCTAACTCAGGCTGGAAAAAAATAGATTAATTCAAACTTTTGTAAATTCATAATGTAAGAGAATTACAATTAGAAAATCGTATTCTCTTGTAAATGTCATTAGGACTTTACCTGAGCTGGAAATCCATTTAAAAAGTCCATCAGGTTGAACGATGGATCTTTGACTATAACCGAGGCATCTCGAATGACCACATGCAAAGACCATTGGGCCTGAACCAGTAATTCCATCAGCCAAACTTCGACATTGCCACTGGCGTGCAAAGGCTTTTCCAGCTATTGATCAGAGGAATTTCACGTTAAAGTTTGCTGTTACAAAGGATGAATACGTCGTCACAAGTGTTCCACAGTTTTTGCACAACTTTTTGTGCGATTAAAAAAAGATGTGTCTAGCATTTGCAGTAGTTTTCGTAAACTAGAAGGCAATCGTTCCATTATTTCCATTCAAACTTAGCTTCAGTTGCATAATTTTTAGATAGATATTTTAATGAAACTTATAATTTTTGCAAAAGTTGCACAAAGTGACATGACTTTCATTTGTTGAATTGAGTGAAATGCCTATGGTGAAACCACGTTCTTAACCACATAATCAAATGCGAGTCGCGTTAAAGTATTAGAATAAAAACGTCACGTAGAAATGATGCATACCTGGACAGTTTCACCTTCACTTGAAATGATCGACAATATTTTGCTGTAGTCCTTCTCGTCAAAACCAACCGATTTGGTGTTGTCAAATATCCCTAACAGATGCGCCTAGGGAGGACAATGAAAGATAGATCTTTACAGTAAAGCTTTCTTCATGCCAAGTCGATTGCATGTAGTCTGAAAAAACAGCATCTAAATACATTCTTCGTCAATTTAATTCGAGCAAAACTGACAAACTTGTATATTTAGGCCCCTCTTTGATAAGAGACCAGGTTATGCTAATGCCACAAGCTGAAACTAACTCAAGCCAAGTTGGTATGAATAACATTGAAGCACCATTTGCTCCGACCTTTAGTGTGAGTACTTAGCAAAGCCGCAGAGACTGCAGGTTTCCCGTACCTGTATGGTGTGTGGGTCACTTGCTTGGCCAAGAATCTCGAGCAATGCAGGATCAGAAACGAAGAAAAAGCGCGGAAACATTAACCTCTTCTTCTCCAAATACCTGCAGAGTAACATTTTGTCAGTCTCAAATCCTTGAGTAAGTTATAGGTTGAGTATCTACCGCTGCTGTAATTTGAAAGTCTGAATTCTATTGAAAAAAGGAATAACCACAGGTTTCAATTTCCCATATTTGATAATTTTTTATTACGTTAAATAAAACTACAAACAGTCGCTTTTGATTCCACTATATTTGCTGCACCACATGAAATATCCCAAGCAAGAGCCTGCGTCTATAAATCTTCAGCGATTTACGGTACTGACATTTCCAAAATCATAGCAGATTATTCGCCAATAATAAGTCACTTTTGCTACATCTTGTTATGATTAAAAGGCACTGACAATGATTGAAACAAACAGATAGTTCTTGCTAGAAGTCAAAGCGCCTCCTCTTTCATTCGCTTAATTATGTTTGTTACTGGCTATAAGACTCTGCGGGGCAGCGTGTCTCCGTGGCGCAATCGGTTAGCGCGTTCGGCTGTTAACCGAAAGGTTGGTGGTTCGAGCCCACCCGGGGACGCTAGTTTTTGTTTTTGAAAAGTTCGCCGTAGCCTGCGCCCGCAGCCTAATTTCACAATGGCTCACGTTTTCTTTTCAAGGGAGAAATTTATTTGGGCATAACAATTCGTCACTTTCATCGCTGTTACTTATAACATCTCATACACAATGTATTATTTAACAGTCTTTTATTGATAGGAAACCTTATGGGGAGATCTGTGAAAGTTGGGCAAACGGTGTTGGAAAGACGTACTAGCTAGACAATGGGGAACGGTGTTGGAAATTGACATGAAAATCAACTGCGGCGCGGGCTTGGGCCCCTGGCTCTCAGGCCACGATGGGAGGGCCTTTTGGACCTTTGCTGGAAATTTCAAAGCAACATATGTATCAAACAAAATAAATGGATGCCCTTCTATTATGCAATGGCTAGAGTACATCAGAAAATCACGAGGAAGCTAGGGTTACAACAGGCGAGGAAAGGGCCACTTCACATCTCCCACATTGAGAAGGGTTCGTCTCAGCCCTGCTTAATCAGTGACAAATCTGTTTGGCTCACTCACCCACTCAGTGACTTCTGACAAAGCTCCAGTTGCTCCAGCAGGTGGGGAAGTAACTGGCTCAGTGTCTCGTCTCCAACACAGCATTCCACGACGTTCGTTGTCTCGTGTGCTCGTGTCATGATCTTCACCCACGACTTGTCGATGTTTTGGAATCGCTTTGCTTCCTACCATGACAGAAACAAACCTTGCGAATTTCAACTTGGAAATCAAATAGGAACAGTCATGGGTTTACCCAGAACACAGCTATTCATGTCAGGGATCTGGTATTTATATCAAACGTTCATTCATTCATTCATTCATTCGTTCATTCATTCATTCATTCATTCATTCATTCATTCATTCATTCATCCATTAATTAATTAATTAATTAATTAATTAATTCATTCATTCATTCATTCATATGTTCATCCATTCGTTCGTTCATTCATTCATTCATTCATTCACTAATTTATTCATCAACCTATTCATTCATCCATTTATCAATTCATTCGATCATTCAACCATTCATTCGCCAACTTATCTTTGACGTATCAACTATTTTGTTTTGCCCAACGAGAAAGAGCAAAATCCGACTACATATAAAAAACAATACATATGACAATATCCAATCCTCTCTCGCACGCTAGTCCAGCCCAGATGCAGGCGGTAATGAGACCTCACCTTGGGCAGCTGCTTTGCAATATCCCCACCAACAAACACAGCCTCGAGGTACACCCAAAGATTTTGCACAACCAACCAGTTCTCGATTATATCGGAAGTGTTGGATAGTTTATGCACCCAAGCTTGGATGTCCTTTTTGAATGGAGCATTGTATCTGTACAAGGGAACTTAAAGTTACAAGAAATTACAAGATGTAACTGATCCAAACACATTTTGCAACCTATGAAAATATGATAGATTGATAGCTAGTCAATCAATCAATCAGTCAGTCAATCAATCAGTCAGTCAGTCAGTCAATCAATCATTACAATCAGTCAATCAATGAATCAATCACTACAGCCAATCAATCAATTAATCAGGCAAGCAAGGTAGATCAAGCCAATCAATCCTTTGATCACTTGTATTAGAGTAAAGAAACCTGGACCTGCCTGTTGCTCATAAGTGATCCAAGCACCATCAGGCTGTCTTCTAGAAATGCGACGATTTCTGTTGTTTCATTTCCTTTCAGAAGCAACTCTCCTCTACTTTTGAACGTCGCAAAGGAGAATTCTTGTGCTCTCCAATCGACAACCACTTGATGTAATTTTGCTTCTATGTCTTTCTCTTTCACAGCCGATATGCAAATATCCTTGAAGGTATTTCGACAGTTTAGCAAACAGTTTGCAGCTCACAGTCGAGGTAGATTCTATTTATATTCTAAGGAGCTCTCTGCGCATAAGGGATTGTGACAAATCTATAGGTAATGATCCTGTTTCACTCCTTTTTGAAATAAGAGATAGGAGGCTACATGCTGCATAATGAACTAAAACTGAGTGCAAGTGAAGTGAACATCTTTCAAACATGCAGCAATTTGCACTAGGCCTAGTTACCTCAATGTCCTCTTTCGAATGCAAAAGATCTGCTTCCATGATGTTCCGCAGGGCAAAGTTCTCATTATCAACATCAAAATGGTGCCCTGTCAGTTCTCCAATGCGGTTCCAATGCCTTTCCTTCATGGCTTTGTTAGCCATCAACTCCAGAAGTGGGCAGCATTCGCTGAAGTCGTCAATCTTCTTCTTGAGGTCATTAAACGCTTGCCAATCTTTCAAGGCCTTAGGCAATCTTCGGCACCTGCATTAATGAAAACATCATGGTCTCAACGTGGATTTTCAACACAGAACCAGAGCACACGCTTTTGACTTCCGACACCCTTAACTTGACATCAGTACTTGTGTCTAGATTCTTTATATCACTTTCAAGGTGCTACAAAATGACGCTTCCATACAGACAAGCGCCCAAATTGCAGTTTCAGCTTTTATAACCAATAGAAAACTATTCAAATAAAAATAAATTTGTAAAATACAAAACTGTATGTAATTCAGTTCTTTGACTGATGTGGCCACTGTGCCTTAAGAATTTCAAATGAAATGAAATGAAAAAGGAATGAAATATTGTTATACCACACCATCATGACAAGATAGATTCCTAAATTTGATAGAAATATTGGCAGCTATTGTCGTTAAAGAATGGAACTTCTGAGACATAATCTGATGTTTGGGCCCCACCTGTTCTGATAATCGAGCAAATCTTGGTTGATTTTCTCAATGTCCACTTCATGCCACAAAATGTCATAGTACCCATTGACTGTAGTGATCACTGAGTTGTACAGACCATACAACTTCTGCAGTAGGCCAAGCTCCTTCTTGATTCGCATCAGCTCCGGGTAATCTGTGATAGGTAAGCCGAACAGATCCTCTCCTCCGTTGTATGTTTGGTATTGACGCCAAAGCGTATCGAATTTGGTCTAGAAAGATACAAAGCAGGAGCTCGTAAACAAGAAGCACAAGAGAATACTATTAAAAAAACTAAACGAAAGAAATAATTGCTTTTAGAGCAGAGTAACAAAACAGTAAAGAGAGGCTTGTAAACCACAGAAAAAAGGCCTGCTGGCCTCACTCCCTCCTTGCTTTGCCCCAATTACATTTCTTCCCATTTGCAGAAAAATGATATTATATTAAACTAGAGTATTATGGCTGGAAAGATATAGAGTCGACATCGTTAAAAAGTAGGCCTAAAATAAGTTCATAGAATACCTGGAAAGCGCTTAGACGATCACTTGCTTCTTGTGGATGAAGACCATTGACCATGGGGCCATTCTGTTGAATAGGGATAGAATATTTCAAAAATGATTTGTGGCCTTTCACTAATAGTTATTGTGCATTATTGTACAGCGCAATTTATAATTAGGATGCAGTGTCGATATTTCATTCAGGGTTGAATCTAGACTGCAGGACAGTTAATCAATATGTTCATAAAAAAATCAACGTTTTAACTTTGAATGAACTATCACGTTAGACATTTGATGATTAGAAATATCCACCTTGTGGTGAGAAAGTTCATAAATCATATATTTGACCGGCTTTACCGGAGATACAAAACTTCCATTACAGTAACATAATGCATGCAATAGTGGTTTGAGTGTGATGCTCTCTTCATTTTGCTGTCTTTGTACTTGATTGGTACAACAAAGATTATGACTATACATTCAGCTCTTTATCTGTACTTTGCAGTGGTAAAGCAAACATGGAACAAGACAACATTTATTATTACAAAACATACTTGATCATAATCGCCGTAGAAACAGTCAGACTCGGTTTTGAACACCTCTACACGGGCAAGCAAGTCTTTCTTGAATGTCGGCTGAATCTTGACAAGCTCAGATTGGACAGAGTTCTTGAGAGATAAAAAGAGGAGTGGAAGTTGCAGTAGATTGGAACAACAACCGATCGACCTTTCATTATATCACACCGGCAAGCGCATATTATATACATTCTAGCAAAGGCATAGAATAATATGTCTAACCTAACCAAAGCATGGTAATGACACAACAGGTAAGAGACATGACATCATTTTAAGTTGAATGTAACACAGCTTTGCATGTCAGCCATTTAGCGTTGATGAAAGAAGGCTTAAAAAGCCAATTGACCAAAAACGTTGACTGCTTACTTACAGATTGTTGGAGAAGTTTTTGAACCGAATAACGCAGTGAATCAACTTTGTTTGACTCTTCTTGGGGAAAGGCGATACCAAAGGAATTCAAAAGACTGTAGGACTCCTGGTGGGGGAAAGAAAATGATTAAGTGAGTTGTGTTAGTGAGCAAGTGAAAATTAGAGCATCAGGTGGCAAAGGGCGATAGCTGGTGCGCAAAGGGGACCAGGCAGGGTTTCAAAGAAGAAAGATAGAAATCATCACCACTCCAGTCAAGGCTATCCACACTCTAATCTAGAAGCAAATTTCACGAATTGGGGAAATCTGAAATATTCGATTTTACGCGCGATTTGCTAGTAAACAGATGGCAATCATCTACTTGCAGGGCAAGCTCTACTTTTGTTCATGAAAATGGGCAAATATTGCGGTTGGTAGACCTGATTGCATTAATAGTTGATTGCATAGACAGGAATAGCGATTGCTTTGATTCCGAATGGAAGCGAAGTCTCCTGTATGCATTCAACAGTTGTATGACGAGGTGGCTTGTACAACCCTAATACCTCAATGGGACCGATCTCGGTATCGATGCGGATCTCGTTGTTCCGTATCTCGGTCAATGCCGCCATTGCGAACCGGACATCGTCCAAGTCTTTGATCGGGTGTGACAGGCGTCTGGAGTAGTCCGCGATGAACTGGACAATCACATCAAGCTTCTCCTTGTACTTGGCGTTCATGCTGCGCCCTAGCGCCACTTTCCAGTTTTCTGCTTCAACACTCAGCGCGTACTTCAATGGTGCTGTATGAAGAAAAATCGTGAACAACTATATAGTTATCATGAACATGCAAAATTACATTTAGACTTGTTTATGAGAATTCCTCAAATTGTAGAACTACAGACGATATCTTTGGTAAGCAAAAAACGCAATCCTGTTTGTATTGAGCATTACCTACATTTTACAGGCAAGGACAATATTATAAAATTATCTCTTTTGTCATACACTGCAATTACCTGGGTATTCTAGAGAAATATTTTCAAACGGATAACTTTCTCCTCTCGATATACAATTTCTGGACCATACCCGCAAAATTTCATTCATTGACTGCGATATTACCCATCATTCAAAAAATACAACTTATCTTTAATTGAAGTCCGCATCACATTAAAGAAAAATAAGCCTGTAAAACTACCACATCAACACAACTACTAGAACATCTTGGAATATCGCACTTTGGTGAACTAAGAAGGAGGCTTCTCGTACACACCTGTGCTTAGTTGTAGCGTTCTTTGTCCGATGACATATCTCTCTGGCAACAGCTTTATTTCACTTTCAATATCCTTGTACCGAAGTATCTCAGCCTTGAACTCAGAGAGAATTGGCTCCGACTCTACGAATTCCTGTTCAAGATCAACATGCATCAATGGTTTGCATTCAAGATTTGAATACACAAGACATAGTGCTGATACTAGGTAAATATAAATATGTATGGAATATATTACACATATTAGACCATTGAACCTCAGTGATTTAGCATTTTTGCCTAACTGACTGCAAAAGTTTGCCTGCTCACTATCTGAAATCATCTTATGATTTAGTTCAAAGTACCTTGATTTTCAGTTCCCGATCTTCCTTCCACAGAAACATGTACTTTGCAAAGACATCCAGGTAGTTGACTACTTCCGCCTTGGTGGAGCTGACGGCTGATGACAACATCATGGTGATTTTTGTTGTGTCTTTGTGCTCAGCAATGTACTTGTAGTAATTCCTTTGCTTCTGAGACAGTGCATCTGGCAGTAAACATGTGCTCATACATGATAATGCTCAGTTTTTGTTCAAAATGAAGCAATTCGAAGAAATGTTCAAGTTTAATGCTTAGATAGACTTTTAAACTGGCGTTCATGGATTTGAAAATTAAGAGTAGCTTATTTAAAGTCAAAAGCAATACCATTTTCCTTTTGAGACCACGAGGCAACATTGCGACTAACATTTAAAATCAACTTGATGCCCTCATTCAAGCTGTGCTGAACATCCTCGATTGTTGGTTGAACCACCTGTGTAAGAATAGCAAATATAGTCACTCGATCCTGAATACAAGACCTTTAAAAACTGGCAATACAGCCATAAATGACAGATCTATTTTCTGGCTCGAATAACAAACGTATAAGAGGATAATGCAAGCATAGATCTGCACTAAGATATTCAACAGTATTAGGTCTATTCAGCTTTATGCCTTTACAAAGAGTTCAAACGCAGATAGAGTCTTAGTGACAAGATAATAACAATCTGGCTATGAAGTCCTCACACGCAAATAAAGTTAATCTAGTTTTTTCGGCGTTAGAAGCGAAAAAAAGCAGCAGCTTACCACGTTAGGAATGACGAGAGACATGTCAGCAGTGAAGCAAGCTGTTTCCTTTGCAGCTGATATGGAGATGCTTGATGTAGCGTTCCTTCCATAGTTCCGATTAGAAGACCTAAAGCGCAAATGAAACCCACGTGAGCCAACATTTAAAGAACAGTTACTCTTGTTGCGATGGACAGATGATGCTTGGAATTTTGAATGGATAGCTACTCTTCACTTGCTTAGTGTTTAATTTACTTGTAATATAGTTTAGTGTGGTGAAAACGTTAGAGCCAGAGTACTATAGAAGACATAGATGGCAATAATTCTAGTTCCTAATGTGACAAGAAGCTAGTATGCATTCTTCCCTTTCTTTTGCATGGATATTGCTAAGTCTTTGACTTCAAGACAATCAACTTGGATGAAAGCAGCTGATAAAGTGAAAATTCTGTTGGATAAGGCCTTGCAAAGACCGCAATCAATTGCAAAAATCGCAGACTCGGTTAAGCTAAGTCGGAAACAACAATTTTTGCAATTTTTCTGTGCTTTTGGAGACTTTTTATTTAGTGTATTATCAAAATAACTATCAAAAAGTAATAAGGTTAATTTAAGCAATAGCAATACTTTTGCAATAGCAATACTTGAAGTGCATAATTGTCAAACCAAGGATACATACGCTGGAAAGACGCGGCGCTTGATGGCATCGAGAGAATTGCGGATGCAGCGCAGGAGGCTGTCCACCAGTTTGTTGTTGAAGAAGTTCGCGAGCTCCTTGGTCTCCTCCTCCATCTCGTGCTCTTGGTGCAACAGCCTCTCTCTGGCAACCTTCTGTTCGTGTGTCTCGTTTGGAGGCACTATCGTAGGGTCTTTGGCTTGCGATTGGGCTTTCAACGTGTCATACGTGGCCTTGAAGGTTCCCAACAGGTCACACACGGCCTCCTCAACGCGATTGCTGATTGTCTGGATCTTCACAGAGGCTTGGTCACAGATTTCCTTAAGAAAAATGTTTTGCCAGCATTTCAATGAGGACAGACAATGAGGAAAACTTGACAAGTTGGCAAGTAGTGAGCTCGTGGTTGGTTACCAAAATAGCACCGCCATTAGCAAGCCTGATACTTCTACAGATCGTTTAAGGTTTTATATAGGCTTCTATCACAGCAGGCACAATACGTTGTTTCGAAGTAAACTGAGGTTTTGAATTACGACTACCTACTTGTGTGAAAAGTAATGCATTTTCTTATTTTGTGCAATCAACAAAATAGTGGATTAAGATCGGGGAATTTATAAACACCATTTGTATAGTGTCATATAGAACATAAAAAACAAAGAAATACAGAAAAAAGAATTACATTTTTTCTCATTTTTAGCAGGGACCATTTAAAAGAAAAGCATCTAGTATTAACTAAGACGAAAGCCAAGAAAGAAATTCTAATGGTGTAGAAAACTGCAAGGATGTTGAAAACATTCACGGCTACTAAAGTAACCAAAGTATGCTAATGGGAAAAAACAAGACTGAAGGACATACTTTTGTGCGGGATAGAAATTGGCCAACGGGCCATGCTTCCTCTTCTGGCAACTCGCACAAGGCAATCTCACTGATCTGCTGGAGGCCGGCGTCAATTCTGGCATCCTTCACATCCAGAATCTGTATATTTTGCGTTAGAGTGGCATTTTAAGTTGGAGTTGAAGCAAAATATAAGAAGAAAGCTATTGTTTGGAACCAACATTTTGAACTTTTACATAAAGTTTACATGGCATTTGACATTTTCCCTTTTTCGTTGAAAAATAATTTCTAGCCTTTCACCAATTTAATGTTGATTGCATGTTTTGAAGTGTATGTACTTGAACTACAGTTCCAATATAGGAGATGGGGAGATTCGAATTTACAGGGCAACATAAGACTCAAAACTTTTGTCAAAAATTGTAATTAATAACTTTCATAATTTGGTACATTATTATAAAAGTCATGAACACTTTCAATGAACTCTACCAATCTTGGAACCATAAAAACAGTATTTTTAGAGTAGACGTCTTGGATGCGAAAAGCGCCTTTGAAGAAGGAAAAATGGCAGTTTGCACAGATCTTACCTGTTTCATGAGCAGGCTGACATTTCTGAGCACGTCGTGAACGTGTCCGATGTATCGGTTGATGTTGAGCGAGTTCCAGTTGAGCAATGTCAGTCCAGGGCTGATCGTGGCTTCAACCTAGAATTCAAATGCCAGCAAGCACTTGGCTAAGTAAACTACACAGAGCAAACGATTGCATTTACATGACAGTGAACACGAATATTAGACATGGCTTGAAAAGATGACAGTTAGGTAACATTTTAGTGACAATATGAGATTCTGACGTTCAATGTCTAAAACCACCAGCTTTTGAGTTAGCATTATCCGCCAATATTTCAGTATTTCACGCTCACTGAACCCGCTGAAAGCATGATGTCTCATTTTTTGCCAAAAAGGGTTGAATTCACAAGGAAAACGAGCAACAACATTGCAGCTCTGCCGTTCATTAGCAGCACTCACCTTGTTCATGGAAGGCTTCATTAATCCAACGAAGATGGTTGGAATAGACTCTTTCAATTTTTCATATTCTTGAATCATCACCTACATATTGTGCGAGATAAAAGCTATGATTACGATTGAGAAACATTCAGGATTATAGGGCACATCAGGGTATCTTTTTCAACTTTTACTATTCCAAATTATTTTTTCTGGCCTTGCTTGCTATCTTACTGAAAGAATCATAAATGAAAATTTTAGAATTTGATCATTCTACTTTTTAAAATCATTGCGAAATTTGCGAATTGGCTCATGAATTCTGAAGTCAATCTATTTGTCTAATTTTAAATGAGTATGTAAAGCTATAAGTTTACACGGATAATGCTAAACTGTTCTAAAAATTATTACGAATAAACGCCCTTTTACTGTTGTAGAGGGATCGAGGAATGCAGTAGGGTAGAATGTTATTGCAACATGAAATGTGAAGGAACGAGTACCTGTAGTCTGTTCTCGGTCCTCTTCAGGCCTGTCTTTCTCAGAATGAGCTCCCTGGCTGCCTTGGGCACATCCAAGCTCATTTTCATCATGCAGTCAGTCTCTCTAATAAGCTCTATGATCATAGGGTCGAAATTTACGTAAAGTCTTCCCGTGTCTGGGTGTCGCACGAGCAAAGTTGCTTGAAGCCCTGTAAAAATGGGTAAGACACGTTAGGAGTCAGAAGAGGAATAATTGAAGCATTCCCGAGAGTGACAGCCTCGTTCAAGATCGTTGATAAACTACTTCAACTCTTTATACACCATATAACTAAGCTGATATCTGGTTACCTTGGAAAGCTGTGCCTAAAGCGAATACAAAGCTCTTGCTACATGTATGGAAATATCACTGGTAACCATCATTTAATGCTAAAAATACAAAAACTAACGAACATCGGATTTCTAACTGTTTCCTGCTTGATTTAAAATTATGTTGGTATAGTTAGACTTTAGTTAGACTGTAGGAGTTTAGTTAGATTCCGTCCAGAATAGCGGCCATAAAAAGGAAGGATAATAAGAAATGAATTTAAAAACAAGAAAATTGAGTTTATATTTTCGTCGACCCACCACTTTTCACACCATCAATCTGTCGCTTCCATGCTTCAGCATAGACAATTTCGAACTGCAACAACGTTGTTGCAATATTGTTGAAAGTTTTGATTGTTTTTAATGAATCGGGTTTCTTGAGCAATTCATGGCGCTTTTCAAAGTAGTTCATTGGGTCTCTAATGCGCTTCGTGAGCTGTTTGGACCACGAGATCTTGCCGGCAATAGGTGGGAGGTCTCGAGCCACTGGAGGGTCTTGCTTGAGCTCTTCGTAAACCTGAAAAAGATTTGCACGCAATCTTTTGACATACTTAATTTTATTTAATTTTCACGATTTTCACTATGGCTCTATATTATAATTGCGGCATATTCACAATTCTAAAGTTGCCAGACAAGCTTCACTGGGTCAAGAAACCATACGGGTTTAACGAGCACAAGTAAAAGTAATATACTTTTGAAGCATTAGAAATGCTACACGAATTTTGGAAGCTTTATTGCTCAACCCACAAAACACCTAAACAACCAACCGAAATAAAGACTTTAATTGAGGTCTAAAATCTGAATTGCAAGTTAGGATTTTCCTGTTATTGAATAATGATTCTCCAATTACCTTCCCAACTACTTCGATTTCCTTTCCAAAATGATGAAAAAGCTTTTCATATTTTTCATCAATGGTTTGCATCAATGTGTCAATGTTTAGCTGCTCAAATCTATTGGACATAAATGAGGTAATAAAAAAATAAAATAAAAATAAAAAATTGAAATAAAAAGCATAGACGTCTGTGTGGGATAGTGGCAAATGTGAGGATGGAGAGAAGTAGACAATCAAACTACACAATGTTCAAGCCAAAAGAATTATTCGACTTAACTAGCAGAAAAAGATTCGTGGACGGAAAATGAGTACGGAGTAAAGATATGTAGCTTTGCTGCAGTTAGTGCAAAAAAGGAACGAATTGAGGAGAATTCTAATAAATGCCTGAAATCTAAATAGATATTCTTGATTTAAGAATATATGAGACAAGATCTAAGCCAGTCAATCTCCTATAGCATATTAAAAGAATTAGAGAGTTCCATCTTGCTGTGTCGCTCAGCTTACCTTTGCAAAAGCTGTAGAGCTTGGGTTGTTGACATTTTTCTTGAGAACACGAGGTCAATGAAGTGATGCATCTGAATCTTAAGAAGGCAAGGAAAGACAATTTAAAGGGACGAGTTAGATCAAACTCAACTGTATTTAATCATACCGAGTGCATAAATTTAAAGCAAACAAGCATTGAACGTCGATGGAAATTATTGGTAGTGATAATTCTGCTTCCAGTCAAATGTCACCATAGGATTCTTCTTCTATAATGAGCAGCAGCTTGTTATAATAACTTTATGTACACTCTGCTGACAATAGTAAAAGACAACCAAGGACAAGTCTAATTGCGTTAGACCATAAGCTTTTGCTATGCTGAAAATTTTATTCAAGGGTCAATAGCGCTAATAGAAGCAAAAGCACCACACTTATAGATGCCCCATTTGGTAATATCAATCAATTCAAACATCTTGGCATTGTATCAGAAATCTCAACGAGCACATAAAATGACCCTTACCTCAAGCTCAGAAATTTGCCTTTTGAACTCTTCATAGTCATGATCGAAGTCAATTTTTCGATGGTCAAGGATGTCGTATGGCTTCTTCTGCATGCTCTTGAATATTGTAGAGAACTTCTGGGCAATTCCTTCTATTCCCTCGATGTTTGACCTTGTCAAAACATTATATGAGTCCAGTGTGGTCATCAGCTCACTTATCTTTAGATGAAAGGAAATTATGAGTCGACTTATAGGTTTAGACAAAGTGAATAAATCAAGATTCAGGAAGGTAGAATTTTCTGGCATCTCAACAGTAATTTAAAACTTAAGCCTCAATGTAACTAGAGCTTTAGTAATTACTTGTGCAAAGTAAATTATTTCCTCGATAAACACAAGTTGATTTTTAATCAAGAGAAATAATCAACTTTGGCATTGTGCATAGTCCCCAGTTTGTGCACAGACGAAGTGTGTTCTGTAGATCTAAATACTGTATATCATTTGCCAGTCCAAAGTCCAGTCAAATACTGTATAAAAAGTCCCGAGTTACCACTTCAAAGATCATTTGAACTATAAAAAAGTGAGTATATGTGTCTTCGAAAGAGGTTTTACTTCTATTCAAAGCTTGTTCATTAACACAATGTTTTGGAATAAAATGGCCAGTAACTTTTTTATGCTACTGAATTAGATTTGCAAACATGAGTCAATAGCCACAAACTAACAAAACTCAGGGTAAATAATCCTCAACCCATTTGCACCTTCTGAAGCCTTCTGCAGAAAGTGTCAAACTTCCCAAAGATGTACATTTCTGAGAACTCGAAGGGCCTCTCGCTGGACTGCTCCATGCTCTTCTTTTTCGTTCTCTGGTAGCTAGCCTGGTACTCCTCGTTCAGGCGGATACACTGCTTCATCTTCAGTATCAGCTGTGGTCTGTCTTGGTCCCAAACACGGTACTTACCCCCGTCTGTGATGTGCTGGCGACAGGCTGATACCATTTGATTTGTTACCTGAAAGATTTAAAGCCTCACTCAATGCATTTGCGTTATTTAAGGGGACCTAATATACAGGAAATATGCAGGAGACTTTCTTCAATTTCCATTTTGCATTATAAACTAACATTATTATTTTAAAACTTAGCTTAAACGATTGGACAACCTCAAATTAAAAGTTCTGGCCATAGCAAAATATATATCTTAGAGATGTTTTTGTCATTTATTGAGTTTCATTGGGGGTGGAATTCACTTTGCTAGCCAAGATATGAATGCATTGAAGCATCAATTAGATGAAGTATCTTTTTTATCAGAGGATGACGGGTAATCCATAATGCTGCAAATCAAAGCCTAACACCTCCTGCAATTCGGACAAACCTTTATAAAGAGTGACGTCATTCTTTGAGATGTGTTGTAGTACTGGGAAACTGTGTGAATCATCTGGATAGCATTGATGAGTTTAGGTATGCTGTCGACCATATTTATCTAAATGAAATAAACAGAAGAAAACATTTTTCATTAAGAGAAAGAGAAAATAGATTTTCAAATATGATAAAAAAATGAAAGAAAATGTATTCTGAAATTGCATGCAATGGCAAGAGTGTTGATGAAAGAGCGGCAAAAGAGTACTTAGGCAAATTCTCATTAGTAACGGTCATACAGCCTAAGACTTAACAATAGCTCTTTTTCAAAGTGACTTCTTTCTCGGAGAGACAGTGTCACTGAACAGAGTTAAGTCAAATCTCTATTTTTAACAAACCAATTTCAAGGTATGCAATTACAGGGTCACTTTGGTACAGCGGCTCGCATATTTTCTCCAGTGTGTACAGGTACTTCACATTATCCTTTGCTTCGTTGGCTGCATCGGTTATTCTATTATCCAACATTCTCCAAGTCTGAAAAAGAAAAATATTCAGGAAAGTAACTTTCTACATAATATACAACCACTTATTTCAGAAATAACTGTTATGCCAAGACAGTTTGCACATAGAAAACATACCTTTAAAACTTTTGACTTCGCCACTACCAAAATCCCGATAGCAGTCTTGCACTGTTTAGCTTTGATCTGCTCGAGAAGGGAGTTGAATTTGGCCATACGCTGTCTCCAGTGCTGCAGTTCGGCCATGGGACCGGCATCGTCTGCTTCTTTTCGCATTTGTTCACTTTCGACGAGTACCTGAGCAAAGCAGCAATGCATGGTTCACTTTCAAAAAGTCGATAACATCTTAGTCATCTATGACCAAGGCTTTACAAGCATTCCAACAAGAAGAATTAAACAAATTACAGCATCTCAAAATGAGAGTTATCTTAGTGACTTTCTCGAGAAGCTGTTTCTATCTAAAGATTAATAAATCTTTCAATTTGATTCAAGTTCTGTCATGTAATGACCAAAGGCTCTTTAGATTTCATACGTTTTCTGTCTTATTATATTTTTTTTGTGGTAGATGGAAAGACAGACATTAGTCTGTACCAGTTAATAGTTTTTTGTGGAAAAAGCTGGCGGGGTGTAGGAAAAACTCCTTCCGCGATTCAGCAATGAAACAAGTTCAAATACAGCGCCAAGACCATTATAATAAACACATACATCTCTATCTACATCTTATTTAACATGAATTACTTTCTTATTGATTAACCAGCACCACAAAGGACATTTAATAAGCGATTGTTGTTCGTACTTGCTCGATTTGCTTGCTCCAAACATGAACAAGATCCTCTATTCCAGCCAAAAGCTCGGGATTATTCGCTACCAACATGTAATCGGACGGCGATTGATAATCATCTGGACATATCACTTCACAGTTCTGTAACTTTACTCTATCGGTGACTCCCTGATGTGCAACTAAAAAAACGGCATTGTGAAGAGATTAACATTGACAAATGAGAAAGCCCTATCTTTTTTTCAACATGAAGCATGATAATCCACGTCTGCTCTAGAAACGTGAAGCTGATTTTTGACCTGAACTTGATCAAAAGCTACGAAAGATCATGCAAATCTGTAGTATAGCGACATCAATCGGAGCATAAGACTCAGAGTATATATTGAAATGCCCTGGCAGGATATTATTGCACATGTCCTGCTATCTTTGCAATCCTATTGATTAATCCTCCAAATGGTGAAAACGGAAGCAAACATAGTTGGAAGCAATAATCAGCCTAGACTCACAGTCAAGGTAGCTAACGAAGCCATCAGCAAACTTGATGAATTCGTCCTTTGCTGCCAGGCCCTGAGGGCTTTTGTTCAAGTCTCCCCAGTCTTTGTAGCTTTTGAGAGCTGGCACAAAGACGGACGACAGTGATTTTGCCAAGGCTTGGAATATGCTTACATCTCCATTGCAGTCAATGCTGCCAAAACAGACAACCTGCGAATACAATGCACGCAATGTGTTCAATGAAAGTTAGAGGACCCCAACCCAAAGCAAAGAAAGGTAGAAAAGAAATAGAAAAGAAAGAAGCAGTTGATAAAAGAAATAGGATCAAGAAAAATCTGTAGAGGCAACAGTAGAGAGTGTTTGTAGATGTGAATGATTTTACTTTAGAAGGAGAAACGATGAGAAAATACTTTCGTGGAAGCAAAAGTACGAGAACAGTACCCACCTCATGCATATTTCGTATTTTTAATTCCTTATTCGGTTCGCTTCGAACAAAGTACATGAGCAAGCCCGTCAGTTTGTCGGAGAGGCAGTCCGTCACAATTAAGTGGTTCGGCTTGCCATCCTTTGGAAGATTCTGGAGCGTACGTGCTCTCACTTCGGTGACTGGAAACGTGGCAATAGCAATACACATTGGACAAGGAAATATAGGAAAAATAGGTGTATCATTTAGAACAAGCAAAACATTATTATCTACATTAGGTCACAGCATATGTCTCTACAAACTCATCTACAAAGTCCTTACAAACTGACAACTCAAAGCAAAAGTAATTCGACAAACTGTTTAAATAGCATAGCCTAAAATATTTGCTACTGGGCCAATTTCCGACAAATTTAAACTATTTAAAAAATGTACCCAAATGGTACAACAAAGTTCTTCTTTGGATAGCTGCAATTACTCTAAATGAGAATTGGAATTGAGTTAACGTGCTATGAGATTAAATCAGGTTGCCAAATGATAATTTCAATTTTACTGACTCAAAACATGAAATAACTTTCAGTCCCTTACCGCTGCCATACCCATCGCAGCTCTGGTAGAAGAACACTAATGTCCGGCGACCATTCTCTTTCGTAAAGTCTTCCAGCAACTCTACTCCCTATGCAATTGAAAGCAGCAAGTTCACTAGAAAATCACTAGGCAGCTTGAATGAAGAAACAGACCGGTTGTTATGTTCTACTGTTAGAAAAGAAGCATAATTTAGTTTTCGTGGATTTAGCAAGAAACCATTGCACTCTGAAAATATTCATCACTTTATTATCAAAGTATTCATTCATCATGAATATTGCAAAGCACTAAGCCCATTACAGTTGACTTTTAAATGCTGAATGTCGTTCTGGATGTACTTATGATGATTGGCAATAATTATGTGATTGATATTAATACTAAGAAACGTGAAGTAGCTTGGCCCTTCATCATGAACATTATTTCCTTTGCTGGCTATCGCACGGTGCTCAATGTCCTGAAGGTAGAATTTGAACAAGTGCTTTGTGGTACAAAACTTCACAATTGCTAGAAAAAGCGGAACTATTTTTCGCGAACTATTTTTCGAATTTTACTCGCTTTTGATACATGAACCAGGACGGTTCTTTGTTGTATCTCTTTGTTGTATCTCTTTGTTTCTAATTCCTCAGCATAGTATAACATGCGTATAATAAATATTCAAGTTCCGTATACGCTGAAAGTTCATTTATAGCACTCACAGTCTTATATCGAGGAAGAAGATGGGGCTGGTGGAAAGAATTCGAGGTTATTAAGAGCACTGTAGAAAAATCAAGAAATATTTGCTGCTTAAGGACTTATATCTGGAGAAGCTACCATTTCATACCGTGGACACAGAAGCTCTTAACTTAATTCTAGAAGCCAAAATAGAAGTCAATGGGGTACATCATGTGCTGTTCCAAAAACAAGATTATAACATCCCTTGTTTTCCTGGTTCAGACTGCCTTATATCAGACTTTATTCATGTACTCAGCTTCTGTTTTGCATTGCAAAGACGAGTCGCGCGTCACTACTAGATGCAATGGCCTATCAAAGGCTACGTCACATCACAGGCAGTGACAGGCTGCATAATCCTTTAAATAAAGACATAGGCCTTCTGTTTACAGCTTGCAAATGGAGCTTCTCTACCAGGTGGTCCCACTTTTGGTATAGATAGAAATGCTTCACATTGCTTCAGAAGAAATGATGAAATCCATTCGTTCAATATAAGAAACCGTCTTTTATTGACTATACCATGAGCAATGTCAAACAGCGGACAACGAAGATTCCTTTACAAAGGCGCAAGTAACTTTAAAGGCATTGAGTCATGATAAATGGAAAGCGTATACCCAAATTGCAAGAATTGCTGAGTCATTATGATAGCTCCATTAACCTGATTGGCTGTCCAGCAAACTGCACACATGATGATTTAACCTCGCAGTTGATGTCCGATCACATGAAAGCCGATTTATCACATGAAAACAGACAACAGCCCGTTGAAAACCGCTATTTATCATGAATCAATGCTTTTAATGAACTACCAAACAGCATTAGAAATGAGCCAAATCTCCACAAATACAAAACTGCTGTTCACGACTATATCAGTGGATCTTTTGAGAATTAATTATACTTTATTTCAGATAGACATCAATTCATCATATTTCATTTAGCTTTTATATCATATCTTTTGGCATTTATGTATTAACTTATTGCTTAAGTCTTTCCCATTGATTTTGGTAAATTTGTAATTTTTCCTTTACGCACAACGAAAAACCATGTAGATGGAATTGTGTTTAATGTCATATCGTATCGTATATCATATCAGATAGCAGTTCCACTTAGAACGGTTCTATGTACTATGTAAACATAAGGCGTAACTGTATTCATTTTAGCATGGTTGCAAATTGGACTGGCCCAGTATAAACGCAACCTTAATGTTAAGTTTGGAGAGAACGATACATTGTGGTGAGCAAAGCGACAAACCTGTTCGCAGTCCAAGACGAACTCTTCCACGATTGTTGGATCTACGTTCAGCTTCAAGGCGACGATAGACATCAATTGTCGATGCTCGGGGGTGATAAGAGCCTTTCTGGCATCTCTTGAAATCTTCTCTCTTTGCTAGGATAAAGTCACACGAATTGTTACTAACGCCTTAAAACATTTCAAGGTGAATTTGCACCTGCAGAGAACACGAGAAACAGCAGCTAGAACTTTCAAATGAAGCAAAAGCCCTTAGAGTTCAAGTGACTTTGTAAAATGAATACACTTTAAGCTTGAAAATAGTATATTTACACCCTCAAATAAGAAAACAGTCTATTCTATAATTACATTAAACTGTCTTGTGCATTAATTTGTTGGGCTTAAAAATAATTTTGGAGTTTAAAAAGGGCCTAATTCTTCCCATTTGTCAGGCTACTATGAAGTTCTTACTTTTTTCTCCTTCACTGATTCAGAACACACAGGGTGTACTGGCACCTGAGAGAGTTTTCTTTTGGCACCCTTTCCTCTGCTGTTTTCCTTCGCTGACATTTTACTGAAATTAGACAAATTTATTTGCTTTAAAGCAAAAGGCACTGAATCGAAGGAAATCTTGGTTATATTTTTAGATTGACTGGCATATATTCTATTACAAAGGCACATTTCATCTGAGGCAAAAGGTAAGTTTTTGAGAGAAAATACATTCGGCTTGTGATTCATTTTGATCCTACCTCCAAAACCATTGAAGAAAATAGTATCAATTACTTATAATTAATTGAAGTAACGGGATAACCCTATAATATCGGCATCGAGGTAACGAACAAAGAGCTCTTTGAACACGACCTTACCTTATTTAATTGACCATTTGCTAAACCTTGGATGGCTTCCTTTTCCACTCACTTTTGAAACACATTTATGAAAACTTCTGCAACAGTGATTTAGTTTCTATGGTGAATAAAACGCCATCGTGTTCGCGTCAGCAATTCGAATAGAAAGCGCGGGAATTTTCCGCAACAAAATCACGGTATCCAAAAAGGCCATTCCTCCTTAAACAAAGATAAATGAAATTTGACCAAACAATTCAAATTTAACATTCTCATGAAAACCTAGAATGGAAGGGTATATGTAGTTTGAAAATACTAGAGGAACTGCCTGATTAAGCGATATGCATAAACACAATGGTATAATAAATTTCGGGTATATTGGTGATTCTCTAAGTTTGAATTGTTGTGACACCCAGAAGCTTATGCAAAACTCAAATATCTATTGTGGCTTAAAAACGTGTAATTTTGATACATTAACCAAGCTGGACAATGACAACCTTACTGCATATCGTTTGAGGTGCGGTTTTCAAGGTTCGAATTTCCCTAAAACTTGCTCCAATAATAGAATTTCCGGGCTTTTCCAGTAAATTCGACTTGTCTCCATAAACATTGTGCACTATAAAACTATCCATTAGATAATCTTCATTTGGGGGCAATGAAATTATTAAAATGACTACTTTCAAAATGGTATGCAAATATAGGTCTAGGTTTTATAGACCATAAAGGATGACTTTCTGGAGAAAAAACAACAAAAACAAAACCAATGAGTACAATTTTGCTTGCTTTGTAGCGGTATTTGAAATCTTAAACAGCTAAAAACAATGATAATAGCCTATACGTATATACCTTAAAATTTTACCTAAAACTGAAATATATGTACAATAAAACAATTAAGCAAGCATTACAATACTCCAGAAAAGGGGTAGGAAATGTTGATTTCCATCAATTAACATGGTTTACATTAAACGTGAAAGCAAGCAAAGAAGCAAACATTTATTTACATACTCATGACAAATCATACACAAGAATAATACAAAAAACAAATACAACTAAAAGACAGAGAGCAACAGTAAAAAGGAATTTATAAAAAACATTGGATTCTGGCTTTTCTTCTCTCATTCCTGAAGATCTCAAAATCTTTTTAACAGGACTGCTTTTCAAAGAAAGAACTCTGTGATTCTTTGTCTTGAGGTTGTCGTTTGTTGAAGAATCGTCTTGTACTACCATATTTCCTTCGCTGCCCTCAAATAACTGGCGTGCTATCAGTTAACATAATAAAAGTTACACTAAATATGAAATTACACAAAGGGCAGAAAACCAACAAGGGTTTTTGCTTCTCTTAACTTCTTTACGACAGTATACAAAACAATTAATTTATGTATCTTGGCTACAAAACTTAAAATCATTAGGTCTTGCAAAAGAGATACCTGAATTCAAAAAAGAAATAAGATTTCTGTCATCTATATATTGATATTTATATCATTGATTTACATTCATTTATTTTTATCATTATTTTGCTTTGAAAAATTCAAAACTAAATTGAAAAAAATATAAATAAAGTATCAACTACATACTATACAGAAATTGATATGCACAAACCTTTAAACTTGTTTATCTGTTCAAAAAGGAACCGCTGTCGTTCGGGAGTCATTCTCAGCTTAATGTTTGATGGTGACACACTATTCAATAAACTTGACAGTTCATCTGATTCTTTTTGATCAGTATTGATCCTCTTTTGATTTGAAAGCATTGGTTTCCGTGTTTGTAGCATTGTCCTCTTTCTTGGAGTACCATAACTGCTCTTGGATGAAACTGATTGACTGGGTGAGTTTTGTCTTAGGTGAAGTATGCTGTATCTTTTCTATTAAAGAAAACAAATAGAGAGAGCCTGAAAACATTGGCAGTGCAAAAAAACATTATACCTCAATAGAGCGAGAAGATGCCAAAGTCTTAGATTAAAATGTTCTGAATGAATGCAATGCTTTTCTAATAGTGGTTCTTACTTTGACTTCAGCGTGTGTATCCCTCTCCTTAAAAAATTTTACAATTGCATCTTTGCACCCTCGAAGATTCTCTTCTGGTTCCCAGGTGTCATCACTTTCACCATAACTTTTCCAACGGACCAAGTATGATAAAGTTCCATTGTTAGTTAGCTTACATGATATTATCTTTTCAACCTGAAAAGAAATTTACTTTAAGCTTCAAAAAGTATCTTACAAGCCATTTAAATTCATAATGGTTTCCAACAATACAAATTTAAGACAACCTAAATGCTAGATGAAGTAATGGTCAGTAAATTGCTTTAGGAATTGTTTCTTGGAAGGTTTTAACCATCTGTTGAAAACAGAGTAAATAAATACATTGATGTTAATTTCTAAAGACAAAGAAATTTACTTTGTTTGTTTGCTAGCTTTTGGTCCTTCTTTTGCATTTGCATACTTTGAGGAGATTTGTGTGAAAAAGCACTTAAGTATTCAGAAACCCTGTTTCCACTGTTTCTCATAGTTGTGAAGTTTTGTTCTATGAGACATTTATTCACATTATGACATTAGAATATCATTGTTAAGAAAGGCAGACTATTTTGGACTTCCAGACTTGGATGGATATGGATAAATAGATTGATAAAAACTTATACTTACATATTCAAAAGATGCATCATTTGAAGTGCAGATGGATGTGCATGTCATGCATTTGATTTTCTAGCTTATATCAAACATTTGCAAAGAATGCGACTTATAACAAAAACAGTCACTGGAACCAATATTAAAAAAGATAAACTTTTTTGGCCATGAAGGTAAACTTTCAACAGCAAATATAATACACCAATTTAGAACTTTTCAATAAAATTCTAAGTTTAACCACTGCTTCTCTGGCTAATTTTGAAAAACATTGCAGTGCGAGTTGTATTAAGCAAGCGTAATATGAGAAAAGAAAGACAAAATATATTAGCGCTACCTTTTCGTTTACATATTTAATTCGTATAACCTTTATTAGTGTTTAGAAAGCTGTGTAAATGTTATCCTTTTCCTCCTATACCGGCCAAAACCGGCCGTGATATTTTTCCTAAGTTGAGTCCATGTTTTTGAAAATCTGAGAAACAAGGACACAGCGGCAAGCAATTTTTTCTCTGAAACTCATACTATTTATTCTAACTGCTTCCACTCGTTTCTCTGGCTTTATTGTATTGAGAACGTGTGAAAGTCGGGTGGGCCTAGGCAATAATTTATCACAGTCACACGTCTAAGGAAATACAATACATTAGTAAAAAATGAAATCAAGCCGATAAACAAGAAATGTAACGAGAATTGAATAAAAATTAGGTATATATTACCTCGTATTCTTCAAAATTGGAATCAGAATCGGAATCAGAATCGGAATCAGAATAACGCGCCATTTTTTCCTCAAAATATAATACAGGGCGCGAAACTGGAATGGTCAATAAATGTCGCTGACCATGTTATGCTTCGCGGGCTCACACCACTGGTCTCCATATATTGTCTTTGGTAAGCTCATAGGCAACTTGGAGAAGAAAGGGCCGATCTGCAGTTAAGAATGCTGTTTAACAATATGTCACACTTCGATCGTAGATGCTCGTCCCATTTTAACAATTTTACTCAGTCAGCTTTATCAAGATTGCTTTACAGTTTGATTTTTTTCGGATCCTTGGGTCTGTAGTCAACGCCTCTAACAATTCAGCCATCCTTGCATCAAGGTGAATTCATTTAGGAAAATGCAAGGGTAAGACAAAGAAGCTGCAGTCTTTTAATTAATACATCAAAGGATAGTAAAACACGAGTATCGCGTATAGAAGAGCCAAATCAATGAAGCCATGGAGCCTGGTTGCCAACGTTATATCAGAATTGCGTAAATGTGGCACTTCCTTCGCTGTCAAAAGCCTATGCCTTTACTTAACCCAATGTTTTCTAGAAACATCACAGTATTTGTCTGTTGAAAGTTTATACAAAAGTAGGGCAAGAAGGCTAGCTTCATTCTTATTCCTTCAATTAGCCCTTTAGACCTCTGCCTACTAAAGGCTATTGTGACATCGCCTTATAAGGAAAGATATTTTGGGTCTTTTCAGGTCGCTGGAAAGAGGTTTTAGTATTTTTTGAACACCTTAGCAAGCCTTATTCATTGTTTATACAACGATACAAACAATAGTGACATACTCTGTTTATAATATTGGCCTACACGGTGACAAGTTTCGTAACAAAGAGAAATCTGCTAAGTGGCTTTTGATGTCACCAATATTATATTGTTACTTAAAAAATGGTATCACCAATGCACAAAATTTGAAATAGTTATGCAGGCCATAAAAGTTTCATACAAGAAAGCATCACGAATGCAATATACGGTTATTCATGTGAATTATAAAGAACAGCTTTATTAATTTCAAAAGCTTAATCTATAGTGGTGTAGGGCAAAGTAAGCCTTTTGCACAAAGGGTCGTAAAGAAACCTGGAAGTAATAATATCACTTATGGGGGCTAAAATGCAGACCAGAGTGTCCTTTGAAAAAGAGACTTCTTGAAGTAGGGATGGTTTCTCGACAACTTTGTGCTGTAAAGAATTCAGGTTTAAATTTGTGGATGCTTGGAAATTAAATTGTAGATATACAAAGAGCCGAATTTTCCGAACCCTTAGGCTAAATTAAAGCTGTGAGTGAGTTAAGATACACTATAGTTTTTTGTTAACTAACATTTTGGTTTATATAGACTTTTTACAAACTGCAAAAGCCATTTTCAGCTTACAACCTGCAGCAATCATGTTGGCATCTTCATCAAGATAGACACAAGTGTTCTTTGAATAGGCCTTTACTCTGAATGCAACCACTGTTTGCAAGTATAATCTCTCGTTGGCTGGGACACTCCACTTCAAAAGACCCCTCTTGTTAATCCGAATACCTTCGACAAAAAACGAGAGGAAACTACTATCATTTTTACTCTAACTGATAGGTGCTAAGAGAAGCAATGTAGATAACTAACCGAGTTTAAGCCTGTTAACGTGTTCAATTCGCACAATAAAGCTTGTTAGTTGGCCACAAATAGAATCAATCTTTGCAATTGCAATGTACACATTTTGTTTTAGTTAAATGAAAAACTGAACAATAAGCCTTGGTCACGGCAGATCATGAGTTTCGTGAAAAAACTTATTTGTATATGAGTTGTTGAAGCTCGAGTTTGCCATCATTTTGCAGGGATTTCGACAGACAACTTACCGATCCAGAATGGCGATTGCTCACTCAAGCGCTTGACAACCTTTTCTTCTTCAGCAGAGGTCGGAATGTACAGCGAAGAATTTCTGTGGAGAGAGTCAATATATAGACAATGGCTGATAAGGAATTGTAAATAACGGAGTAAAATTTCATTTAATTAGAGCGAAAGAATTGCTAGTTATAATGAGTGATTTGTATCAAGCTTGTACTAAATTAAAATTGAGATTACCAACCTCTTTCGACAAAACTTTGTGGCTTTCTTCCAACTCAATAGGCGCTTGATCACAAGGTAGCATTTCTCTCTAAAGTTAAACCAACCTGTCGGAAATATTCATCGTAGAGCAACAACGAATAAAGCAAATTGATAGTAAATTTGCCTGTGCCTGAACATTTAAGTTCACACTGATGCCATGACCGTAACTGCTCGTCTCTTACAATATTTTAAAAAGTGAATGCATTTCTGCAACAGAGTATATCCTTAATGGCCTTGCAACTGTTTTCTTTGTGGAAGAAGTAGAATCACATACTCCAATGTAGAAGATAGACTATCAAGGGTAGCACTCAAGTCTACAAAGGAGAACAACAGCAATTCGATCTAGGAAGAGCACTAACCCTTTCCGCAGTGCCTGCTTGACGAGGTGGGACGCCTGCTTTTATCCTTGAAGAAAGTATACATTCTGGAGATCGTGCTCATGAAATCGGTTTTGAACAAAATTCTAATCAGATTTAGGCTGAGCTCTTACAGAGGGGGCTCAACCTCTTCTATTCAGGGAGAGGGCTGGTCTTCTTGTTGCCTTTAATACAATTTGCCCGGAAAAGTTTTGGAGATGTTAATTTGCTCTTTAAGAAGTGATCATTATTTTTAGGTACGTAATGCCACTTCTCAAGTATGTCTCAATTATTACTAATATTTAGTACACAATACAGGAAAATGAGAACACTAATAAGACATGAATCTGTAAAATGCATTCAACTACAGCAAATGACTAATTATTTTCACTCTTTTTGGTCGTGGATGTCCGTAAAAACGCCTAACAATGTTAAGTGCTAAACCTTTTCTTAGGTCCTTCCAAGCAAAAGCTTTTGATTTTGGGACACGTTCTTTGTATTGAAATATTTTCTGAACGAATTTTTTTCGCTTTTAGAGGCCAAAGTAGGCAAATAAAGGCCAATTGTGGTTTTAGCATGCTATGAAAATTTAGCGACTTTGGTTGAAACACTGGTTTAGACCCAAACTCACAATGCTGCATGATTGTTAGATGGTAAGTAGATTAGACGTTAAGGTGAGTAAAATTAGGGTATGTAGGTAAGTAAAGAAAAGGGCATATAAGTGAGTGAAAATGAGGGTATGTAGGTGAATGAAACTGAGAGCATGTAGGTGAGTGAAGATGAAGGTATGAAGGTGAGTAAAGGTAAGGGCATATAAGTGTGTGAAAATGAGGGTATATAGGTGAGTGAAACTGAGAGTATGTAGGTGAGTGAAGATGAAGGTATGAAAGTGAGTGATAATAAGGACATATAAATGAGTGAAAATGAAGGTATGTAGGTGAGAAAAAATAAGGGTATGTAAGTAGATTAGTAAGCAGAGTTACCCCATTTGCAGCCTTGAATTTGATCTTTTCTTTGCCTGACGCAGTCCTAACAAAACTTATTGCGTGAAACTAAAACAAAACATTGGATTAGATGGTTTCGTCGACGTTGGTTAAAAAGCGTTAGTGGTGAGTAGCACTAAGTGCGAGATATAATTGCAAAATATGTTGCTTATAACTCCAGTTAGCATTTCCATGAAAGCAAATTGTCTCAACTTGCAGGATCAGGTATGTCGATAAAAGTACTTACAAATTATAAAAAAGTTTGAATATTATAAAGAGTTAGTAATTGTGGCTGCAAATTTCAAGTAGAGAGAGTCCAACCAATGAGGACTGTGAAAAGAATTAGCCACTCTTTGATTATCTCCCTAGGCATAAACACTCTCAAATGAAATCTCAACAGTTATTGTGATGTGACTGAATGGAAATGCTAATGGTCTGTAGCTTCTTTTAATGGACAATGCACCCTTTCTCCAGGCGAGTCTCTATAATAGTTTTCGAAAGAAAGCACCAGCACCTCAGATTCTAATCTTACTGTGCTGCCACTAGTTATCAAAGCTCCTGATAACATTGCAGTGTTGAAACCACTTTGTAGCATCATTTTGTTCTTGGCTTTATTGAATGATATTTTGAAGCATTCAAAAAAGGAAACAATTTTTGAGAATAGATATAAAAAGAATAAATATTATAGACATTCCAACAAAGGATTGGTTACTGATTAAGTTTATCTTCTTATTGGCTTGAGTGTCATAAATAGATCATTTTAAATAAGTTTGCTTAGCTCCTCCGTACTGGTAGTTTGCATCGAAAGAGGTAAAGAGGAAACTCTCGATTCTACTTACTTGATTAGGGTTTTTTTCATCCGGTATTTTGGTTGCTCTTGTTTTCCCTTCCGTTTTGTCCTTCTGATTTTTTCTTGGCTTCGTTGAACAAGCATCTTGAAGCAAAAAGGAAGTGAAAATCTCGCAGATTGAGAAACTAAATGAAAATGCTGCACCCACTGATTTTAAAATAAATTTTGACCGTTAATTTTAAGAGACGACCACTAGGCAACATTTTCCACTTTAAAATTATTTCATGTAATACTAGGTGATCAATTGTTTGTTGTTTTGAATCAATGCAAAAATTAGCCCAAAAATCATTGTCAAGCTGGCGAATTTTTACCTGATTCAACGATCAAGAAATCATTGACTTAGATTAAATCGTCCAAATTCAAGAGTAAAAACTTCTCAATGATTTCATAACTTTCATCACTATCGTAGGTGTTTTTATTGACGCGTGAATCTTCTGGCTGTGGAACATAGCATTGTCATTCAGATTGATTCAGTTCCACAAGAAATGCAATTTCAAAATTTAAACCTATTACGGCGTCGGTATTATTCTAACTTTATATCAACATCTTGTGCACGTGCAAGGCTCCTATATCAAGTTTAATACATTATCCCTTTCTTCACTTTGCACTAAGTCAATTACTTATTCGTATAGCCTCATTCTCGAACAGGTTCCATCGACACTAAAGTGAGGCCTATGGTGCTTTAAGAGTATTCCCTTAAAATTTCAGTATTGTTACGGAATTATTGAAATGTCTCATTCCTCAACTGTTTCTACAAGCAAAATCCTCCACATAACGTTAAAGAAATTTAGCTACATAGCATTTATGACCAAACCTACCTTGTAATGTGGCAATGTCAAATTTGATTTTGTTTCTTCCTAACAGCGTATTGAACTCTTTGTATATACTGACTTCTGCAGTCTCGTACTCCAACACTTCACCTGGTAATCGCCAGCTCCGAACTCTGTCTCCAGGATAGAACCATATTCTTGTAGGCTGCAGAATTTGGCTTGGGTCTGTGAGTGACTTAACAAACAGCTCAACAACTGATCCCTGGCTCAGATACCCCCGTCTGGTTAGGTTCACAGATATCTCTGGCTGGCCATTTTTGCATTTAACCTCTAGCTTATCAGACAGGCTAACAAGGGACCAATTGATGTTGAATTTTACGCCAGTTTGTTTGCGGCAACCTTCAGCACCAACATCGAGCAATAACATGTCCGAGAAATCAGTGTGTGAAAAGTCAGTCAATTTATAGGCCACACGCTCATTGTTGATATCTGCCTGCGTGAATGTGGTGGCCGGTTGGCCTGAGTCTTTAAAGACCAGTTCACCATGGACGGGGGGCTCGATCACTTTATATCTGAGACTCAAATCAAGCTTCGATGAACAATTGTACGACAGTAGATTCCTGTTTGTGATCACTCCACCCTTGCCATGCTTTTTTAGGCTCTCAAGTGACGTAATACCCTGGTTTGTGATCACGTGCACGTCCCTTATCGCGGGGATATTGATTCTGATATCTAAAGGGAACTCTTCTGGCTTCGAATCTAGACCCAAACCATAATAATCTTTTACAACAACTTCAAGCAAGACTTGATCCATTTTGGCCTGCTCTTTCAATAGACTGTAAGAAACTTGAAGATCGTTAACGTCTTCTTGGGTGAAGTTCTTAATTTCCATGCTATTCTTCACGATCACTCCGCTTTGAGGCAGCTTTTTCATCGTATACAAAACCTTCTTTGCATTGAATTTATCCAATGCTCTTATTTCAAGCGGTGTTATCACTGTTACGCCCCGCTTAGAAATGTGCAAAGTTGAAATCTTCTTCATAGCCTTCACTGTTGCATTTAGGCCCTTTCCTATTAGGCGCAGGCGGCCCCTTTGCATACACTTGCCGTCGGTTGCAAAGAACCTAAGTGTATCATTCTTTGACAGTGGGTATTCGAACGACCTGTAAGTTAGCTGTTTCTCCGCTAAGTCCGCCAGACTGACAAAAGTGACTTTGCCACTTTTTGACTTGGAAGTAAATTCGAGCACTCCATGGCTTGGCTGCTTTATGATATGGATCATTATGTCACTCTCTGTTTTGCCTGCTTTCTTTCGCTTTCTCTCCACCTTCAGATTTGATGACGTAATGAAGACTCTAGGCCCATTGACAATCACCGATTTTGTCTTTAATTTAAACTTTTTTCGGCAGCTCAAACGTATTCTCAAAGTGAATGTCTGATTACTGATCACGTGAACACCATCACTTAAAGAGAACTTAAACGCGTCTATTAAACCTTGGACTGGCATGATGTGGTTGATGTAGCTAATGAGCTTCATATTTACGTCATCCTGAGTAAAAGTAGCATTTGTTGCCAACTTCACTGGCTTTCCGTTGACCATGAGTTTCAAGCTTCCGTACCTAGGCAAACTGGTTACCCTGTACGTCAGTGACTTTGCTTCGGTATCTAAATCTTGCGCAGTCAAGTAGCTCCTCGTTATGTTTCTAAGCCCTCCAAAACGTACCGTCATAATAACATTATTCAATATCTTAGGCCATTGATCGTTCACTGGTACTACATTTACCCTCACTTTAGATCCGGAAGTCATTAGCCCATCTGTAGCCTCGATGTGAAAAACGTCAGTGACAGTCTCGGAATCATCATGAACATATATCATGGCGCATTTCTTGTAATCAAGTCTTTGCAAACGGCGCAGGCTCTGCAACCTTGGAGAGCCAGCCCCGTTACATTTGTAAAAGATCCGCCCGTGTTTAGGTGGCTTCTTTACATAGTACTTCAAAGTGTCTTTTGGAATATCCTTGTCCTGAATCGATATGTACTTTTGGTCAATGAGCTTCCAGCCGCCTTCTTGCACATTTGCAATCTTCATCTGCTTCACAAGCGGCTTCTCGTCATTCGTCGGTCTTATCTTAACCATCAGCTGCACCGGAGTGGAGTTGAAACTTCCGTCGAATGCAATAATCACCATGCTATCTTCAATTGGCTCAAAACCTGAATGATTACTTTGAACGTAATAAACGCTACCTCTACTTAGATCCGAACATTTGAATTCTGATATCCTCTTCCCTGCGTTGCTCTTTTCAGAGCCTTCCGAAGGCGCAGCGTTTTCGAGGTACCCAAACCTTGGGAAGGATATAATTCCCACGTGAACTTCATCTCTGATCGTATCACGATCTTGACAACCCAAGATTCCATCGTCGATTACCGCTGACTTTCCTTCATCGACAACAACATTTCTTTTTTGGCCAAGCACAGGAGGAATAGAATTGACCGGTACAATTTCAACTCTAATTACGATGGCAGACGAGCAGTTCTCTAAGACTGCTACGTCATCACAAACAACAACCGTGAAATCATCGTAGCCTGGAAATGAGCCTACTTCTTCTTGACTGTGAATGTAAACTATAAGGTCATTGGTCAATTGACTGTGCGAGAAACTCGTTACTATTGCACCTTTCACATCTAGGTGGCCTCTTTTCGGTTTTTTGGTGACGTAATAACTGAAAGTTGAGCTATTGGAGTCTCCATCGACTGCTGCTAGAGATTCAGCGTCAATTACAACAGATGAATTTTCCATCACCTTGATTGAGGCAACCTCGTTGACAAAACGAGGTCGTTGGTCATTCACGGGTGTGATGCTTATTGTGACGTCACTTCGCTTGTTATTGATTCCATCTGATGCCACAATGGAGAAGGCATCACTGAATGTTTCGCTGTCACTGTGGTAGTACCACATACAATGCTGCTTCAACTCTATGAAATAGATGGTTTCTTCTTCGCTGACATTCTTGCCTCTGTAAACAATAACACCGTTTTTAGGCCTAGCTTCCAATATTATGCGGAGCGATTCGACTGGCGTGTCTTCGTCCATCAGCGTAACTGTTGGCCACTTTATGCACACCCTACCCCCTTCAAGAACACTGATAGAGTCCTTTAAAAATATATACGGCGCTTTGTTATCAACGGGCAAGATTATGATTGTACAAGTTTGCAAGGGGGTCTTGTTGTTGTCTCTGTCTGACACGAAAAAGTCGATTTGAAGGCTTTTGGAGTGTTTACCGACTTCTTTGTGTCTATTCAAAAGCAAAATTTTGTTGTGAAAGAGTTGCTGTTGAGTGAAGTTCGTGACATGAAAATTTTTGTATCCAATCCGTCTGACTACATCTTCATTTCGGACACGACTAAGGTCATTTTCTTTACTTTGTTGTATCTGAATGACAATGTCTGAAGACGGAGATTGGTTGTCAATATAATCTATAAAATTCAATGAAAGCGAGGCCTCGGTCTCATTCATGTATACGAGGCAGTCTCCTGCATGTCGTTTGTGTGGTGGCGTGGAATCGACAGCTATTAATTTTACTCTTGCGATGTAATCTTTAGACAAATTCGGCTTTGCTCCACCATCAGACAAAACGAATGTGAATTCGTCGCTTGAATAATCTCTCGAAGTAGCTTCGTAGTAAATTCGGCCGCTTTCAAGGTCAATCTCACTGAATTCATCAACTTTCACAAAACTTCCGCCATTGCTCCTTTTGACGATGTGTCCCTTCTTCGGCTTCACCGTCAACTTAAACAAAATCATTGTCACGTCACTATCCGGGTCGGATGCTTGTAGTGCAGCGGACTCAATCTTTGAAAATCGTCCACTCTTTGCGACTATGTCTTTGTGCACGCTAAGGAAAGGTGGTGAGTCATCGATAGGTTCAATAACGACGTTCATTGTTGCAAAAGCCAATTGGCTCCGATCGGTCACAGAAATAATGATGTTATCAATGTGATTTTCACTGTTGTCGTGTTTATAAATAATTCTTCCCGATGCGAGGTCATCAAAAGTAAACATGGTCACTTTTCTCGAATTAACAAACATCCCCCCATATTTAGGCTCTTCTATGATAGAAAAGACTACTGCATTGCAGTTAGAACCGGGACAAGCAACCTCCAAGTTCTCCTCCGAAAGAGCACACGAGCTGCCTTCTAGCACGTGCATCGGTTGATTCTTGACGACCGAGAGGTAATGAGCGATGAACTTGCGAACGAAAAACAACATTCGCAGTGTCCTTTTCGAGATTCCTCCGTAGGGGTCTATGGCTTGAATGTGAAACTGCTGTAATGAGAACCTTCTTCTTTTCCTTACCACGTCGTTTTTGGGAGCAATGAACAAGACTTTGCCAGATTCAATCATTTCTTGGGTGACACCCTCT
The DNA here is from genome assembly GCA_003864495.1 of Nemopilema nomurai. Lineage (NCBI taxonomy): Eukaryota > Metazoa > Cnidaria > Scyphozoa > Rhizostomeae > Rhizostomatidae > Nemopilema > Nemopilema nomurai. Next base: position 400,253 of record ML133474.1, read on the forward strand.
AGTGCCTCGCTAGGGTTCTCCACTGAGCCAAAGTGGCCTTCCAGACCTTTCGTCAGAGATGATATTTTCAATATAAGATCTGCTGGTGCCGTTTTGTAATCATATGCACGCACATGGGACGTTTGGATTTGAGTCACGGAGTACTGCCTCACAATCAGCCGTGGTCTTCTGCTGTAAATAGCCGGTTGTTCGTTATCTTGGGCTCCTTGGATTCCAACTTTGAGGTGGTATCGTATTTTCTAAAATTGACAATTATCTGTGGTGAGGACTAAGAAGAAAATATATGCATTGTATCCAACTGGCTGTTTTATGTTCTATGTTTTATGTTTTAACGTGATTGCCTTGCTACAAGCTATTTCTTATATTGCTTGCTTTTCATCGATATTTCGGTTCACACTATGCCAATGCCTGCTCTTTCTCAGCCACTCTCCTCTCATCTAGATTAATTTTACTTATCAATAAGATTCAAAACATATCAGGACTTTAAATCACTAAAACATCTACATTAAAAGGCAAAAATTCACTCTATTTTGAAGCCCTCGCTAACTTCTCAAAACAAGGCAGCTCTGAAGTATAAAAAGCTGTGCATTTTGGGATCTTAATATCAAATGCAAAATATCTAGAATTGAAACTTTACGTTGGTTACTCATTACCTTTTCACCTTCCAATGGTTCGTTCCAGCTTATTATCAAAGGAACGTAATCAATATTTGGTATGTATGAGCCATCGTGAAGGTAGGTTGCCATGAAGTCGAGGCATTTCCAAGATGTCGCGTTGGTTAGGGCCGATACCTTGCCGTTTGCAGGCCATTTCTCTCCCACCAAAAGGCTGACATTGCACGATGTTATGAACTTTTTGGCGCTAATTGGGATTATTTCTGCCCCAAAGCTCTCCATTCCACCGATTCGCATTATGTTTAATAACGGTTTCGATAACACGTCATTCTGCTGCAAATTTTGTACCACAACTTTGAGCTTTACGGTCTGGAAAAGAAGTTAAAAATATTTGCGAGAATTAGCATTTTCCACCTTTTAATTCCAATGGAATGTATAAGAGTTTTTTAGAAAACTAACAGCAATTTTTCTTTTAATTTTAACTGATAACGAATAAGAAATCCAAATTAGAAACAAGATCGTTTCTTGCTCCTTTGCACAGATGTCACTTGAGAAAAGTATGGATGAAAAATAATTGGTCAGGATTTTGAGATACTCAGCTTTCTACAGACAAGCAGGTGAGTTACAGCCTCTCCAGTGGTCTACAAAAATCATCTTATCAAATAACATCTAATATCATCGAGCTAATAAGGAAAGTCAGTTTTTCTATTGACTTCTATCGTTAACTTGAGTTTGCTGGAAATTGAAATTAGTTTATAAATATAGCAAGATTCCTATCGTTTGCACCAACCTCTCTGATTGATCATAGTACAAAAGTCTGAATCCAAAGATAAATAAGAACTGAGAAAGTAGTCCGGAATATAGAATCATTCTACTGAACAGAAGTGATTTGGCAAATCATTAACGACAGAGCTCGGTATGGTGCGCAGTTGTGATTGCGGAGGCTGCGCCATTCAAGGAAGTGGTAAGCAATTTCCTAATGAAGTCAAGTCACTGGGCGACCTACGATAATGTTGCGGCCTGAACTCATTCACTGCCACTGTGTTGAGCTTAAACGAATCAAGCATTTAATTTGCTTAATGCTATTAGCAGTAATCACTCGCGATTGTATGATGGGTGCACTTTATCTCTCTGACCTAATCCACCACGACAGGAATTGCTGAGCTCGTATCGTGATGAGCGTTGACTGTTATTCAAAACGTTATAAGCTGATTGAATCTGAAGAGCGACAGAGAGCCGAACGTTCCATTGTGCAGTCGCGAAGGAAAACACACGTAACAGCTTCCATAGCTTGGGCAGTCAAGCGCACTTTGCAACAGCACAACATGACGCAAGCGTGACCAGGCCTATTTTTAAGAACCTAATACGTTAGCCACTCGCTAATTAATTTTGTCAACCTCACAGCCCACTTATCAGAAGCACCCCCTTTTAATTCCTGCCCCCTCTTCTATTAGAATTTCCACAGATTTCTGACATTCTCTTATTAGATTTGTCGTTCAAATACCAACTTTGTCAGATCATTGTTTACAGATTTTTGTAAACTTTTTACGTTCTATGTTAAGCAATTTATAAATCATACATGCAAGTAAAGTAATGATTGTAGAGTTAATGTGAGTGATAATGTGGGCTTCTCATCTACATTCACACTAAATAGCAATCACAAGCCTTGCTATCATAGAGGTAATTTGCAATTTGCAAAGCAACGTTAATGAAAATCGTAATATGTAGGTAGTGAAAGAGGAGGTGTAAATATTCCTAACATAAGTTGAGATAGTTATGTGAGAAGTAATTCGGAGTTTGTCCATGGTCTGTTTCTACAGCATAAAATGTATCAATACTATATTTATTAAAATAAAAATTGTTAGGTGGTATGAATAGCTTTGTCTGGATCTATGTGTGTGGCAATGTTTAAGGCTAAGTTTTATTAAAATTAAATTTTTGCAAATGTAATTTTCTCATTTTAACGAGCTTTACACAGAAATGTTTGCCTATACGATAGTTCGTTTAGTCTTCTGCTCTCGAAGTGTCACAAATTTGCCGCAGGAAGCTGCCTTGCAACAAAATTCCTTGAGAAATTGTCGTTAAGTTGAAACAAATTTTTTCAATACGTTTCTAAACAATAATAGCAAACAATTCAGTAAAGAAGTAAACGCTGTCCTTGCTGCCAATAGCCACTCCTCTTCAAACACTCAGCCCCTTCTTTCTCGAGCAGCAACATTATAACAGTAAAAAAACATTTTGCCTTATCCCATGTATTTGCCATTATTGTAATTGGTTGGTGTAATAACTGGTTGAGGCGATTTTTTGGGCATCAATGCCACTCCATAGCAGGAATTTATTTTGCCCGCTTGTCACCCAATTGTAATTATGCCCTTGTTGTGGGGCATTGGGGCATAGGAATCGTTACAGCCAAGGTCTCCGGAACAGGTTTCCCGTTGCACACAGTTATAAACTGGGCAGCCTATTAAAGCACGAATAAAGAGTCAAGCAACTTTAACGGGCATAATGTTAAATTAGATGGATGATGAGAACGAAAGAAGAAGTATAAAAACCACAAAAGACAGGAAGAGTTGGAAGTCCATGATCGCCAACGTCTTTACGGGGCAGGGTACTTAGACGACGACGAATGTTAAATTGGTCTTTCATTTTGTTAGCATGGCTTCATAGATGATTCTACATCCACATACTCCGTTTTACCTCACAATAGGAGGAAATATACCAAGGCTGGCTTGTGGTGTATATAAATACATTAAGTTGATTGATGGCGAATCACTAGGGTTTTTAGTAAACAATCACTTCGTTGTATCTGTTCGATGAAGAAGAAGGAGTTGCGGGGACGCCCTGCTTTCATTACGTTAAGGACCACAAACCTTTCTCGATATGGTACTGTTGAAAGGAGATCGGCGAAGCTTACTTGCAGATATGGATTGATTAAAAGATGACCAAAGGCTTAGTACTCCAAAGAAGGATGGAAACGCTTCGTTTTGGTACCAATTCAACCAGACGAATACACAACGTTAATTTAGAAACGATCCGTTAGTATTTGCAGTCTTCAACACAAAGCGTTCTTGGTTGATTGGAATTATTGAGAGACAAAGCTGTTCCTATGAACCCGTAGACCACCGTCTGTTTCATAATATTCCATGTAGATAAATGTTGTCGGGCACATAAATCATAGAAACTATGTAATCGGGAGTATTCTAAACTAATTCCATTATGTATTTAGAGACATATAGGAAGCCAGACTGCATTATGGACCGTTGAATCTCTCTTTTGGGGACAGCCTTGTCTCAGGCTTGGACCAGTTGTCTTTGCAAGGGCTTATCAGTTCCATCCACCAGTGTTCCATGGATGCAAATTGATCCGTAAACGTTGAAAATTTACGTTGGTCAAAATAGAATTCCCTTCTCTAATGGCAGAAGCAATATGTATCGAAGGGTATTCATCAGTCTTGCTTGGTTTCTTTGCTAAATGATCATCTTCGTTAATCTTGACTACGTTAGCCCATCATTCGATCTAACATTCTTTATTTACATCCTATAGAAGCTTCACTTTGCAAAAAGCTGACAGATTTTGCCGAACTCCTCAACCAAAATTAAATTAACCTTCGCTTCTTGAGCATTCATTGTTGCATATAACAACGTTGTAGCTGTACATCATGCAATTATGTGCATTCGCATGCTACCATTCGAAAACGCTACGTCAACTCTCAATCAGAAATCACATGGCTAATAGAATACGACCTCTGACTGCAAAGTATAACATTGAATGCTACTGTTGCTACGCTGTAGGCAATTGATAGATGCTAACACTAACTCATCTGGTACTGTTACGGCTACTGTTACGGCTACTGTTGCTGCTACGTAGGCTTTTACTGGCTCGTCTACAGATGCTTAAGTCAGCATAGGCTTGTTGTGCCAACTACCATGGGCCATCTCTTATAGGTTCTCTATGGTGACGGATTAGCCTGTAACACAGAGAGCAGATAACTCACCTCTTTCTCAGTTCTGCTTTCATAAAACAGTAGCAGCTTCAGCTTCACGCAATCCTCATTCGACGTTAAAGACCCCGAATGCAAATACTGAACCGATTCGGAATTGAAGTCACACGTAAACTTGTTTGCCGACAACTTTCCAAAGCGAAGGCAGATAGGATCGAAGACGACTTCGATTCTGCAAACTATCGATTCATTAGCGAAAATCTCCAAATTGCGTTTGGTGATGATGGTTATTGATCCACGTCCTACTACTAGCTCCTTGCTTGCTCCGACGATGGCATTATTTTTAGTCTTTTTGGCCACTGCAAAATCACGCCCGGCAAATATTGCAAGGGCAATGGCTAATTGAAGCAAGAGCCGCATGATTAATGGAAGGAGTACCGAATGCGTGGCAATTCACGTTCAATAGCTGTCACGTTATGCGATTGATCCCGATTGCGGTGCGACGATAGCGAGTTGACTTGCACGAGCATCCTACGGCAGAAGTGAGCCCTCCTTCTGCGCTGTATATCCACAACTGTGCATCCCTTGACACCGCACAACTTGTGTGCTACTGCGAATTGCCTTTATACAGCCGTTTCTCTATTAATTCGTTTGAATGCCATAACATCCGCTCATTCAATTCGCTGTTTTTACTCTGCATATTAACGGACAAAGCTATTGTAAACTTGTGCGTACATGATATCCACTACAAGCCGCGTGTTGTCTCTCGGGCGAACTCATCCGAACCCGACCACAGCATTCCACTTCAAAAATCCAAAAATACTTCACCTCTAACGATTTCATATTGCGAAGCTCGAGTGTTTTCATAGAGGACGTGTTCAATTTGCAGAACTCTTTGGTTATGAAAATAATATTTTCTTTTCAGTATAATAGATTTAGAGATCAAACAGAGCGCATCGTGCCAGAAAGGTCCTCTCCATTGGCAAAACGAGCGTTTGCAGTGAGGGGGCGATGTTGTTACGTCACTAGATGTATGATTCCTAATCGCAAACAATTTCCATAAGGGTTGTGAGCGAGTCTACGAAACTACCAAATGGCAGCTCTTTTTACAGTTTGGCACGAGTTCACACATATCTTTCCACAAATTGCATCTATTCAAGCCATTGTAGTTTACAAAGTATTTAGGCAGGGGACGTGTCAAATTGTTAAATAAAAATAGCCTTACGGACTATAACGATGGTGGGCCCAAAACTACTTTAAAGTCTACAATAAATGTTTTAGAGAAGTCCTACTCAATATTGCAAGCTGCTCCAGATGTTCTCTCTAAAGCTTTCTCCGATTCCTCTTACCTTCAATGTTATCCATTCTTAAATACCCCCATCTATACATTAAAGACTCTTCCCTCCTTCTCTCCCTCGACTTTTCGTGGACCACGCCCATTCAAACATATCGAATTGCCACGTGCCACACCCTTCCAAAAAAGAATTGTACTATGAAAGAAAGCCTCGTGAAATCTAACACTTCAAAGTTTATAGCTTAAAGATAAAGTTTTCTTGGCTTTTTGGAAAATTTGTCCTGAAATCGGTTAAGATCTATTGCATTTGAAATACCTCGCTCACTACAGATAATGACCAACGGCTCGATTCTTTCTTCCCAATTTTGGAATGCAAATAAGTTTATTAATTTGACTCTGCTGTGTGACCTTTCGCATGATGTAGTTGTTACGGGAATGCATGCTGCTATTATTTGAGCTCTATGCAATGTCGAATAGAGGTTCTGAAGATGGCTTTCCTTGAAACGCTTTAAAATTAACGGCAGGCACGGATTTTTAAACCATTTTTTGCTCTTGCCTCTATTTCTTTCAAAGGTAGCTGGTGAAAGCCGAACTTTCCAAATAAGGAATGCTCCACATCGAGGCTTCTCCCTGAAAAACCATATCTCTTTGATTAACTGGACAGGCTCTCCTTTTTGTGAATATTGAAAAAATATGTTCTACTTCTACCCAACCATTTTATCTGCTTTTATAAAAATAAGGTAGACCATATCTTGGCCTTCCTTGGTAATTATCCCCCCATACTACTGTCCGTTACAACTGCCACTCTCCTTTAACCCTCTCAATCATCTATCTCCATTGCCTTCCCCTTCAATCATCCTTCACCACTCCCTTTCGCTCTTCCTAATAACGACTTTTTGATCTAAGTATGAACTGCCAAACTTTACAAGGATGGATATTAGCGTTAACATTGACACAGGATTCATATGCTCAACTTAATTGATTTCTCTAAAAAATCATACAAAGCTTAACTAATCTCTTTGGAATCAATAAAGCTCTGGATGGAAAAAATGCTCCTTAATTTGTCGAAAGAAGAAAGATACCATGAAGTGCTCTATGGATATGGAAAGCGGTGTTCAAACCATTCTGAAAGCTTCATTGTAGTTGAAAAGCGCCAGATCTTCATTGCGTGCTCAGCTATTTCCAGGGTAATGCTCTTATAGAAGCCTAAGGAAAATCACTACGGAAGCGTCTCCCTCACCATGACAGTTCATTTGCATTAAAACAGGTTAGGAATTTACTCGGCCTAAAAAATCTACTTCGAATGACGTCGCAATCAATGAATGACGTCAGAGAATTAGAGTTTGTCGCAATCACTTTCGTAGAGTCCCCTCGTTTTATATGTATACGCCCTGCAATTAAATTTTGTTAGTTGAAATCAAGACACGCAATAGGCACGTCATCTCTTCTCTGACTCCGTGTTCTCTGCACGTAAAAGAAGACTTGCTAGGCTTGGAAATGACACGTTAGTCGATGGATGGAGTTACTAGTGTACGAACGAATCACACAAAAATGCCTCAATCTTCGTTACACTAAAAACACATTTATGTCTATCCAAAATATTTACTCGATATACGACGCAAAAGTTTTTTTTAAATCGAGAATATTTGTTACTATTGCAAAGTTTGTCGCTCGTTTTCAGTATCTTCTCTAAAAGTTTTACTTTCATTTTTCTGATAACAAACAGAAATAACAGAGGAAAACTCTTTTTGTTCTAGCTATATATATGTCCTCTACTATGAGCATAATGCTACCTACCTTGTTAATTTCAATGATTCCCTGCCGATATTAGCATCACTATAGTAATTTTAGCAGCTTCATTCTAAGGCCATGAAGACTTGAAATATTCATCAAGGGTTTTCAGGCGTGAAACCACGACAAAAACTACTAGGTTATGTTTTTCTTCTAAAAAGCTCTTATGAACATGTAACATGACATTTTAGCACTTTAGCATTCTTTTTTATGATGACGATTGAAAGCTTTCTTCAACTGAAGCTGAGGAAACTGAAGTTCCAAATTTACATGGTTCCGAATTGTGTTGTTCTACTGGAGTTTAAAGGGAAGCCATTTAGATACAATGCTTTTCTATACCAGGAACTCGGAAATTGATTGCTGGTGTAGCAAATGGAGTCCCTTTAAAGTTTTGTTTTATTAGGGGGGGGGGGGGGGGGCACTCTCTCAATTAGTTCATTTATTTAGAGAGCTCCTCCTTAATCAGACTATTTTGCATTCCGTCTCCAAAATTTTCGTTCTGGCCTGTAGTGTTTGATGTAATCAATTTTGTTATATCTTCATTGTATTCTAATATGTATTGTATTGAATATGGAATAGGTTGATAAACATAGAATGAAATTTGATGAGTCTGCCAGTGATTCACTGTATCCTCTGCATACTGGGAGCCAACCAGGCTTGAATCTTTCCATGTTATGCGTAAACGCATTTTCATTTCCTGGTGATTTGCTGTGTCGTGCCTTCCCTTGAAAAACATTAACATGGCAAATGTTCGGGTTACGTAATGGTGATCTTGTTATCCTTTATTAAATGAGTCATCGGGCTTTACTGTTTTCTGAATAGGTTTTTATGCTTTTTCAAAAATCCCAGTCTGCGAATGTCATCATTCTGGCTCTTATGACGTCATAGATTTCTCCTTCGCAGTTTGAAAAATTTGGAACCTTGCCATCGTGTACTGCTGTATGGGAAGCTCGCTATTGCTGACAGGGCATGAGGTGATCTTTATACCAGAGAATAAATGGATATAAAATGACAGATGAGTCTTCAACTGCTGAGAGGCTAGCATTTGAACACTCAAAGGTGAATTTCTATTTATGATTTTCTGGAAAAATACGCCCTAGATCTTCCATATTATTTCCACATTTAGGCCTATTTAAATTTCGCGCCAACGATCCATGCGTCGTATTTTCGTCGAAGCCCAACATTTCAGTGCTATTTGCAAAAATGTACTTCTGTTTTATTTTGATAAATATCTACACAAGTTTTACGAAGTTATTTCGTATTTTGTTTGAAACCAATCGATAACTTTACAATGTAGTTGTTGCTGTATGTACAAGCACATGTGTGATTGTTTGGAAGTTTTTGGTCTTAAGATTTGTTCCCTGAAGTTCAAAAGAAGATTCTTTTGAATTATCACGGTCAAACAACTTTCAAGTTCATGCTGTCTTAGAACTGATTGTGTTAGAAAACAGTATCTTTGTTTTGAGGCATATCTTGTCAACAAAGTTTGCATGGTTAGGGAAAATGTTTAGACCTTATTCATCATTCTTTCTTTTCATGAAGCAATGGCATGAAAATGCCAGCTTCCAAATTATTCAAATTGAACAACCAAGCTAAGGCTGAGATGATCATTGAAAAGCTTTTTAACTAACCTATTCAGAATCACAAAGTCTTGAATCTTTGTAGAATTTATTTGATAGGACCTGAGAAAGATATAGCAATTTTGCATGCATTCATGTGTGGCATACTCACCTTACTCACTGCTCATGTCTCCAGGCTCAGTTTTGGTCTTTCTATCTATTGATTTTAGGGCATGCCAATTTGTTATCAATGAAGATTAGATGGCAATCTATAGTTTTGTATGAATAATCGAGACAAGAGTTATATTCCTCATTATGGCAATGTTTCGTGAAGTAATTTCACAATAACAGATATTTGAATGCTATGAATAATTGCACCACCATGTTAAAATTCCGTTTGTGTAGGTCTAGCAAGTATTTCAAATAATTTCTTTCTATAAATGTTTTTAAGTAGACTTGACACATAAGTTGTAATTCTTCATTCTATATTCTGCAAGCCTTTCAAAGTGCTCTGAAGTTAGTGTCCTTGAGTTCCATACAGTATTTCGCTTGGATATCCTAGGAAAACAAACCAAGAATATTGTTGTCTAAGAGACATGAATGGGGAATTTTGTGGAGCTTTTTTATTATCATTTCACATGGAAAGAAAGGCATATAAAACTCTGGACAATTGACAGCCCACTTGCCTATTGACCAATTTTTGAGAGAAATTTCACAAAGCTTTTTGATTGTTTGAAGTGCATTAGTAATGATTTGACCTGGATCACATCAAGCATGTGGTGGTTGTGGCACCTGCTATAATTAACCCATGACAGCTTGAAAAATACTGACAGCTCAATCCAAAACCTTTTAAGCCTGACAGTCAAGAAAACATGTCTGGTATTGAATCTGATCAGAATTGGCTGACAATAATGTACCATCTCAATAATAAAATGTAACATCTCATTAAGTAGCCAATGCACTTGGTCAGGGGTAGACACACTATCAGATTTTACTAGTTCTTATTTTCCTTTATGCCAGTTTAGGTATTAGCATCACCTCTACCATCAATTATATTTCTGAATTTTGTCTACACCTCAAAAGTTCTTTCACTTTTGCAATTCATTAGAGTGAATAATTTAAGATTTGAACGGCTAGAAACATTTATTTAGATTGATATTATATGAATCTTTATTTTGTTAAGAGAGTCTGGTCAGTGAGTCTGGTACCCAGAGTACATCTTCTTGAGCAAGGGTTTACTTTTCTTTTGTTTTACATTTCAGGCAATCTATGAATTGAGTTTGAAAAAGGAGAAATGGTAATTAAAATTGTAAAAACTTTCACTTATTTTTTCACTTCATATGTTTTCAGACTTAGTCAGTACTAGTTTTGCTCATAGTTTGATGATGAATTTATATAAAAGTGGAGAAAAAAAAGTCAACCTTTGAATCACGGAGAAATTGAATGGTTCATGTGTGTGCCTTCAAGCAGCACCTTTCACCTATAACATAATGAGCTCTTTATCAAGGACAGGTTTCTTTTAATATATTATGTATTTGGGTTGTTGAATGATTGCCCCATAGCATGGTATTTTTGGACCAAGAGTGAATTGCTGCTTTGAATCAAGGTTTCAATCAATAATTCATCACCATCTGTTCTTCTTTGTGCTTTTAGGGTACAGCTGAAAAAAGAATACACAGAATTAAAGGGGACCGTAATAAATCTACCAAACAAGCTGGCACATGATGTTATGGTAAATTTTCATTTCATGATTTTCGAGTGAAATATCAATTGGGTTAAGCCCCGGCAAAACGACTGGACATTTTCACTGAACATGCACTGGACAAATGTCCAGCGTAAATGTTGCGTCGTTTTGCCACCTTGTCCAGTCTTGTTCAGTGATGTTGAGTGTTGTTCAGTCGATTTTGAAGGTAATCAAAAATGTTCAGTGGACAGGATTAAAATTCTTTTGTTCATAGATGTTGTAGAGAAATGTTCAGTCGTTTTGCCACTCTACTGAACATTGTCCAGTTCGCGCACGCGCAATGAATGTAATGGATTGGATTTGGCGCGAATTTATTTCCATTATTCAAATCTTCAACAAGCTTTAAACACCGTGTGAAGAAATGGAATCAACATTAAACTTCAACTTGACGAACAGCAGGAAAAGGCATTTCATTGGTAACGGCGAGTCTTCTGAAGATATTAACTTTAATTCCGATGAGGAAAGCGATGGCAGAGAGCACGAGTACGGCGATTTTTAAGAGCCTGGCAGGTTTTGTAGCTAGTTTTCCCGCGCGCATTCTTCCCCAGCGTAAAAGTTCACTGGACAATGTTCAGTCGTTTTGCCACCACCAAAATTTTCTGAATGTCCACACACTGAACAAGTGAGCAATGTTCAGTGCATGACCAGTGCAAATGTCCAGTCGTTTTGCCGGGGCTTTACATGGGATTTTCAGAACAAAAACCATTGATTAGTTCCAGTCTTAAGAATTATTTCTGTAATGATCTTTCATATTTTGCTTCTAGTAATTTTATTTGCTATTTTTTAGATTTGAATCTTGCTAATTGAAATAGACCGAAGCTAAATACCTTGATTGTTTGTGCTTTCATAAACATAAAGGGTAGTATTCCAAATTTGCATGACATAGGCAAACAGACACAAGCATTTACTTTTGTTCAACTCAACAAAATCTTTCGAATGAATTTAATCACGTGCTCTTCCAAACCGACTCATCAGTTTTTGTTTCTTTTGCCTGTGGTCCCTCGTCTGTTTGGCAAGAAAGAAGCATTTTGCACCAACTGTCCAATCATAACATGCGCCATTATGGGCGTCTTAAAAAGAGGATAGGCCAGTTGGCACTTTTGTGGATAATGCAGATTAAATTGGCTCAACAAGCCACATAGGTACCGTTTTGTGCTGATAATTGGTTGAATGAAAAGCCGTGCAAAATACACAATACTAGATTTAGGATTCTGGGGGATCTAATAATCCGCATGTCCTTACAGCAGGATGTTTAGATGTATCACTGACTGTCGATTGGCAATGAAGCTTTGTTGCTCGGAGACGTTAAATGGATGCTGCAAGCCGCATTTTCAGATTCTTAGAGAAGGCCAATGCACAAAGTACCATGTTGATAAGGAAATACGGCAATGAGCTGTTTTGGTAGCCCTTAAAGTAAATTGTTTCGTGGGGCTCTGATTTTGTGTTTGGCATATCAAAATGTTGTTTAATACCCAGCAACTACTCCTTCCTTTGTCGCTAGGAATTCTTCAGATGGTGGTTAAAGCTGAATTTTCCCTACTTTCTTTAAGGTGCCGATTGGTTCCGTTGGCATGTTCCAGGGCCAACTGGTTCATACAAACGAAATTACAGTTCTTCTAGGTGACAACTGGTTCGCGCAATGCACAGCCAGCCAAGCTGGAGAGATCATCGATCGGCGGATAAAAAGTAAGACGTTTAGCCAGTCGAAGCCGAGGCGAGCTTTATTTGCATAACCATATACAGACCCTAATTCGGTTCAACTTGATTATCCGTCTCTTCTTCGTGAGATGTAGCCCCTACAAAAATCCTGGAAAACTGCAGCTGCAAAATTTCCTTTCTGGTGGGATGTTCTTCCTTTGTTTTGCTTCCTTTGCTTCATCTATATTTAGAGCTGTTTTTTTGAGCGTTCAAGGACTGAAATTTTCTAGAATTGGAAAACGCTCGCTGGGATTATAGATTTAATTGTCCCATGAGCTACAAACGCGGCCTTTGTGACAGTACCAATGGAGGTGGACCAGTGTTCACTCCATATCATCGTTATATTCTTAATGAAAGAAGTCATTGTTTGAAGAGTCTCTCTTGGATTTTGGTCCAAAAACATATACTATAACGCTCGGTGACACTATTTTCAGCTAAAAGTCGCCCTATAACAAAGGCTTTCGTTAATGTTTTGGTTACTGAAATCATTTGCGGTGTTTTTCCCTGTTACAGGCGGCTAAAAGTTTCCTAATCCAATGATCTCGCAAAGATCCTAGATGTACTAGTTAATTCTTAAATTCATTCAACATAACGGGCCGAATATATGAGGTAAATTGTTTCGGTAAAGTGCTCTGGTATCAACTTTATTCTCAGTCAATTTAATTTTAAAAGTTAATAAAAAGTTAATTTTTGGTGGTGGTAGTGATCGGATCGAAGCTGAATGCCATTAGATTTTCTTTTCAGAATAAAATCCCAGATCAATGAACCGTACAATGGTATAGCTGTATGTAACAAACCATTTTTTAATCAATGTGATTCCCGAAATAAAACTTAATACGATTCATGGCGATTGTGACAAGTATGATTTGTTAAAATACCAAATGACCAATATAATACAAAATGACATAATACGATATATATATCACAGTTAATATGATATCATTTAATATGACAAAGATTATTGAAATATGATTTTATATTGTATGGTATATTAAAGTATGATACCATTTGAGGTGAATTTACCAATTGATTATATTACATTATTGATTCCTTTCTTTCTGAGGCTTATAAGTCCTTTTCTCTCAAGAGGCCTTTAATTATAGCTCCAGATATCCAGAGCATAAGCTTTCTTCCCGATCTTGTACTTGTGCTGATTGCACGACTGTCACAAATTGTAATAAGGACAAGTTCTCCCCATGCTGAAGTCACTCTTGATGCAAACTGATCTGCTAGTTCCTTGTGGGATTGCACTTCTAAATTTATGAGTTTCTAAGTTTGGATGTCCTTTAATCGACTTGTAAATAGGCTGTTATTTTCACTCTCTGTGATCGTCAGTTACACGAATTCCCCCTCCGCGTTATATATTATTCTTGGTCAACAGTTCTAACAGTTTCCCGCCTTCATTTTCTTTGGATACCATATCTGCAGGCGACTAAAATTTTTATTGTGGAACCTAAACTATTCGCTGTCAATTGCGATTCATATTTAACTTCCCAGCTCAACGCAAATGCGAAATCAAGGTTTTAGGCCAAAATAGAAAACAGCTGTTAGTCTCGACTGCTTTTGATAAAGCCAGCAATAAGGTCCGTGATGATCGGCCAGTTCATTATTCAGCTTGGAGAAGAAACGTGCGGTCGAAACACGACTTTTCGTTGATAAATATCGTATGCCAGTTGCTATAGATGAGGTTCGTAAATTGATTCCGAAGGCATCACAAGGAGGATTTGATCATCAGTTGCAGTTATCTTTGATCTAGCACATGTAATCTCCTCCACATTTTCCTCAGCATTGTGTTGTCGCTTTTTTTCTTGTTTTTTCAATGGTAAATTTGGCTAATTTTCTTGCAGTGGTTGAGAAAAACTTAGAGGAGATGATCGGCGAAATACGTTTTCTTGAATCTCGGCGAAAAGTTACAGAAGATCTTACAGCGATGGACAAGGTAAGAAAGGGGCATTGATATTTCGTCTAAATCTTTTTGTTAGGTGCTGACCTAGTCCATTAGTTGCGTATCAAGTTAAAAAGATGTTCATCGAAGCAATGTTCCCACTGCTTCTTAATTTATGGGAAGAAATTAAGATTTCTCCACTCTGTCCTCATAAAAATAGTGAAAGCTGACTACGGTATTATAGTTGCTTCTCAGAAAAGTTTAGAGAAATCTTTAACGATGATTCATCCGTGTCCAACATTATAAGATAACTTTAGTCTGTCCTTCTAAACGGAATAGTGAGATGCGAATTCCTTATGACATGTAAGTGATCGTTCGTTCATACTTAGACCAATAATAACATTGGTCATAGATGATTCAAAGTGCACTGTTTGAAATCACTGTGCAAAACACTTGCAACAGGATTTTTTTCACTTTTGAGAATTCGTTGTTGAGATCCGTTTTTATGACTGATTGCGAAAATAATAGCTCGTTCGGTTTACTTATTTGATCATATGTCGCTCGGAATCTTCGTGATGTGTTTGAGCATCTGCTGTGGTCCTGTGTCCGCAAAGCATCATTACCATCGCATATGCTCATTTTCTATAGCTTTGTAGCAAGTTAATCATAATTGTAATGATGCCAACGCATATCCTTATTAATCTTATTACCAGTTTAGCTCTGACAAAGAGCTTGATTAAGATGTATATTCTTGTTTTGATGGACTGTTTTCACATGTGAGTCTCCAGACGATTTTCCAAGGTACATAGCCTCTGGCCTCCTGTAAATACGAACAAGTCATTTTGACTCTACCAGATCTTAAACCAAATAGAGTGGGCTTATTACTTTTGCAAGTTGATAACGATCTTTCTTCGCCAATTGTTATGTTGACTTGTCAGTTTTATGAAATATTAATGTGTTTAAACGTAATCCAAAGGCCGCACGAAACGCAGAATTGCCTTTGTCACTTGTCCGATCAACTTCATCAAAGATATTCGTACAAATTTTTCTACTCATCTACCTTGAATCTACCAAGCAACATGGTAAGGCATGTGACCTCGCAACCCTCCAATTTTGTAGAACTTTTTGCAAGTGAAACCAAGTGTTATGCATTGAATGAAATGTTTTTTATTGAACCGTCAAATGAGTGGAAAATAATTAATTTTCTTGCCCTTGAATTGCTCAAGTTTTACAGTTTATAACTTTCTGAATATTTTTTGACTAGTTTTATTTCTCATCTTAAGGACCAGGGGGTGGTAGAGATAAGAGAAGAAAGCAAAGAGGAATTACCAGAGCCTGCTGGTATGTAAATGCAGTATTTTATCGTACTCAATGATGGAGTAATGATTCTCAGTGATAGAGAAGTGATACTCAGTGATAGAGAAGTGATACTCAATGATAGAGCAGTGATACTCAGTGATAGAGAAGTGATACTCAGTGATAGAGTAGTGATACTCAGTGATAGAGAAGTGATACTCAGTGATAGCGAAGTGACACTCAGTGATGAGGTAGTGATACTCAGTGATAGAGAAGTGATACTCAGTGATAGAGTAGTGATACTCAGTGATAGAGAAGTCTGTACATGTCAGCTGCGCCAGGAACTCTGTTCTCATCATTTACGCGACTTCTTGGATGTTTTTTTCCTTGTGACTCTTATCTGAAAGTGCATAACAATGGGTGGATTTTTCTCTGTGGACATCCAGCGCAGTGTAGTAAGCTTCGACAAAACAGTCAACTTCGCGAAACATGGGGCCCACATTTTTTCACCAGTCGCAATGTAAATGCACATGAAGATTTTAATTGATTTGTTAATTTTCCTGTGAATGTTAGAAAAGTTTTCAAGGGTGCATTTTAACGCAACTGTTTAGAGTATTTATATTTCATTTGTTTCCTATGCTATATCCAAGCTCTTCGCAATGTCAGTTCCAAAATCCTTTACAGGTAAGAGGCGTATCGCTCATAAGTCATCCCACAACGTAATTCCAAGGGGTGTAAAAGACTTGGACAAGGCTGCTGAGTCTAACAGTGGGCCTAGTAACGCTTCTGTTGAGAAGGATGCGTCCCTTGAAAAACTGTTCGCACGGTTAGACGAACTTGAGCTTGAGGAAACTGCAAGTGAATTGAAAGAGAACAACGTGGTTGTTGATGGCCTAACTCCGAGCCAGGAAGCGCGCGTGCGTTTTCGGGAGGACCTCATGGAGGACTACGATGCCCCTGAGAGTTTACCACCAGATACGGAGGTTAGAAGTGAGAGCAACTGTATCAGGTTCAAGCATACGAGATGTGAAGACAGTCCTGCGATCGAAACGAGCAAGGTATGTAATTTGTGGCGTTGTTTCTAGCTAATGGAGCAGTGAATTCGAAGCCTGCATTATCATGCGCCCGCCATGTGAAAAGTATTGGGCGACAGTTTGATTAAAATGGCTCTGGCGAGGTAGTGGAATTGTTCTATTTTGCAAATATTGGCCTAAAATCAGTCTGCAGTTAGCAAATAGAAGATGCGAAAGATTGAAGCTTATTGTGATTCTCGAAGTAAAGCTGACTGTTTTGAAAAGTTGATCCATCATCTGCTGCACCCCACCTTGCGCACAGGGTCTCTGTTTCCTTTCAGCTTAAAGGCACAGTTCAGAAGCTGTCAAGCAATTTGAGTAGATTCAGGGAGACCCAATTGAAAAAATACCAGATCAGTAAATTAATTTGGCCATATGAAAATCGTCCGTTTGAAGAATGGCGCTTGAATTTACTTCTTGTTATACACTTTAAGCCATTGCAGAATTAATGTAACAAAAAGAAATTTTACTTGCTCCATTCAAAGAGAGTTTTGTTGCATAGCTGTTTGTTTTTTTCGTTTGAAGGACGCGAATTCCGACGAAAGCAGTGGCATTGCACAAAAATTTGTCTCACCAGCTGATATTTACAAGTACTTTGCGAAGCCTCTGGTCGCTGATGCGGAGGAGAAACCACTGAAGTCGATACTGAAGAAGGAGAGGAGGTACTCTTCCGAGGGCGTGAAGCCAAAGCCGATTCTGAAGCACTCGCCCGAGCACAAATCGGATGGGTCGAGCGGGGATGAGCTAGGCGCCAGCGCAGCGGCTGAAGACCCGAAGCCGATTCTTAAAGCTGGATCAGATGTGCGTTGTTTTAGAGATCAAATAGTTTTAAACTACTAGAGTGCACATTAGGAATCTTACCATTTCAATTTCAGGATCACCCTCTTGTCGCATATCCTATTTTGTTGTGGAACTTGATTTATCATTTTAGTTATACTGAAGAATAAGGTTTTTTTCTTCTACAAGGTAAAGGGAGTTTCATCAAATAACTTGAGAATTTTTAGTTTTTGATCAGTTGTATTTCGTCGCACGAATTTGTCCACAAGAGTGATAACAAAGCTCAGTGGTTCTGAGAACGGTGCTCGAAGCAGCACAAGACACAACCGTGGTGATAGAAGCAAGTGATTCTCTGTTTATTCAAGAATATGACGTCAGGACGCGTGTCTCTTTTCCAGGCCATTTCTGGTAAAGTGGTAGAGCGCCAAGTCAACTCCTTGCCTGAAAAACCCGACAGTGGAGTGAGTTCATCTTGCCTTTTCATGCCGTTTCTTGATACAATTCCTGCCAAACAGACTGAGAACACCTTTGCAAGCCTTCCTTGCCACTGCTGCCCTCTTTTTACAATTTACAGCTTTATAAATAGCTGTGCCGTCAACCTAGTTTTTGATGTATATCTCAGACGCAGGGTAATTTTGGAAACAATAATTTCCGAAATTATCGCAGAAGCTTATGTACTTAGCCTCACTCTGTGTAGATAATCAACTGCATTTATTTTACAAGTTTTCAAGGCACTAGGAATCAGCTTTAGAAGAAGATTTACAAGGATTGGCTTATTTATTATTTATCTGGATAGTTGGGTGAATTGATAGCTTTTTGCTTAATTATATGATTTTTCAGGATTTTTAGCTTTGGGTGGCCTACTCCGTTAGGTATATTTTTGAAATCTCTTTTTGCACGCTTCAGATTGGAAAGTTGCTTCATCAGAACAGAACATGACGCTGAATATTTTTGCTAGGCAAAGATTTTTATCAGTTCTCCAAATTTGTTTGATAGAAGCATTTCACGATAGGAAGTCAATCAGTTTATTTCTAATCGTGAATCTGACTTTACGTATAATGCAGATTACTGCATATTATTACGTATAATACATCCCTGTTATCTTGCAGCCTGAACCCAGGAAGTCGATGTCGCGATTTAAGGCTTCGAGAATGAAAAAGTGAAGCTGGCAACTGTTTGAAGACCCTCTCTTTCTCTATGGCAGACAATTTATCCATGTAGTTCAAACAAAAGAAGCACAGAATCCAGCATAGTGGCATATATTGCAAGATACTTTAATATTTCCTAATAGTTTTCTATACGTACCTCTCAGCATTTGTAAATACCATTCGAAAGCTGTAGAATTTTGCTTTGCGTACAAACTCGCGTTTCATTAACAAGTTCTAATGAATAGAGACTGAGATGTCTTAAACATTCGATTTTGTCACAATTTGTCTTCAAAAGATGAATTTCTCTCAATTTCGACAGGCTTCTTGCTAAACCGATGCGATAAAATTTCTCCTCCAGTTTGGAAAAAGAAGCAAGTAAATATGATGCCCTTTCTACTTACTGCTTTGAAACTTTTAGTGCTCGTTGATAATTGCATTTCCCCATTTTTTCATTAATGGTGTCATTTGTTCAACGGATCGGTCTTTATCAAAGTCTGGGCTCCAATTTTCTGGTACGTAAATCGAGAGTCCACAAAACATGAATCTTTCTGCAGTATTCGAATATTCACGAACTACTTATCAATTTTAATTAGGCCATGACAAATATTGTAATTAGACGAAGTGACGTATATTTGTTGTTTCTACTTCCTGTCACGATTATTGGTCAAGTCCACTGATAAGAGGCTTAACAACACAAAGTTCTTGCATTGAATTCGGTTTTTTTCGCCAAAATTATACTGCTGAAAATTATATTCGTAGATTTTAATATGTCGCATAATTGATGCAAAAAATTGTGTTCGTGCAATTTTAATGTTTTAATGCAATTTTTATTATTTTGCTTATTTGTATTAATTATGGAATAAAATATAATGAAAATTCATGAAATAGTGAGAATGGTAGTTGATTCGCAAGCGTCACATTTTCTCAAATGCACCCTACTGTTGTTTGTGGTAGAAGGCAGAAATTTCAAGCAAGCCTGCATATTTACTCTATTCAAAACAAATTATCAATCCAAGCACTAAAACCCGTGTTTCCTTCATTTGAGGATGCTATGATGACTGTTGCATGATTCATTACAAGCCCGCCTATATGAAGCAATTAGGACACTAGAGGACTAATTCACTGAATCAATATTTTAGCAATGTTTTATGCAAGATTACTCTTTTGCATAAGATTACCCAAAGATTTCATCAATTTTTGGACATTTAGCCAAATGATAATAACAATTTTTGCCTCTTCGCCCCCACTACCCTTATTCATTGCTCCCGTGAACAGCTGTATAATGGTCATTTGCAGAGACATTTCATCAAAGAAACAATCTTCAGCTAGTCTCCTTCACATGTTTAGTATTCCTCTTATCCATTATCAACATCACTGTTAAGTTTCACCAAATCCCCGCCCCTCTGTTCCACATGTAGAAATGAGTAGTAGTAGAGTTTTTAATTGAGAAAAGTTGTTTGTGCTAGTCATAAAGATGATAACTCAGCTTGTGATCTCGAAACAACTGCCATGTCCCTTCGCTTAGAGTAAAGCTGCCAATGAGATCATAAAAGTGGGGTGGGCAAACTTTGATATAGAAGTCAATAGATAGAAGGTAATTTAAAAAGCTACACTTTGCAACAAAGCGGGAAGCCATGGATTATGAAAAAAATCACGCAGAGGAGGTTTGAAGAGATTGAATAATATTGCACGCTAGAAAATATTTATAAACTCTAACTAATTACTGTTTAATAACTAATAATAGCTAATTTCCTAATGTTATAAGAATTAAAGTACGATTTGAGTAGAGACCTGAAAATCTCGGTAGGCTATAAAGGTGGCGATTTGGTTGCATATCAACACGATTTTCAGCTCAGGGTTTTCAAAATATCAAAATTCAGCTGGTAGAAAATCATATACGGAGCTTGAGATATATGCAGTGTTTTGCCAGTGTACAACAGAAAGCAACAGGACAGTAGACCTTCTCGCGTGTTTGATGCCTGAAACAACTACGAACGAAGTACAACGGTTAAACGCAGCTCCACGGGTAAATCTTTGCTGATAACATATCGATACCAGAGACGGTGTGACGAAATTGAACACGAGAGTATAAGAATCAAGTTTAGTGACATAGGAGGACCCGCCATGGTTGGGTACGACGCAAAGGAAATTGAGCCTTTAGGCTAAGATGCATATCCAGGACAAGAATTTAACAAAATAAATACCATGCCGCTAAGAATTGGTAATTCGACGATTCTCACTGATAATTGGTATTTAGAAAAAAATTGGAAGGGTGGATTCATGCTAAAACGCTAGTGATAGATGTTAAATAAAGGGTGACCATTGTTTAAGACTGCATATCTCAATGATGTTGAATCGAATGAGAAAATCTTACTTACAGAAGACACACGTGCATCTTCTTTTCACGAGTTCTTTCAGTATGCCATTATTACACATCAAAAATGGCATTGCAATGAAAGTTATCTACAAGTAATAGAAACAGGGGCGTGCCGAAGTGCGAATGTGCGAATTGAGAAAGTTGCAAAAATTCAGAATACTGCCGTCAGAATTTTTACTGGTGTTAAGGGTGACAGCCATATAGCCCCAGTGTGAAAACAGCTTCATTGGTTGCCAATATCATGCAGGATAAGATATATGATTTTGACGTTGACTTACAAATGCATCAAAAACGTTGCACCAGTTGGTCACATTACGGACGGACAAGATCAGCTGATGATGACTTGACTCTCGAAGCACCAATGACAAAACAAGTGACCACTGGAGATTGTGCATTTATAGGCACCTCTCCTCTTCTTTGGAACAGACTGCCATACACGTTGCGAGCAGTTGACTCTTTTGACGCCATTAAAAATAGACTGAAAACGCATCTTTTTTAAGAATATTACAATAAGAATTGATCCATTTCATGAAAATTTTTAAGTATTCTTTGAAATTCTGTATATCATATCACTCTATTGATTAGTTTTTGAACATCAAATGCGCCTTAGTGCCACATGCATAAATTGCGCAGTACAAATGTCTTTCTTATTCATTTTGTCTATCATTTATTTATAAGCTAGTTTGAAAGTATTTATTGATCACTTCATGTAAATAATTGATTTGATTGTTATGTTCTCGTATTAAATTTGGTGAATTTTTTTACCTAATTCCTTTGTTGATGCATGTTCTTTCGTTTGTGGGTTATGCGGAGGAATCGTCGAGGCTCTGCGGAGGATAAATTGGATTTCTTGTTTGGGATCAACGTGGGACGACTGGGATTCTGTTTTTTTTGGGACTGAACCAAAGACTTCTCATGGCATGGGCACGAAGATCCCACCAGCAAGCCGTATAACGTAACTTGTCATTGTTTACCGCAAATATGATGACGGCCTGCGTAAAAGTGCGGAGAATGTCAATGATCCAGAGGCACCACTTTCAAGTTAGTCCAGCAAGAATCTTTTCTTGTCCCGGTATGTCACCTTGCTCCTTCACGACAACACATGACGACAAACGTCACACAAGAGTAATTGCAGAGTCTAAAGTAACTCCAACTAGCACTATAATTTCCAAAATTTCTCCTCCCCTTCATTTTGTTTTTAATGACTTTTCCTTTTTTTTGGGGGTGGGGGGGGCGAGCAGGAGTTTGTTAAGTTGCCAAATCATGTTAATAAACTGAATTAAACTTGCTTTTTCTATCCTACAAATTAGGGTATTTCTCAAAGTATATATCATTGCTCTATCCCCTACATATTTTGCCTAGAAAAGGCAATAAAGTATTACAAAACAAAATATTGGCTGCTCAATTACCTGCACAAGTGTCCTTGTTTTGGCAAGGCAATGCACCTACTTTTAGTGTATGCTGTAAGCAACGAATGCACTCAACCTAACAAAATGCTTTTCAAAAATATTCACTTTATTTGTTACACTTTTCCTTCTGTTGTTTAATATCTTTTCTGCTAACTAGAAAATAATTCCATCCATATGTTTACTACCAATTCAGAAATCTGAGTCGGATGGATAGTGGAAATGAAGGGAGAGAAGGAAGATGGACTCCAACCAAGTATAGTTATATGAGCAGCAGCACAATGTGGACATAATTATTAACCTGCATTTATGAAAGATATCCTTATGGACTGACTGTACATATGGCGGATGCAATGGTGATAGAAAAACATGTTCTCTATGGCTAGAAAAATACTCTACTCTGGTATCATTGACTATAGAGAAATAGTTTGTGAGAGCACAGATGACTAGGAAGCTGAGGCCCCCAGGCTTTTTCTTGTTAGCCTTAGGTTGCAATGAGAATGCTTTTTTACTTGCAACACAATGAATGAAAAATGTTTCATGGAATGACATTTCTTTGTTAGATGTTTTTGAAGACAATCTTCAATAAAAATTTAACAACAGAAGAATGGCAAATATTGTTTACACCAGCTCTGAAGAGGCACTTACTTTGGACTTTGCTGATGTCTGCACCAATTGTGCCAGTTTGCTTAAGCAGGAAGTAGTGACAGGCTAATTGTTGCTTACTGTCACGTTCGACAAGGTCTATAATGTACAAAGAAGACTTCCAAACTGACAGTTTAAAGAGAGAAATGAATAAAGAGTAATTCTGAACAACATCTCTCAAAATTGTTCAATGATGGTTGGCTTACCCATGAACAAAGGAGTGAAGCTGTTATCCCAGGCATTTCTTGTGTCAACTGATGACCATCTCATGCAGATGATCATTGAACTGTGTAAAAAGTATTCTCCAATTGTACAGGAAAACTTACCCAAGACAAGTACTTCAAAATGACAGTCTTTAGTTTGTGCTCTATAGTCTATAATGACTAAAGAATCTCTGATAGAAGCTTTTCTCTTGATGCAACCATGATGCGACAGAAGCCCCTTTAGTATAAAGATTTTGGATAAAGAAAGGAAGAATAATTAGGAGATTGGTTTTATGCACAGTCTTTAGAAAGGTGAGTCTCTGTTATTGTTTTAAGCACTCTTGTGTTGTTCCAAAAAGCTAGACCTTCAAGATGTCAAATATTGTTTCGAAGCAAAGTTTAAATTTGTGTAAAACTCTGCTTGTTTTATGCTTACAGTTAATAAGATGTTAATGTGTAATCAAAGGAATGTGCCATGAGCAAACCAAAGTTTTTCAAGACAAAACAAAGTTTTTGAAGCTAGTCTAAAAAGGGCAAGGCAAAAGAAAGAAGTTTAAGCTGATGGGGAAAAGCTGTCATTCTAGAAACACAAAAACACACAATGTGAATTTTTGTTCATTTCTGCCTGGCTTCTGTTTTACTTTGTATATATGATATGGCACTGCAGTTTGTACCTTCAACCATGCTTTATTTACTTTCATTTCCTTGGGCCATGTTGGTGAACAGAAACAGGACTGGATAAACTACTACTATCAGAAATCAAAGGATTGTTGTTACCATCAGACTATTACTTGAAAATATAATTCCGAAATTTTTATTTAGAATTGTTTATCATAATTATCAGCCTTTGAATAACACGTAAAATCAATAGTAACATTTAAATGTGCCCTCTTATGCGACTTTTTAAATATGTTTATTTTGAATTTCGATTTGAAGAAACTTTCATATCGTCTCCGATGAGCAAGCGTAAAATTATTTTTGATGAAACTTTCTGTTACCAAAGAAAAATTTTGGTTTGAAGTTTAGGGAGTACGAATTCCTGAGAATTCTGATTCCGTCAATTCACTACCTCCACGCAAGCTAATGCTTATCGGTATCTCTTTCAACAGAGATGCAGGTCTGAATAATGCCTTGTTTTTATGGTGGATGAACATTTACGTGGCTGCTGAAAAGTGGCTCAACGTTTCACGGTTGCTTATTGGAGTGAAGCCTCATTTAAAAAATCAAGCCTGAATCGCTTCTAGCATCCATGGAGTTGCTTCTTCATCCTTTACTCTTGATAAAGATTATTCCAAGCTGATTTTCCATATTTGCTTTGCCTTGGATTATACGCTGTTTTGTCTATTGTATGCGAATAAAGTTCTGAAATGGCCAGACTGATGTTTTGAATTTGCACATTTCAAAGCCACTGTTATCTGAATAATATTTTGTCCACCGGTAACGGTATCTTCTCTAGCAAGAAATTATGTGTGTTGATTGTATGCAAAGCATGTTGTAATGAACTCTGATCATACGAAGTCAAGGCTAGTGGAAAACATAACTACAATGCTTGTCTAGACAAAAAATAGTTTATATTCAAATTTCGTCGATCAAGCCATACCATCGTTGTAGCAGCTTGCTTTACTCAGAAAATTTTGACTGCAAGATAATCATGCAGAAGTTTCTTTTGCAGGATAATCCAGTTAACTAAAGCCATGCTTAACTATCGATTAAAATTTAATTTTTACCTGGCAAAACGATTAAAACCGCAATTAGAAGTTTTCCAGATTGTTTTACTGATTGATTGCAAGAATTTTGTGGACAAGGAAGATTTGAGACATCACTTTTTGTTTTTAAATTGCAACAACGAAGTCATTCGACTTAAAAATATCAAGCGCGCAATGCATATTTCCGATTTGTTTTCGATAAGCTTTATTTGTTAAACGAAATTCTCTGTTCTAATATAGGTGGCTTTTGATTGAATATTTTCGCACGATTTGTAAAAGATGGAAAGTAAAATTAAATTTTTTTTTTGTAGTTTACGTCCAACTTACCCCGTGCAATTGCTAAGCTATTTTATTTAGAAAAGAAGACCTAAACTTTAATCCATACTAAATATATATCGAAATTGCTTTTATATATTAAGAAGTCACTAAAAATATACATATAAATAGCCTAATTTTCGGGATGTTCACACACATATATATATATAAATTGGTCGACTAAAGTCGAAACATTTTCAATGTTTTTTGAATATATTTACATGTTTTTATATCTTTATTTATAGGATTGCATAGGATTGTAGTTAAGTGCAGGGAAAGTTTAAAACGAGAATTAATGTGCGTTATACATTTGGATGTCATTTTATTTGACATTTGTGAAGTCTGCATGTCATTGCTAACCTTTTTTTAAACCTGCTCTCTTGCTTTTGTGGAACCTGTCCAGAAGGTTTTCCACCTGACACTGCTCTAGGGAGCCATCAAGTACGTAAACTATAGCCTCGAAGTCTGCGTTATCTTAACTTGTCGTTTCGGCATCTTACCTGTTAGACAAGCTATCTCATTTTCTGACTGAAAAGTCAGGATCGACTGCACTTCAGTAACTTTTTACCGCTATCACTATTCAGCGATGTATTCCCGTCGCTCTTCCAACGATCTTCAGCAGAAAACATCACACTTAGTGCTTTTTTGCCAGACACCTTTCAGTGGCCTTATCATCTCCCTTCGAAGTTTTGTTGCATTCTTGGATCTCCAGAGCGTTATCAACATGCTCTTGCTGCCATACCGTAAAAAGCTGGATTTTGCAACCATATGAAATCCAGGTATTGGCTGCAAAAGTTCCAAGCGGTATCCCAGATAGTTGAAGACCCAATTAAAAGGTAATCTGTGACCATTCTTAGCTGTCGCAAATGGAAGTTTTGCTCCATCAGCTTCAATGTACATGAGTTTTGTTTCACATTCAATCATTTATCATTGTTGACTTTCTTCTTCATATTTTTTCAGAACATGTTGCTATTATCTGTCATACATAATTATCATGTTGCTATATAATAATCAGCTGCTTGCAAATCATTTTGTCGCAAGTTGAAACAGAGGTTATAAAGCAGGTTTGGGCGACTCGACCCCCTACACCGCCCTATTTCCAATTATTCAATCATCGTTGATGCAGCTGGTAATGATGAATTTTGTTTATTCAATTATTTTATAAATAGTATTTTTGATACGCCTTTTAAGGCTGCAAGCTAAAAGCTGGTCTTGCTATCTGAATTTTTTTGTGCCAAATCTTGACTTTATTTGGTTTCACTTCACGAATGTTTTTTGATTAGCACTGCTGTTATATTACGGTTTTTGACTGTGGGAAACTAGAGTTAAGTTTATTAAACATTTGAAACTTGTTTGCCATAAATTCGCAAAGGGGTTGTTTATACATATGTGTTAAAATCGAGATGTTCTCAAAACCATTCTTTGTTTTTAAAAGACTTATTTACTATTGTTTTTTGTTGAAGCGTTGCATTTGGTTATTTTTGACATTTTGAACTGCATTGTGTCCTTTCATTTTGCTCTTTGTCCTCACCAATTTGCCTACATGCTACGTGAAAGCAGATTTCTTTTGTTGAAAAAAATTTAGTCGAAACGGGCCTTAGAGAATGTGACAGGAATTTTAAGATTCAGGCAATATAAGTATAATGTTAGTTAGTGCTTCAAGATGTTGAATTTCCTGTCGACCAAAGAAATTGCAAGAGAACATTTTGTTGCAACAACAGCAGCAACAATCGCAGATTTTCGACGTCATCAAGGCTTAAAGGGTTTTCGTAATGTCTTTAAATATAGCCTATAACGCAAGTCAATCGTCCATTTGCAAAAGAAACCCATAATATTTAGCCATTTTCAGCTAAGCTTGTATTGTAATTGCAGCTAAATTTATTTGATTTTATCCCCAAGGCATATTCTCTAATCGCTCCTTTTGAAATTCTTAGAGTTCTGGTGGGCTATGATTCCCTTGTTTACGGGCGGAGTTTTGTCCAATCATTTAGCTTGACTATTAATCATTCTTTCAAAACCAAATACATTAATGTTCCTAGGAGCCCGTTTGTGATTTCACCTGGAGCGATTTAGCAAGGTGAATTATTTCGATATAGAAATCACGCCAATGCTTCATGTTCAAATAGAAATGTTCATTCTGTTTTCCTGAAAAGCTTTCTGAGGCTAAAATTACAGACTACTTCGAAGCTTAACCTCCCAGCTGACATCGCGATCAATTTGAAAGGGTGACGTCACACAGGGTTTTGCCGTCTATCACCGGTGTCTACATGGACGAGAAAAACAAAACGCGAAACCTCGATAAAAGGTGATGAGAAAATTGTAAATGGTTAAAGCAACAATAAATATAAACACTCTTTATTTTGCTGGCATTTGAGATCGTTTTCAAATAAGGCACCCGAGTTTGGACTTTCTTCCCAGTGTTTACAAAGAGGTGAAGGGGATGTTCGTTCGATGATTTGTCACCTGTGCTCCCAAAATCACAAATGTGTCTTGAAGTCCACACTCCTTTATGGAACTCCTATAGAAAGGTCTCGCGGGGTTTACAGCACAAAGCCAAAAAGGTTGCCACGACAAGAAACTGTGGGAGGCGGGCACCTCCACCAGTGGGTGAACTTTTCAGGGATATTTCTTTTGTCGTTTTCAGGCAACGCATCCAAATCTGGCAAGCAAGAGTTGCGACCATCAGGCGAGGAATTTGCGAACGGCTGAATTGATTTGTGCGTCAAGCGATTTGAAAATGGCATGGGCCAAGTGAATTTCATCTCTTCTTGTCCATTTATACGGGAAACAGAGCATAAGAAATGTCACTTACAAAAGAAGTGGCACAGGAAACTGATCACAGTATCGAAAGTATTGCTGAAAGCGCCAAAGATAGCGTCGAAGAACTTCTACAGACGTGGTCTGGATACTCGAACACTCTCCCACCTAACGATGTCACCTTGCTTGGAATCGCAACCGAGATATGCAAGATCTTATCTAGGCGGAACAGTTTCAATGCACTTGAAGTCTTTCTCCAAAGGCTGCCGAAAATATCTGAATACGAGAGAAACGTTGATATTCTTCGTTCCAAGATAGCACTTGCTTTACGCAACAGACAGCCTAGGATTGTGGTCGACATGATCAAGGTGCGTAAAATTGTTGAATTAATAAGATTCATGGGTGTTGCAATATGAGCTTTGTTGGTAGACAGTTGATCTTTCAGTGGAGAGCAGAATGTAACTTTTTTTTCTAAGTAATTAGGTGATATCGAATTTACCGCATGTGTTTGGATCAATGTTTTGGAGAAAGTGCAAAGTTGTTCCGTTGTCTTCACATTTCATCTGGACTTTTTCGAAGAATTGTTATTTCTGGTTGCAATTTTTGACCACCTTTTTGACACTCACAAGAGCAGTTTTCTGAACAGAACGAATTTTTTTTATTTGAGTTGTACTTTCAACATTGTTCGATCATATTCTTAAAGCCTTCTGATATGGAATCTGATCAAAAACATGGTATCATTTTTATTTCAACCTGCTATCAACTGCGTGTCAATAATAGAAACTAACAAAAAACTTTTAGCATAAGTAAATAAAGTTTCTAAATTAAGCATCATATGTGCATTAAACTGAGATCTTTAACTAAAGTTATGCAAAGACCCTGGTTGTCTATCAAAATCGTTCTTGGAAACTTTGTAAATAACTCCTTTTCTTGATCTCAATCATACTTGCGAAATTTGACAAGAATAACAATGAAGATAAAGTTTTGAAGCCAATGCGAAATTTACGGAAAACTCGATCGATCAATCAAGAAATGTGTAAGTTGAAATACAAAACCGCATAATGAAATCGTTGTAACTTTCCCACCTTCATTGTCGATTTCCAATTTGCTTCCTTTTGTCTCTTTAACCCTGGCAACCTGTAGCTTGGCCGTTTTCTTGATTTAAGTTTAATGGGCGTCGTCGCATTTTCAATGGCCATATTTCGAAAATCCATTTAAGTCTGCCTCGTGGTGTGAATGAAAGCGAGTGATCAAGCCTTGGAGAGATCAGTCACGGGTCACGTGGCTTCGATGTGGGTGATACGAATGTTGCAATAATCATAATCATCACTACTAAAACGACAAACGACATTGCAGGATCAGATTGACATAGGGCAAAGTCGAAACTGCATTGCAAAGTTGATAGCATTTGCAAAGTTGCATAAATGCGAAAGCGATGATGTGGTCGGAATCCAGATGGGTGGTAGTTTTGATGATGGGGTACAGTGGCGTGGCGAAGGGCTTTTGAGTGGGGGGGCTGTAACATTAGAAATTTACCTACAGGGTTGATCAAAGATAGTTAATCATAGCGCACAAATTTCACACTCTAGTACCGCAGTGGTTCCTTTGTGTCTAAACTGGATACAACAAAAATGCAAATCTAATTCTTCCCCGAAATACCGACACGCTGTTATAGTTGTTTCAACGTTTACTGACAGGCAAAAAATTACCGACGGCTTCTACAAAAAGTGGGGGGGGGGTGGGGTGTGACACCCCCACACCCCCTACTTCGGCACGCCCATGATGGGGTATTCGGAAAAAGTTCTAGCACAGAATTTGAACTCAGTTACGATTCAATTTTTAATAGTGAAAGTCTAAAGTAATCGACCATGGAGTAACTTTTTCTGATTTGAGTCAAGTGCTAAAAAGTTTAGAAACTCCTTGCATCTTGCTATCCAGTGAATATTTTGCGACAAAGCCTCTGCTGAGGACTAGGGCCAAGTACCCCAGTCAAAATATAGCCCTTGGGACATTATCATCTTTTGTGTTTTTGAAACGTAGGATTGCCAAAGTGTATATGTTTAATGCAGGTATCATAATTTGCGCACTTTTTGTGATAACAGCCGTGACTAGGATACAAGGGATGGGTATTGCTAGGGTAGGCCCCTTTCCCAGGGTCAGGATTGCACATTGGGTTTCAAATAGGGCACTCGTAGCCCACAGTTGATTCCACAGCTGCCAAAGCACTTTTCAAGTCATGTCAGATTTGCATAGCAAGGAGAGATCTCTTCAGGTCTCGTTTTTCATTATAATAATTGCACAGGTTAAGGGCACTGGTAAGACTTAAATAAACACTTTCTCGAGTCAAACAAACATTATCACTATTCAGTGTGTCAAATGTCAGCACTGCGCCAATGGCCTATTCCTGGAACCGGTTTAGCCTCGAGTTTTGGAGAGTTGCATTAATTTTGTGAGATCTAACAGGTCTAGTAGGAGGAAATTTTTCATGTTAATATTCTGGTAGTTACTTCATTTTCGAAAGTTTTGTATGCGTTGAAAATGTTGATAGCGTTACATTGCAGTATGCTCTCCTTTTTCCACTTATTTGTTTTTATTTTTAGAGGTTTTTCTTGCACAGGGCTTGTCTAGTTGTGCTTATTCCTTGAGTTCAAAATTACAAGGAAAGCTTGCTAATTTGTATAGAAGAAAGCCAACTAGTAATATATGTATTTGTCTATGTTTCCTTTCACAAATCAGTTTAGTTAATTTTAATTTCAAAATTCCACTACATACAAATGTTTTGAAAGAGGAAAGAGAACCATAAGATAATGTCAAACAACAAATTACAGTATGGAAACATATATTAACAAAATAATAACTTAATATTTCAAGGTTTCTTCATTATATTTCGTTTATTTTAACTTTTACGAACCGTTAATGCCATTTTTGTTGCTTAGCTCTTTGATGCAATTTTGAACTCGCTATTGTTGTACCAGTCATCTTTATCTGTCAACAGAACAATGTGTTCGATAATGGCGAAGACCTAATAAAGGCCTGGGACGAGGCCCACTATTTAATTGAGGAGGACCGGCTTCAGAAACCTTTATCGCCGCTTGCAAGATTCAGGGTGAGAAAGAGGCACCCCCCACCACAAACCATTTGCCCCACTGGGGTGAGAAAGATGGCCTCTCTACCCAAAGGGGCCACCAGAGTTCTAAAGCAGTGGCTGATGGAGCACTACCACGACCCGTACCCCACTGGCGAAGAGAAATTGACCCTTGCCAAGCTGTCTGGCCTCTCTTCTAACCAGGTTTGTTTGTCTGCATCTCGTTGTAGGTGACGGACAGTTGTCCTTATTTTAACGAATTGTTGTTGGCATCGTTACGTCATCGTTACGTCATTATAAAAACCATCGTTGCGACCAACCAAACTTCTAACACCATATTATGTATATTCAAGCACTTTCAAGAAGAATACTTCTTTGATTTATAAACAAGACTGCAAGAATTTCAAAGCCCTTCCATTCCCGGCTTTTGTACTGTCCAAACTCTGGCTACGATCATGCGCTTGGCAACGAATTAGTTGTCTGGGGCTCCTTGGCATGACCTACTAGGGCGAAAAGACGGCTGTGCGCGAGACATGGTATCAACTCGAGCTCGTTATCTGATCACCACGTTGCTGCCAGATGGAACATGCTCCCAAAGTCCCACCAAGCTGATGCTAGCAGATAGAGCGTCTTTGTTTCAGTGGTGGCTTATTTTTCATTTGCTGCCCCCTTTAGAAGACCCGTTTAAATTTGTTTGCATGCCTCAAATTATCGCCATTTCAGGTAAAGACATGGTTTGCAAATGCAAGAAGGCGAATCCACAAAGGCAGTGGTCCGTTGCCTGGCAAAGTAAGCCAAAGTGCTTTTGCCATGAAGGATCATGGGAAAAAACCTCTCATAAACCGAAGTGAGGCTATGGATACGTACGGCACTTTGAACTTGCCTTCAGATACAGTGAGTACCTATAGTGCGTTTTTATCGTTTCTCGAAACTGTTTTTGGGAACGCTGCGATGTGGCTTGCTGGTATAATATTTTTTACTCTGAAGAACATTTGGAAAACATGAAAAGTTTGAGCCTGCGATCACACGTTTTGAATTTTTGAGGCAAATGTTTTCCCAGTTTTTTATAGTCGCGCACAGTCATCATGTGAAGCAATGGTTCATGTTCTGTGAGAGAAGCACTTCAATTTTACACTGGGCCTAAAATTGATTGCATAGTAAATAGCAGTTTGGACACCTGATTATTTTGGCCAAGTTAATTTTTGTGCACACACGGTTTGCTGACCGTGCAGCAACTCTTGGAATCGAGGCTTCGCTCCTTAGGTGCTGTTTGCATCTCATGTTGTTGTTGTTGTTGTTGTTGTTGTTGTTGTTATGTAATTTCTTTATCAACCAATTCGAATACAATAATATTGATGGCAACGAACTGCATAGAGCTTTCAGCCCTATCTTAGTCAACGGACTATGTCCTCATCTATGCCCAGTTAGAGCTTTGCATGCCTCTTTTGTTTGTCTGACTGCAGAGCCCGCCATTTCCCACGTGTCCGCAGACTCGCTTTGAGCATGCCTGCGATGGAGCCGACCATGCAAAGATGTCTGGTTTCAGTTACCGCTGCCTACATTCGGCCTACAACTCCCACGCTTGTCTCCACTGCAAAAACATGAATCAAGTCGGCAACAATTTCGATGATTACGGATTCACTGATAATAGGTTAACAGAGTTATGTTATGCCTAGTTAAATTATAGTACGATTTATTATATTGTGTTTTTTCAAGTAATTTTATTCTGAAGTATGTTTTTTCATGTTTTGTGATGTTATTTTTTATTATATTCTCTTTCTTTACGCTGTCGTGTTTTATAAACTTTGTGTTTTATATATATGTGTTGCGTTTCGGAGTTGCTATTTGCACCTTACAACATACAATTAGTTGCAAATTATAGCTTATTCAGACTCCAAAGATTCCTTATTCATCGTGGTTATATGCTCTTTATGCAATTTCAAGACATAACATCAATAGCCTCGCAATATCTGGTATTTATCAGGTGTATCATATACATAAACTTGATGCTGTGTCCCATCATAATAGGTTTGCACCCCATGTCTCCAATACCGGACCAAACCTTCCCGTATACCCTACGCCTGGTTATTCCTTCCCACGCTGGTCTTACTTTGCACCAGCTCAGTACAGACACGATGGTATGTTTTTCATCATCTCTCCTTCCTCTCAATAAAACGTCTGCAAACTTAGCCAAAACTATAGGAAACCTCAACATTGCCTATTGCAAAAATGTTTTTGCTACCTGGTCATGTTTCCGGTAAAGTTTTTATACTTTTTGTTTAGGTTTTGATAAAGTTTTGAAAATTTTAAGTTAGGCCTCAAAATGAACAGATAACAGAATGTTTTATAACGCTGATCAAGTTAATACACCATTGCCCACTCGCTTTTGACATGTTTCATTTGTCTTGTATATACAACCTGAAAATCCTTTCTATTGCATATTTTGTTTTATTTCTATGTCTTCCGCTTTTTTCTTCAGATTTAGTCCGTGCAATTTGTTTTCAATTCCCCTCTTAAGCTTTTTGTTGTTATCATTTCAATTATAGCCTGACAAACAACGTTTAGGTGCTTTGATTTTCAACTTCTTGCAATTGCTTGGCTCTCTCATTAAAATTTAGAGTTATAGAGTATAGAATTTATTACAAGGCACTTACTTTATACTTGAAATAGACAAACATAATTTGCCTATAATCCTAACAGATGAACATAATTGATTATTCAAAAGCACGATATTTATTATTTCGCTTTGTTTGGTATCACTGCGATGTTTTCCCCTTTTAGATTTTGACTTTTGGTACCGAGGGTCAAGCAATCAAAGTGACTTCCATGCACAGTACCAAGACTTTGATCCAACAACGATGCCTGTTGTGAGGTTTGTTGGACACATTTTTCAAATTATGATAAACACCCATCATATCTTTCGCATGATACCTTTCTCATTAGTCATACTACTTGCTTGCTCTTGGAATGGAATCTGGAATGGAATCTCCTTCTATTGCCACAAATGCACAATATTGCTACATAAGCCATCATATTGATATTCTGAATGTAATTTTCCTTGTCGAAGCCGTTTTGTCGATTAAATAAAATAAGGAGTTTTGACTTTTGACTATTTGTTTGTGAAGCTCTGATTCAAATTGATTTGACGCATGCGCTTTAGTACCTTTAGAGCGCCACCGGCCACAGATTCTAAAACACCTAATCATTACCCGCACAAGACAAATTATTTGCTGTGTTGCTAAGAGTAACTTTCTTACTTTCTATAAAATGCTCAGATATTTTTCTGACAGAATTTGTTTGAAATAATTCACACCCAGAACCGTCTATGTTTGTTTTTGTCAGTTTTTCTCCGAAAACATGCAATAAAACCTAGGCCCAAAATCATGCTTTTAAAAAAGTTGATCGTTGATGATTTTAAATACACTTTTCCAAAGTACCGCAATGCTGTCATTTTAGCATCGAAAAATGACTTTTGGCAAATGTTTTTCTGCTTTTTTACCTTTCAAAAGCACGTGAAACATTCAAATGTTATGGAATCCCATCAAAACAAATCGATCGATGGAAATGTAGAACACCAACGAATCATAATAATTTTTTACGCTTTTAAGAGAGGGACATCAATTTGATTAGAGCTTAAAAGATTAGATCTATATTTTAAGCTACCTACTAAGTCATCATTTATAGGCTTTTCCAAAATATTGATTATTCCTCATAGATATGAAAAGAGAAATTCATTTGTTTGAAGATTGTTTTGGTTTCAGTAAATCCCCATCGTTTCTCCAAATATCTACACTATTTGCCATTGACATATTGGTAAAAGCCCCTTTGAGAAATTGCCATTGGCATGCTTTCATTTCTTTGTTCTCTGTTCTCTATTAATGCACCACAGACTACAAAACATACTCCTAACAGTTGCTTTTTGGAAAAGATTCAGAAGATTGTTATATTTATATGCCATCTTATCGATGTTAAAGTCTTTAAGCCAGCCTCAAAGCCATACCGCATGCTGGTCTTTTCTGGCAATCTTGTACCCACATCATTTGAATCGTCATTTTACAACCTTTTTACCAAATCAGATCCTGTTCTTTTGAACCGTTTTAGAGCATCTTCATGCACAGATACTTGCAGATTAAGACTAGGCATTTACCTCCCTAGCCATTTCATTTTTCATTCTGGTTATTAATCACAGTTAAGTTTTAATGTTCATATCGTATTATTGTCAAGCTGCAAACCCAAGCATCTTTGTTCCTGAGAATGACGTCAGTGCCCCTATATCACCTCTTCTCTTAGCAAGACATGTGGAAAACTAAAGACTCGAGGATTTCGGCTATTTCTCCCTTCTGTAGAATTAAAGAGAATTGCGAGATATTCCAACATCTTTCGAATCACTTTGCCTTCCCTAAGTATTTATTCTCCTAACGGCAAGAATACACCCTCGTACCCGAATGTTTGATTATGGCGATCGACTGGAAAGTTCCAAGGAAAGGTCTAGGCTGATCGAGTATTAATTCAATTGTTGGTAATCACTTATTCTGCTACACAAAATGCAAATCACTTCAATGGCAGTGCTATTTCGCAGAATGCCTTCGCTGGAAAACACCACTCTGATTGATTCCTGCCTGCAGAATGGCAGTAACCAGCATGGAAAGGCCTCCAGCATCGAGATGAACAAAGACGAGCTAACAGATGTCGGTGCTGCTCGCATACTTGCTGATCTATCCACAAAGCCAAATTTCAGTCTTCAGTATGAAGAGCCGGATACCATAATGTCACAAGGCAACCACATCTAGACGTCATGCTACAGGACGCAACGACCTGGTCCAGAAAATAGCCATTGCTACTCTGAATGCATGAATGTTCTGGTCAGGAAATTAGCAGTTACTCCTTTTTCTGCCATTTAAATAAGTGTTGTAGTAATAGTTGTTAAGCAGTCAAATTTGTAGTGATACTGTAGAATGAAAACAAATGCCGTTGTAAAACATTTTGACAATGCAAGCCTTTGGGCGATAATCTCCAATAGTGATGCAAGCCTGTTTCTCGTCTCTGCCACTATGTTTTATATAGTTAGCTAGCTATAGTTGGTAATAAGATCTTGATTTTCAGGTATTTTAATACCTTCTACAATAATTTATCAAACTCTGAATTTCATGACTTTGAGCGCAGTTGAAGTAAGACACATCCTGAAAACATGGAGTTAAGAGTTGGAGGTTTTGGAGAAAACTTTGTGGTCTCATTATATACCTGAATTTTGCCAAAGTTTTGTTTCGAACATGGCGATTTTATTAAAATTTTGTCAAATTCCACACACCTATATTTAAACTAGTCTTTATGACTAAAATTTAGCAACATATCGCCACTTCTTCAACTAACGCTTTTGCAAGTTGTGAACACAAGTATGCTGTTACTAAGGCTTGAAGGATTTTCTCAATTTTTTCAAATGCATCTCTCTAATATTGCCCTTTCCTAGTGTAATCATGCGATTTAGTTTTTCTCGTACTTACGTTGATATTCCAATGTTCTGCTTTGATATTTTGTTGTCTGTTAATTTTGTCATTGAATAAACTTAATATAAAGGACTATGTAAAATAAAATTATAATAGCTATAAATTACACATACATTATGATAAAGTTATATCGTTAGTTGTGTACTTGTGATGACGGGAAGAGTTCCACTAGAAATCACGTTTACGCTAGTTTTATCGAAACGTGTTATTGCAAGTGTTAAGTCATTCTCACTTACGCGTATTTTAATTATTGCCATAGGATGCCTATTGATTAGAATTTCAGTTCAAGATTTATGACCGCTCATTGCGAGTAATAGCCACACTTTGTCTTTTTCGAGTTTCTTTTACGGCATCACGGTGTCCTTTTGCAATCTCTGTTGAATGTTTAGTGCAAAGAGGCAGGTTTTTGAGTTTCAATCACGTCAGTACACGTTCATTGCGATTCTGAGGGAAATACAAAGCTAAATTTGCTAACTTTTTTAGTGATTATTGCCTTGATTGCTATCCATACTACCCATTTTAGAATAGTTCTCAGTATGCAAAGTTGGTAGCTGACTTGGTAGCAATTTCGCCACTATCGCCCCCGAATAACGCCTAGTTGTTGACTGTTCAATCGAGCTTTTTAGCTGAGTGCTTTGGGAATTTTCATAGCAGTTGTGACGTCATTCTATAGTTACCTTCCATGCGGTTGTTCTTCGAATGAAGAAAAGCTATTCAGGACCTTTCCATTGGTTGCAGTACAATACAGTTAATAGCAATAAATTTTAATGAAATTTTTCTCCATAACACGCATGTTGGAAATACTTAATCGGATTAAGCCCAGGAAGTATCTTGTTCAAAAGTATCAGTATCGGATTCCAACATCAGTTAATCACATTTCGAGCAAGTAAGGGTCACGAGATCACGACATAATACCGTGCTACTAAGGAGGGTTCAGCATTGGTCATACAAATAACCCGGCCTCTTTGTCCGGACAACTTTGGGCTTCAAGCAGTGTGAAATAAACCCCGCCCACACAAGACAGGAAATCAAATTCTTTTACAGATTTGTATTTTTTATAGAGGATATTTTTGGAGTGTTTATGTGCCACCAGTTCACGGACAGAAACCTACAATTAACAGTGCTATCAACCAACCATCCAGTAATTTATAATGTTCAGCTGAAAATGTGATAATTTTCTAAAATCACAAACTATGCCAGTTGTTTTAGAGTTTTGAACGATTTCTCCATCACCCTTTGTAGCACTCTCTAAAGAAAGGAAAACACAGCATCGCAATTTTGTTGAGCGTTTAGTTTTTTTTCATATTGTGTTTCATCTTGTTTAGATTCGTAGTTTATTCTTACAGACGTTCCTAAGATACTTCCTAAATTGACCCCAGACTCATAAAAGTTGAATTGTGATATCATATGTCACGAGAACCTATGTCATGAGAAGGAATAGTGAGCAAAGTTCTTCGTCAATTGCAAGGAATTGAATACTTGCATGTTTGAGTTTTCTGAGTTGCACTCTTTTTTTCTTCGTTTTACAAATCGGAACTGATGCATCAAGACTGAATTCAAATATCCAGATATTGAAGCACTTTTATCAGATATCTGGAATTTGTTTGAGAAATCTCGACTTGTACTTAGTTTTTGAGATTTAAGGTCTTCTGGTATGCTATGTCATGCTCATGGCATGGTATGGTATGAGTTGGTATGCATGGTATGTTATGGTATGGTATAGTGTGGTATGGTATGGTATTTTATGGTATGGTATGATATGGTTTGGTAGGGTATAGTGATTTTATATGATACGTGCTTTCCTCAAGCCCAACCGAATGAATTCATTTGGATCTACATGATGAAATTTCTTAATAATTCACGATGAATAGTTCTTCTCGTTTTTGAGCAATTTTGTTTCTAGATGTCTTTCACAATCCACCAATTGTCAAATGACAAGATACAAAAATAAGAAATATTTATCAAAAACAAAGAATCATTTTAAGGAAACTGAGCAGTAAATAAGTTCTATGGGTTTTGATTGTTTGCTTTTTCACCTGTTATTCATCAATTTGATAACAAATTTCGGATGCACATAAAGGATTACGTAAATTGAGTTCTTTGACAAAATCAGTTCGTATGCAGTTTATAAACACTTTCTTTATCTGCCTAGAGTAGCTTACTTTTCTATTATGCCATGTTGTTTTCCTTAGCAGGCTAATTTTTCACATTATTTTTCCTGTTGACCTAATCCTATAGTAAATTAATTGTAAATAATTTGCGATTGTTTCATAGTAGTCGCATACTGGTGACCAAAAGTGACTCAGCCTCCAGGCTTTACATCTGCTGTATCAAGGACTTGGAAATACAGGAACGAGGCTAGGCTTTTGGCGTGAGTCGTAAATTCGAATGCACTTTCCAAAGCCAGAAATAGGAGTGGTCATGTGCCCTCTCCTTTATCTAGCCCCCTCGAACTTTTTAGGTGCTCCTTATGTCCCTATTTCAGCCCGTGGCTTGCCTAGCACCCAAAGACACAGGTAGTACTGGTTATACAGCAGACTGATAGCTGAACTACAATTGGTTTTGCTTTTGCTGAAGTTTTCGGTCCTCTTACTAGGCTTCATGCTCACAAAGATGGGATCTTTGGAGATCTTTGGAGATCTCCCAAAGTCTCATAGGCCGCACTCCCCCGCACATCATATTTTGAACACATGTTTTGAAGGTATTTTTGTTTAACAACTTTAAACAGAAAGGTCAAGCCTTGGGTGGAATCTAAAGAATGCGCAATCTAAGCTGAAATGTCCCATGAGGCCCATCTCATTGTCACATTCGAATCCCTTTGCAGCACCAGCCATCCCTCTGATTCCAACCAACGGAGCTCGCAAAGCATGTTTCAGCCACACGAATCTTTAACGCAGAATGTCCCCAACATTAATCTTAGACATTATTCGTTGCCTGGAGAACTACGTGGAAAGAACATATCACAAGATGGATCCCAGTGTCTCTTATTTCACGCAGCCTTCTGTCTCGCACTTTAGGTTGGCCGTCATATTTCGATATACTGTAGTTTCGTTGGGGTGTAGCCATGTTGACAATGCATCCGGTGTAATTGTTTTGTAGTTACATCAGACACGTGTAAGGGTCATTCTTCGCACAACAAAGTACCAAATGCCATGCGAAGGTGTCAATTAGACGCCTATTTTTGTGCGAACAAAAACATCCTTGATTCAGCACACATTTCTAGAAACGCGAGAAACTGAATGGGAGAGTTCCTTGATCCCTTCACTCTTGGACTGCAAACATTCTTAGTTTGGCGAAATCCTTAGGACATACAATACAAATCATTGCTTGCTATGTGGATTTAGGAAGATTTTAATATTGCCCTTTACAAAGGGTGAAAGTAAACCAGAGCAGACAACTAGAAACTATCACAGAGTGAAAGAAGTATTTGGTTCATTGAGAGATTCCATTCAGAAATTACGCATTTGTGTCCATCTCTAATAGCAGGACTGTGGCAATATCACTGTTTGCTGGCAAAGTGGTTTGTATCCATTCAACATTGTAATGCTTCTTGAGTTTTATTTGACTTTAGATGATAGTATCCACTCGATGTGGTCATGTTTTTCGACCCTTGAACACTTGATGATAGCATTAGTGTAGTGCTATCAGAATAACAAGTGGGCTTTGTACAAAGCAAGGTATAAATTTGCCAATTTTCTTAACAACTGAATTCTACACGCTGGATGAAAGGGTGATTTTGCCTCGCTGTCAGCTATTAAGCTGTTGGTGGTATCTGGTCCGCTCTCTGCTCCAACAAATATTGCATGATAATTTGCTAGTTTGGTTCATAGTAGCTGAAAATGCTGAATTTGAATAGGTACAGAACTGAAATTTTAAAAATAAGGTTCATGATAGAGTACACTTAGTATCTTATATCTTATTGGGGCCACATTAAGATTTGTTTGAGTCAACCTTTGGAAACTCTGTTTCCAAGCACCCATGCAGCACTGCATTAACCTTAAATTGCATAATGTTACCTCGATTTCATGTCAGAATCTGCTTACAGCCGAGGTTGATCAGAACTAAAGAAGATCAGTGAGCTGCCTTTCTATAGACCTTTATCGCCGTTGGTATGTGATAAATTAATTACTTTCCAATAATCTTTGTAGATATGAAAATTTGTCTTTTGAGATCTTAAAGTAAACCTTTTTATCATGAGAGTCAACTAGACCTTTTGGAATTCTTCTTCTTTTCAATTAGGCCTAAAGTCATCCATACCTTCATCAGGACAAAAGAAAAATTCCCCCCTAAACAGACACTCGAATTCCCTTCCACTGCGTGGGAGTTTAGAGAAGAGTCGGTAGTTGGACATAAAGGAGTGACTGTACTCTAAATAAAAGAAGACAATATGCATTGACATCACTTTAAATGCAACAAAGAGCTCGGTTAATGTGACGTTCTTCTGTTGTTCTGCACCCACTTAAAACATGCTCGAGAGAAAAATATAGTCAGCCAACTGCCTTGACAGAGAGCATTTTGGAATTTTGTAACTATCTGTGTTTGTTTGAAAATTTGACTTTGCAACTTTGAGAAATTCCGTAGCAAAGAGACAAATGAGGTATGTATCTCAAAAACCAAGAATTGCTGACGTATTTTTGTTTAATTCTACCGTAGAAGATCTTTCAGTGATGAGTTTCAAGACTTAAAATAAAAAAAACCATGTCTGCTATTGAAAGATATCATTGAGGAAAGATTAGCATGGAGTGATGATACTACAGCTGTTGTGTGGTGTTGTAAATTATCAGCCTTTGTGCGTTTGGTAGTTGAGCATCAA
Organism: Nemopilema nomurai; assembly: GCA_003864495.1. Taxonomy (NCBI): domain Eukaryota; kingdom Metazoa; phylum Cnidaria; class Scyphozoa; order Rhizostomeae; family Rhizostomatidae; genus Nemopilema; species Nemopilema nomurai. The sequence goes on from ML133474.1 coordinate 441,883, forward strand.
TCATTGAGCAACCTCGTGATGAAATGATTTTTCCTTTTATGAAGCATTTGAAAAGGCCAGCTTTTCTCATTTGATTTGCCCCATTGCATGTTCTATTAATGAAGAATAAGCAGGATAGCAGGATAATTGCGAAAGGTCGCCCTACGCACCCTCCGTGAACGAACACGCTAGGCAGGACATTATACTGAGCTAGATGACACGGGCACTCAGGCACTGCAAATTTAAAGGCGAACAGTACGTGCGATTCTCCAAGGACACCCATTTTCTACATTGTTCTCGACATTTTTTGGACGTCCTGCATTGTAGAGTTTATTGTCGAATCGTGACCCCATCCTCTTTGGAGATCAGTTAGTTGATGTCAGAGTTCCTGCACTGCCTTGAGCCATACAACATTATTTTGATGCGCCTTATTGAATTGGCCGCACAACAATAGCAAATCCATTTATACAGGCCAGTGCTCTCGTATCAACGGCAGCCAGGCGTCTTAACTTCTCGTTCTATGGGGGATTAGGCTTCAGATAACTGCATGCGGATATATCAGAAAGCCCGCCATAAAAGCTGCTTCGTGTATTTTGCAAGGTGCTTTTTCCTCCAAAGCAGGTAGAGTTGTCCAGGGAGGAAACGATGACAGACGTGCTCGGAAGTAAGGACCTGATAATTTCGATCCCGAAAATGGAGCCAGTTTTTCGACCTAGCCTTCGGAGAATTCACTCGTCACCTACAATTAGTAAGTAGAAATTTTCTATTTCACCTTCCATGAGAAGCTTCCACGAGCCCAACTTGCGATTATGCCTTTCCTCTAGACTCAGCTAGGCTACCAAAACGCACAGGCTGTTTATAATCAAGAAGAAAACATTGAATTTCCATTCTTATTGCTGATCTATATTGAAAGAGCTAATGTCTTAAAATATAGAAACTGTCCTACCCTTGTTATATATATATATAGGAGAGTCTGAAAGTGTGATTTCTATTCAAGTTTAATCTTTGACTCTAATGTTAATCTTAGAAATGTTGGCAGAAATCAAGCGACTTTATGTTTTGTATTAGATATCCCATGATCATTGAATCTGCTCATGGATAATAAAGAAGAATAATGCACAGAGTTGAAATTGATAATATTCAGTTCATGAATAGTATTATGCTTGGACTGGTAGAAAAGTAAGGAGATTATTAACAACGCACGATGATTTAATTGGGCAGTTAGTTTTGGGCTAGCCTTTGTAATTGGTTTTCTATAGTTCCTCTCGCGGTTTTCGTACGTGGAAACCATCAGCTGTTTGGTATTAGTAATTCCATGTGAGCGAGGTCTATTCTAGCAATTAGCTCATTCAAAAACGTAGTTTGTGGCTATTGAGAATTAAAGATGAACCTGAATTAGGAAAAAATTGCCATCTCTTCCCCCCCGGTTAACCTGCTTGGTTTAAACTTGGGAGCTAACGAGGTTGCAACTTGCCCCACAGAGAAAATCAAAATCTGCAATTTCTTTTGCTATTCACACTCGTAATTAGAGAAGCATATTGGGTACACCCACTGATTGGAGACCAAGTCAACTGTGTATTAGTATTAAAAATAGAAGATGACTAAAGTCGACTACGCATCACTTCTTTTACTGCATGGGACAAGAAAGGCCAACGATGCTATCTGTGAGCCTTAGCCCGTAAGCTGCAGGCGGCAAGAAATGGGAAAACCAAAATATTATTGACTTCCATAGAAGTCGTTCTCTTTTAGGTTATGCTTTGTTTTGAAATTTTATAAAAAGAATCCGACCCAAGTGAGCGTCCAGTTTCTTTTAGAATGTCAACAGTCCTTTCGAAGGGGACTCTTCGTAGCTCCAATAGTTTGGAGCTCTGTCATGCTCTGTCATAAGGCACAGTAGCAGAACCAGAAGATTTTGGCTTTGAATTTCTTCTAATTCTATATTGAGGGATGGCTAGTTGTTTTCGGGGGACAGTTTATTATCTTTGTTCGAATTAGTTCTCACTGTTAAAATTGTGACCTTGTCTCCAAATGCAATAATGCTAACATTTCTATTTTGACAGTAATGCTTTCAACTTTGGAGATAAAACAACTGAAGATAGTGGCTGAAATAATTACTTATCTAAAAAATATTATTTCCTGAATTAGAACTGGTCGAGGATCAGAAATCACCAAGAGAAAACAAAAGGCCACTCGTACGCAAGAAGAGCGGACCAGGGTCCAAATCTTTTGCGTTCATGGGTGAGTAAACTTTCTCATTTCTTATCTAGTCCATTATATTCCAATACGTCTTAGACACGAGGACAAGGTTGAGTTCTGACAAAGCTTTTCGAAGAATGAATTTGCCTCGGGCCAGTTATAACAGCCTGGGTGTCTTTCTCAAATAGAAATGTATGCAATCCAGTTTGTGGTTCACAATAATACTCTGTAGGGTTCACGAGGCAGGACAAATTATGATAGGAATCAGAAGATCTAAACTGAAATCGAGGCAGTTTTTTTCTGGGAACGAGTCTATATACAAATTGCAGGAATCCAACAACAACTTAAGATAACTGTTTTCGAATGGCTCTTTCCTTGTACAGATTGATTGTACCGATTGAGTCATACACGTGAACACCTGCTCAGGGGGCGTACCATTTGAAAGGGCACCAAACTCCTTATAACTCTTTATGCGTTGCTGCTGGACAACTAGTCCTAGTGCCAAAAACAACTGATGCGAGGGCAGTTGCCTCCGCAATCCTTTTGCCTTGGGCGTCCTGAGTTAAACAGCGTCATCCTTCGAGTCGAAGCAACGAACATGTGAGTCTTTGAGAGTCTTGCCACATTAAGGGTAAATGTATGCCAAAACTTTCAAAACAAGTCTCAGACTGAAAATCTTGTTTTTACTCTCCATTAGCTAAACAGTTCTTCCTTCGATAAAAAAGATGGATATTTCATAATAAAAAAGGCTCAACGTCAAGCTTTCTAGTTGCGTGACGCCTTGCAAATTTCCAGAAGCCAACTTTTCAAAAGCCGCTGAGATTTAATGCAACAATTTTTAAGAATAATTGATATCACAATGGTTTAATGACATAAAACTCAAAGAGATTAATCAGCTGGACTATTGTTCTGAAATGCGTTCTAGCAAGAATCTTTTGCGTTCATTTTAAGATGGAAATGAATGACCGAAGAAAGCTTTCCTTCTGAATTTGAAAATGCTGGGTATTACAAAGAAAGATTGCAGCAGAGGCGCTAATCCAGAGAGCGAAATAAACACGCATGCAAGAAGACCCTTCAGCCAATTTACGTATTGGCAAGTTTCATTACAATCCGTCTTCTTGTTCAATAAGCATCAAATCCACTCAGTACCATCAATAATTTTTTAGCTCATCGCTTAAGCTGTAATTAGCTTTCGACAAATCAGTTCTTATCTGACAGGCGCTGTTCTTCTGATTTGATTAGGTATCATTTGACAACACAAAACCTAGACCAAAATGTCAGCTGCTTTCTGGTATCATATATTGAACAAACAAATTCGGTTTCACCTCAAAACACCCTCCTTTTTCATCGTTATTTTTAATCCATCCCTTTATTCGATACGCTCACGTGTGACGAATGTATCCTTAGCGACAGTGTATTAGATTTCCGCACAACTCAATTTAATAGCTTGAGCCAATCCATCAGGCAGACGGTGTCTTTCTTACTTGGCCTTACTTTGACACAAACCCCTACTATAGACGTCACAATCACAGTCTTTAGCCATGTTCAGAAGGAAGTTTCTTTTGGTGGCTTTTTCAAGCTAATTTTAACCATTCTTTGTTCTATAGTTAATACGGGAAGATTTTATCATTCTTATAATTCACCAATCTGCCCTGAATACCTTTATTCAAACAAACCTTGCTTGGGTGGCTTCCCTTTGGAGTCTAAGGAAGGGATGTAATTTTCAAAGCCGAGGAAGGAAGAAAAACACCAGCTTCCTACGGCCCACTCAAATCAAATACTCGACATGAGCAAAGCTTCACTTGAAGTAAGAGAGGTCAATGACTTGCAAAGGCGAATGATCAATAGGCATTATGAATGGTGAATGTATCAAGTGGCAATAAGATTTCTATAACTACACTGCTTGAGTGATTGTAATATATAGGAATCCACAGGTATATCGATCAAATTTGAAGTCATTTAGGCCCAATGTTTTACAGGACTGTTGAATCAATCATTGGTGTAATTCCAGAAAATGCACTGGTAAACACCAAACTTGCCACTTGAAATGTTGAAGTTTTTCACAAATATTAGCTCCTTGAATGAACTCGTATTTGGTGAGTGAATCGGGGTCTCTGAATCGAGAACGATTCCACAGCCAAGACTTTTAGAATGCGGTGTATACTGTAACGATTGATAATGAAGTGATCAGATTGAGAGTAGAGTAGTTTGAATATATACTTCTTAATACACAATGCTTCATCATGCTCCATAATCCCAAAACGATACATCCATTCAACATCCAGCTATATCCCTCGTTGCCTTGCACCCAAGCTACACGCTTTTCACTCACAAATATTGAGCAATGGGATCGAGGCTGGTCATTCCAATCGAGGCATCTGGTCGAATGAGCACAAACTACAAGGACTGCCGATATGAAATCCTTCCCTCAAACCAAAACATACAGTTTCTTGGTCTAAATTAAGCTTCAGATGATGCCTACGTCAGACATGCTTGACTAAAAGGGCCTTCTAATATTATTATTTTCACAGTTCCAATTAATGAAGAAGAAAATGGCCTCCAGTATCCCGTTGTGTCTCCCAAGATTGTGGCACCTTCTAAGTGGGAAGGTAGGTTTTCATTTCTTTCTGAAATTTAGTTAATTATAGTACTAGATTAATAGAGTGCCTCTTAGAGAACAAAACCTAGAGAGTTTCTTTGGGCACCCAAAGCATCATGGTGCTCGTACCAACCAAGATCCTTTGCAGTCATACAGTATCCCAGATTGCTTTAGTTAAGTCTGAAGAACTCAACATGACCAAAAGCAAAATCAGGGATAAAGAAAAGAGAACATGGCCTTGTGAGCTAATGCCATTCTCTCGGGTTGCTAAACCTCCTTTAGCAGCTTCAGGGTAACATGATTAGGAGGCCAAGAAGCATTCTTTGGTTATCAAGTTTCTCGTCGCTCACAGCTCCACTTACTGTCTTTAACTGCTTGCATGGACTGCCAGCATTATGGGCAATGGCTGCAGTGCAAACGTTGTTTTTAGTTGCAGCTTCTCATTTATTTGCATGCTGAAACAATAGTTCAGCGAAGGACAATCTCAGCTTTTTCTTGGAAGGCATTCTTCGTATGAAGTTTGAAACAGGCACGCTGCACTGTCAAAACCAATGTGTAGCCACTTTTCAATAACCGTTAATGATAATAATAAGTTCACAAGACATCTCCGTATATTCATGGCATATTGGCATGCTTCGAACACACTAATTACAGTGTCAAAGTGCAATAGATAAAACCTTTGGCGTGGCGCATGTCAAATTTTGTGTGTTCTGGTGTATCGCAAATAGGGAAATGTGGAGAGGGACAACGCTTTTTAATTGAATTTCTTTGGTGGAAACTTAGGATAGGTTGTTGTAATGTATGTTTAGAAAATATACGCACTTTTGCGAATTTTTCACATGTAAACTCTAATCCTATCTATTGTTGATCTCTTGGCTTCTTCTGCTTTCACAAGACATGAATTGAAGGAAATCGGCACCCTTCTTTAATGATCTGAAGTAAGGACGCTCTTTTCCCTGTTTTTACGGTGCTACGGCCTTCTAAATTAAGAAACATTCGGTACAATTGTGCTTCGATTTCTTAAAAGCTAAGAAGAGCCAGCTTGATCCGGAAATTATTTGTTACCCTCTGAACAGATTCCATTTAGAAATGACAGAACTGTGTGAAGGCTAAAGTGATTATTACACAGCGCCGCGAGAGCAGAGAGAGGAAATAAAGGCCTTTATTTCAGGCACTGTTCAGTTCAGTATCTCCATGAATCAACTTCATAGGCGAGGCACTTCAAATTGGAGTGCGAAGATTGCTTGGCCATCTTCAAAGGTATCCTTAGTGTTACCTTGAGGAAAACTAAAACAAATTATCTCAATTACACTGAAATCAATTCGCAAAATAGTTTGCATGCTTTTCCTTTGATCTGCTTTTATTCTACAAAATACATTTTTTTTCTATCTTACTTGTTTTGTTTGGAAATCACTGTGGGGATTACGACATATAAAGTGCCTTTTATATGTCTAGGCCCATTGGTAATGTCAGTCACTTATCCCATCCTTGGGGAGACAGCTTACAATGGTGTGATTGTTTGCTCGTTAAAACATTATGCTTTGCATTTTGTTTGTTTTGTTTTCTAATGAAATAGCTGTGCTTTCTTGCATGGACTAAGTATACATAGAGCGCGTGTGTCCGTGCTACGCGATCGCTGCCTTTACCGATTATATCTGGCTGTTGACAATCGAATGCTATGGTGGAGACCAAAAAAGGCAAGTCACATTTCATGCTCAGGCCATCCACTTTCATCAAACGAGTTTGGAATTATCGATTTCTTGTGATTTCGACTTTGAGCCTGCTTCTCTACTTCATCCCAAAATAAACATCTGTTGGAGCGAGGAAAGGACGAACCATCCTCAGTTTATATTATCTTTTGATTCCCCATTGTTACTTCATTTGTTTTAATTACAAAAAACTACATCATTGTACAATTCAGTCCAAAGTGGATAACAAGTTTCCGTGCCGGTTACAGTGCTAAGATAAGCGAGGCCACGCAACATTTGTTTGTTTTCTTGAAAAGCCAGTTCCAAAGTCGGACCCTTGGATTTATCCTTTTGTTGACATCACTGGCGATGATCTAAGAATAATTTTGACACCACTTTGCAATGTTTATGTCCACTTTGCCTTTCCATATTCAATACGATTTGCGATTCATTATTCAACTTGGATATGTTGTTGACCTTTGGTGTCGATCCTCATTGTCATTTTCGATCACGTTGCTACGAGAAAATGATGTTTACGGAAGAATTCCAGCTTTCTTAAGCTACTGTCAGTAAATTTGGTCATTTATATTGCATCACTAAAATTTGTGTCATGCGAGTGTTACGTGTTTGAAATCGAATTCTTCACGAGCAAATTATTGTTTAAAATTGTTGAATAATAGATATTTCACATATGCTGCTTTCGACGCCATTATTGAATAAGTGGTGAATTATGTATGAACTATCAGCTTTCATCGTTAAAATGAGATTTGGAACTAATTAGCAAAATATAGGGATGTAAACAAGAGTCAGAAAATATTTACTGTTTGCAACAGGTTGCTTCTTTCATTGCGAAAATTTACTTGTTGTGCAGACTTTTTCCCCGGTCCATGTTCCGCACTTATCTTTTCAGCTACTTTCCACGTAAAGTTCAAATAGATATGATTGTGCCATTAATATCTTATGATTTCTAATTTAGTGACTTTTAACGGGACATACTCGGGCTTTCTTTCCAACCAAATTAATATTGGTTTGGTGGTCATTCTGTAATTTCCTGCGAAGCCTGAAGCTGCGCAGGAGTAGAAGCTTATCTTGATTCAACTTGGCGCGGCTTGCACAAACTGTTTGAAATTTGAGTACGAAAGGCTTGTTTGTTCAGCAAACGTTCTGGTCTTATCTTTGTTATGCGAATTAGTTGTCGATTGAGGAGAAAGGTCAGTAAGTTTGTTACGGAGTCAAGTTTCACTGTTCATTTCGCAAATGTTTTGGCGGCATAAGCGAAGAAGTGTGGTGAAAATTGTTTAGGCCTTTGTAGTTTGGCAAGAGAAAACGGAACCCCTGCAGGATGGCAGCACCAGGTAAATATTTCGCAATATTTTTAGCGATTGATGCCGGTGGGCCCCGATGTTTGCTGAAATTTCGATTCATACATAAGCAAATCATTTAAACGCGATGAGGATATCACTCATCACGCGGGTTCAAGTTTTCATTAGAAAATGCCTCGACCGCCAACCAACACCAGAATCAGGCAGACCTCTCTAACGTGACCAGCCTAACCCAACTCCCACCAACAAAAGATGTTTCATTTGCCGTAAATGTGCCTGTCACAAAGGACCGCCTATGCATGAAAGGAGAAGTGGTTGAAGTGTTAAGGAGATGTAATATCCTCTGACGCTCTTTTCACATGTAAAATCACTTTCGGTGCAAAGTTTCAGTTTTCGAATAACAGGGGTAAATTGATTCTCTTTATTTCTTCCAGAAAATGTATGCAATGGTGGATACGAGAGGTAAGCTGCTTTTTATTATAATCTTTTTTGTAGTAAGCTCAGTTTGAAGTCATCAAAGGGCTCGTTAACTTTTGAAGACCTCTTCTTTAATTCACAAATTTATTGCTTCTATCTCAACAACACGAAGAGAATCTGTTTACCAAGATTTCTCTTTATAAATGTAACATAGTCTGATTTTTATAATAAGAATTTAAGATATTTAGAGTTTCTCCTACATGTCCATTTGGGCCTGATTAGTGGCGTGACCTTTGGGTAATTTGAGAAAGTTTCAAATGCTGTCTTTATTAAATTTCGAACCCTTTCTGCAATATAATACTGTGTAAGGAGAACAACAGTATTCACATTTCCATTACTTCACTTTGAATTTTAAGTATTATTTTATTGTTATTGTTATTTACATTCGTTTCATTTCATTGATAATAAAATGTCAAATGCTTTACAACAAGTAGTATTTATACATGATGATAGCTGTTGAAAGTTTTAAAGATAAGTTTCAATGGACAAGAGGATGGCAAATTCCGTGGAAATTTGTGGGGGAGTGCAATAATCTATGAGCTTATGGCTAAAACCAATAATTCAGAAGCGATGAAGATGGATTCAGTGTTTATCTGAGAAGGATTTTCTTTATCACCATAAAAGAAGAACCAAGTCTGGTGTTTTATTGTGTCTGTACATGTTGCAGCCATATGCACTTGTTGCCTAGAGTGTGATCAAGCCCAATGTCTTTTTAGCATGGAAGGTGATAGCATCAAGGTCTATGTGAGAGTTCGACCACCTGTCAAAACCCTTGAACAAGATGTTGACAACAGCCTTTGTCTAGAAGTCACCTCATCCAAGTCTCTAGTGCTGTTCTCCAAGCCAGAGCCAAAGCAGTTCAGTTATGATCATGTCGCAGACATGAACACAACCCAGGTGAGCCTGCGCTCATTTTCTTATTCACCTTACTCTCCTGAAGGGCAGTACCATTTGGCTCCACTGACTCTGTCAGTTTGATCTCTCTGTTTGTCTGGCTTAGGTAATAAATTTTCAGTTGTCAACATGTCATTTCAAAATAAACATAAGACCACAAGGACCTTTATTATCATTTGCAGATACGAGTTTGGAGAGTTTTTCCATTAATTTGTAAACTATGGCCCCTAGCTGAAAGCATGCATCATCTTTTTTAATATGCAACATATATTTGTCTTGAGCTGTAAAGTATTTTTTGCTATTTGATGCTTTTCCTACGTGATTCTGGGGTTCGGATAAGCTATCAATAGCCTGCTTTTTCAGAATAATATCTGTATTTTTTTTTGGCTGGCTAGGGCTTTCTGGGGATTTTTGGACAGTCAACTTTATTTTGCTAATATTCTTGGACAGTAATAATCCACTAACTAATTTTATTTATGAGTTGCAGCTGTTTTGTTCCAAGGTGAATGTTTTCAAATCATTTGGTGCACTATATTATGAGATTTAATGTCCCTCTCGGAAGGAATCTGATTCATTTGAGCAGTAAAGAACTTGAAATAATCTCCTGACAAACAGTGAAATATCAGTACTCTGACAAAGGCTGAAGTTGCTTTAACCATTTCTTAAGCGGGTGCCTTTGAGATTCAAGTTCACACTGACGTTGCCTCCTTAATCCAAACCGATCTCTGTTGCATTCTTCTCTCAAATTTTCAGATAACATCATGTGCAAGGAGAAAATCATTTTAATCCACTTCTTGTCAAAGATTTCCTTTGTCCTATTGACTAGCGATGTGGGCATACAACCATTGATCGCATTTAATCGTTGGATGCGAAAGCCTTTTTTGTCACATTACATTAATATTAAAACGTTTTGTGTGGGCACCTCTCAGTCCCTCGCCTCTCCTATGACTGGGGAACAGTTCACTCCTCTAAGCCTGTTATTTTGCATCTTTGCACGTCCAGCTTGACCTGGCAAGTTAGGGTCTGCTGGCTCATTGGAAACAAGCTCCATGATTGTAGACTGGGAGATACGCGAAGCAATGAGCTTGTCCCCTGTTTTGCCCGTTTCAGAGTCTCAATACTTGACGCGTCGACATGAATTGGGAGCGAATTTGGAAGGGTAGAATTCCCCCATGCTGTTTTAACATAGACCGTGTTTTAACCTGAGGGAAGTTTAACCCACCATGCGAATAAAGATCGAAACAAGAAATAATGAAACAGTTGCCCCAACTGCTGTTTGCAGATGTCATGGTTTTTTGTTGTTGTCCAGCATAGTCGATTGTTCCCTAAATCTTTGTTTACTTGTACAAGTCGACAATGAGCGACACTTGCGATGTTTGGAAACAACACTTTCTAGAATTAGCGCGTGTGACAATCAACGCACTGTCAGGGACAGACAGTTCGAAGGCTTTCCACAAATCCATCGCGGTTCATTGTCCTCTTTCCCTGGTGCAAAAGGTCAAATTCTTAAGATTTTATCACTCCTGACATGGTTGCAAAATGAAGTGTGTGTAGCACGTATTTAGATCGTGCGACCGCAACTGACGGTTGCCACGAAACGAGACAATATTTGCAAATATAGCGGAAGTAAGGGGGCAAATAGGGTAAGCAGTCCCACAAAGCGCCGATCACCCCTTCGTATTGGAATGTATCCAATGAATTTCGGAAGAATTTGGCCCAAGGTTTCGCTCCGGCCATATATTATTATGAAGATAGTGCCCGGCAGCTTCCCCCCTGTCGCAGCACAACGCCCCCCCCTTTGTTGAGGATGCTCCATTATTGAAGGTCCACGCCTTGTATGAGGGCACGTTGCTTGATAATGGGGTTAATTTAATAAGATTTTCCAAAACCCTTAACACTGTGCTTAACATTCTTGCCTTTTAGCCAATAATCAGTCTTTAGCTGCCATTTGACCCCGCCAGCGTTCTGCAGTTCTCAGAAGCAAACAACTTGCAACGTTCATGATGGATAATGAACGAATGAATACTAGATATGATTCTTTCATATAAGATCTTTATTGCTTTTTTGTTTGGAATTTAAAACTCCAAGTTGTCTGATCTTCTCGCGGGTCATGCGTTCTACAAAGCGAGCGCAGATTTAAAGACTCAAGGATGAGGCCTCCCCTAGACCATTAGAGTTCAGTCACATGCTGAAACTAAGTATGTCACACAGGAACCGAAGCGATCAGCACTGGAGTCCATCGTGATTTTTGAGTCTAAAGGGGATAAAAGCGATTCAATTAAGACGCTCTCGTGGGAGAAATGATGTTATATCGCATTTTAGGCCATGCCTTGACAAGAATTCATCCTTGGTTCACGGTTGCCCTTCGAATTGTATGATTCATTATGTTTTATCCGTTCACAACAACAGCAACGAAATTTGTTACCAACCTTACCATTCAAGTGATGCAGTTCTCTCCGTTAGGCCCTCTCCACTGATTTGCCCCGTTCTGTTTGTGTAGGCGATTTGATGAAACAGCTTTCTAAATACCTTTCCGGCTAAAATACTGAAAAAGAAGCTCTAAGGAAGTGAAAGTTTTTCACTGTAGCGATTTTTCTGCTTCCCACAAAGCCATAAAGTGTTTTAACTTTTGCAAGTTATCCACAGCACCATATCAGCGCATACCTAACACGATAGTTTTTACCTTGCAGGAAGAGGTTTTCTCTACCGTTGGGAAAAAGATCATCGAAGGCTGTGTTTACGGTTACAATGGAACCATTTTCGCTTAGTAAGTCCGATTTCCATGCTTTCAAATTACAGTTCCTACATTTTCTTAAATTCTACCGTCCGCCTCGCCGATCTTAACCTCATCGTTTGCTGCTGGAGATTCGACATACATCCAGCAATTTAGAACCTTTAATGGAGTACCCATGTGGCAGCAAACATTTCCTAATGAAATAAGGAATGACCGTGATGTTATACTGTAAGCAACCAACCGGCCTAAAGTTATCCTAGAATCAAGAGCTGGGAATCAAGGCCTAAAATTCGCCTTTAAAGAGTAGAAATACACGATTAACCCAAGATAAGAAAATTTGCACTATAACCAATCCGGCTGCTACCTCTTTCAAACTTGCTGACGTAACTTTGGTTGTCTTTGGACGCAGTGGTTTATTCCATCAGGGCCTTGTTCAGGCATAGACAGGGAAAAATGTCTTCCACTCCGTTGAATGTCCGCTATAACCAGCTCAAGTGTAGTTTTTTTCGAAAATAAAGCGATTTCAGAGCTTGCTGGAGGTCAACATGAATTTGAGAATCTATACCCTTTGTGATTCTGTACCTCCCAGTATTTGAGAGCCTTGCAAATATTAACTTGCAATTAATTATCAAAGCAAATAATCATTAAGAGCCAATTCCAAAAATGGTCATATTTTGCTTTAAAAACACTTGACGGATGCCTTGCACAAAAGTCTTCTGGCTTCTGGGGGGCGGGAAACTCATACTTAATTCCCTTAAGTTTGAAGAGGAAGTTTGGCATAATCTAAAAATAAGGATCCATATTTCATAGATATTTATATAGGCAACACTGGTGAGTCAAAAGTGCATATTCAAAAAAGGCTTTCCTCGCTGTTAGATTTAGTTGTTTTTAGGTTCATAGATGCTTTTAGTATTAAAAAGAGCGCACCGTGATTGCTTACGAATTTGAAATTAGGTGCTCATTTAGGCTCTTTATTTTTCGGTACTCAGTTTGTTTGATGTACAACGTGGGAAGGCCAAACTGTACTTGGTCACATGACCTTTCGGTTTTCTGTCTTTCTCGTTCACGTAAGAGACTGGTACCGTTCCGATTCTTTCTAATGCCCTATGCTCCCGCTGGAGAACTGAGCAGACTATCCCAATTGTCGCCAAAACTCTTAAGGTTTTTTGCGAGCCAGGCCTAATCCGGGCCACAAAGAATCCAGGCTCACTGACCTGACGGGCCTTAGTTTCATATCGAACAGTCTAAAGGCATTTGTTTCGTATAAATCGTGAATGAAACTCTGAACATTGGATTAGGTTGTGAGAATGAATGGCCTTGACTAGCACTGTTTGTGAAATTCGCGCACCTTAATCCCAACGGCTTATATCTTTTAAATATCCATTAACAGAGGATAATGGCATTTGAAATAGTCCGAAAAACAATCTTTAAGAGATCACAACACGTAAACTAGGTTTCGTAGCTCCCGAAAAGAGGCTGCAATGTTTTATTGACGAATAATCGACGAAACACGGGCTTGTCTCTAGTGTAAACAAAACAGTGTTGTCATTGAAATGCTGATTGTTTACCTTCCTTTTTTGTTCGCGTTTTTAAGTTTTCTTTTTGGGAAACTCGATATTGGAGAAAGTTGTTTCTGTTGCACAGTTCTTCAGAGGTCATCAGTTGTCTGCAAAATGTTCTCTCATGTTGGAATTGCACCGAATTCTTAGGCCTCCAACCAAACAACTTTCTGTTAGGTCTAAATATCTACCTAGTCGTCATTGCTACGAAAATGTTGCAAATTAACGTCGGTTGATCTTTACGAGACGAGCTGATGTTTTTCTTTTGACTGCATGAAAGGAAATGTTTTCAGATCGGCTCGGATTGAACCTAAAAAGTCCACCAGTCTGTTCCACATTCACTCAGCGTGACCTAGTTAAGTCCCCCGCCATCCTTACATTGACATCGCCGGAGTCGCCCACCTGCCCAGGCAGCAGTAACCTCACGACATTTCTCCAAGGGTAGTGACTTTCCCAATTACTTACTTCACCGGTACACAGTACCAAAAATCGTTTGGAAGCAAGGTGTAACAGAATGAAGGGAGAGGGTAGCAATAATTACATCCAATGGACATGGCTCAGATTTTGGCTTACCAGTGACAAAGTGACAAATCATAGTGACAAATTATTTGTAGCACAAATCCTAGCCTTCCTTTACCTCTCCATTCCTATGTCCCATACTCCAGCCCCTCCTTACAATCCATGTTCTGCAGTCCTACAACGGGTAACATTCGTACCTCATCCTAACAATGTATCAATAATTGCTTTGAGGTGTTTTCCTTTGTCTGCTTTAATTTTAGAAATAATCATCATAACGCTACGTGTTTTCCTGATTCCTAACGTATTATCTCACGGCGCACTCATCTCACAAGTTTTCTTTCTACTTTTAGTGGACAAACTGGCTCTGGAAAAACATTCACCATGCTAGGTTAGTATTCAAGAAGCTTTTCATTCCAGGTTCTCAAGGCCTTAATTGGATCATCCATAACATTCCTATGCTATCTGCAAAATACATATTCATGGCTAGTCCTGTTTACTAAGGCTAGCTTTAATACAGAGCTAATTCTCTCTTTTAATTGTTTCGAACTCCCTCCTCGGTATATTTGTATTGTATCATTTTTTACTTCTGTCTTGCACTTGCTTTCCCCTATTGGCACATTATACTTTTTGCATGAGTTGCATCCAGTCATTGTCAAAGTAGGTTTCGATGATCACTTTTACAGCGTATCATTTCTATCCTTTATAGATCAATCCCCCCTCCCCCCAACGAGTGGTAAACTGTCGCTATCAACCAATTTTCCTGCTTTCAACATTCTCCATTTCATCTTTGTTCATCGTTTCATCTTCAGGACCCCCCGACGATACTGATAACTTTTCACACGAGCTTCGTGGTGTAATACCCAGGGGATTTGAATATATGTTCAGTCTTATAAATCGGGAACAAGAAAAGGTCGGTACCGATCGTTTTTTGTCATGTCTTTTTGCATTGGCTTTTTTCTCTCATTAATCCTTTTAAAAATAAAAATAACTGAAGTTTTCATATCCAGGCGAGAAAGGCTCATTCGTTATGTCGGTTTTAGCTCTTATTTGGTTGGTCTTAATTGGTGATTGGTGATTTTAAGTCTGATTTGCCGCCCATTCCTGCAAGAAAGTTGCATTGCAGATGTCGTGATGAAGCAAAATGGAAAGGAAGATAGTAACTCAGGGCTCGACACAACATGGTGCTTTGTGATTTATCTGCTTTCAAGAGTAGTAATGTATAGAGAATGAAGTTCTTCAACTCACTTTTATCTTAGCACGGAGATCGCAAAGAGTTCATATGCAAGTGTTCCTTCCTGGAGATTTACAATGAGCAAATCTTCGACCTTCTGGACCCGGCCTCTGTTGGCCTGCACTTGAGAGAAGACATAAAGAAAGGCGTCTTTGTTGAGGGGCTGCAAGAGAGAGACATCGTCTCAGCAAAGGATGCTTACAGAGTAAGTATTTAGATGTATTTGATTATTGCATCCCATATTGCGTCAGAATTTTTCCAGAGCTGGATGCCTGTTTTCAGAAGACTTTACATGTTCTAAAGATAATGATATGCTAAGGATTATTTTTATCGGAGTGTTATGAGTTGTAGTATACATGACTAGTCTGTTCAGTGTATGATTTCGCACGTTGGTAGGTTTGCCAAATCTTCTCAGCCACCATTCATTACTTAAGAATGGCATGGCTAGTAGCGTTGTGATTAAGGCAATCGTCGTATCAGCAATAGTCATGTTATTTTGAACAAGGAGCCTCGTGTTGTTGCAGTTGTGCATAACTGCCATCAACCAATAAGAATCGGTTTCGCAGGTGCTTACGTCAGGGTGGATGAACCGAAGAGTGGCCTCAACGTCAATGAATCGGGAAAGCAGTCGGAGTCACGCCGTCTTTACCGTTTCGATCCAGTCGAAGGAGAAGAAGGGGGGAATGGCCAACATCAAGGTATCCCGTCTTCACCTGGTCGATCTTGCTGGGTCGGAGAGGCAGAAGGATACTCGGACGGAGGGCGTGCGCTTGAAAGAGGCTGGCAACATCAACAGGTCCCTGTCGGCCCTTGGCAACGTCATAATGGCCCTGGTGGACATCGCTCATGGCAAAACCAGACACGTACACTACAGGGACTCCAAGTTGACGTTTATTCTCAGGGTAGGTGTCTTCTTTAGTAGTCAACATGCAGCTACTTTGAGGCACTCTCTTACGCAAGTGTATGGTGCTCGTTTGATGTTACAGGATTTTTCAGCAACATGGCAAGAATTTTTGTAATTTACAGGTAGCCCTTTGTACCTGAAAAGCCTTTTGATTTTCTGTTGTTCTTTGCACTGTTATGTTTGTGTTCACTAATGTGTTGATTGTGGATCTATTTTCATGAGTAATCGAAGACCGCCTCTTGTTTTGTCCTCCAGGACTCACTCGGTGGCAATGCGAAAACATATATCATTGCGAATATTCATCCATCTGCAAAGTGAGTCTGAAAGGAGATTACTTTGTTTGCATTTCTCTGCTGATTTGTTTCTCAACCCGTCCGCCTCATATTTCAGTTGCAAGTTAGTCCTTTTCGCGATAAAGCTTTGAAAATGCCACTGAACTAAGCATTTGAAAATTTTGTTTACATCATATTTCTTTGGAACATTTCGAGTGAATTTCTAATTTGATTTCTGTTTTTTCATTTTACTGGCGTGAATCCAATCATGACTCTATTCTTTCCTTCCAAGGTGTTTTGGCGAGACTCTGTCGACGTTAAACTTTGCCAGGAGAGCTAAGATGATAAAAAATAAGGTAGGCTGTAGAAGAAAATTTTTCAACAGTGTTTCCCAGTGCTTAATCTTGATTCGGAATGATAAAACGAGGCACCGTAGAGGTTTTCTGGACCCTTTTGCGTCTACTTTGAGTTCGCGTTTCTGCTTTAAGCGGGTGAAAAATTCAACTTCGAATGGTATAAGAAGGAACAGATTTTTCATTATATTTGCACCATGCCTGCTATGTTTTCCAGTATCGGTACTTAAAAATCTCCTCTATGATGATAAAGGCGTTATCCGAATCAATTATTATTTTTTAGGCCGTCATTAACGAAGACATTACCGGGAACGTTACTGAATTGCATATGGAAATTAAAAAATTGAAAGACATCATTTCTCAGCTCAAAGGTATTTTTGTGGCTTGAGCTTTTTTCAGCGAATTGTTTGCAAAGCTTTTTCTATTTGATTAATCAGTTCATGATAATCACTGATCCTTGTTTTTCATTTGCAAACATTTTTCTCTTTTCATTTTCCTCTTTTCGCTTTTCAGCTGGTGTTATGCCTGATGTCAACCTTAAAGAAGGTAAGGCAGTCATTTCTCTGATGCATCAGTTGTTCTTCGTTTTACCTTGATATTTCATAAAACACTTTGATATGTGCAAAAGCTTCACTTCATCGTCCCGAAAATATAAATTTAGTACATTTGCCAACCCAGATGAATCACGCCAGCGGAAATTGGCAATCTGTCTGTTTGCCATTATTTTTTTCCTTGAGGTTTTCTGATGCTTTTTTAGCCTTTTGATAGTTTTCCATCTACCCTTTGATCATGAAGCTGCCTAATTTTTTAGCTACAGATTTGATCGTGATTTCGATTTTGATACTGGATTCGAATAAACCCAATGTGCTCACGCCTTTTGTTTAAGCCGAAGATTCTGAAGAGAATGGGACTCAGGAAGGACATACAGAGACGAGGAAAACCAGTTCGAGTGGAAACGCACAGCAATGGAAAGAGCTAATGCTGAATGCGGTATCCGAGAGGGAGAAGGCGGAACAAGAAAAGCAGGTTGGTTCGATGTCCGTCCATCTTGTTTCTCAAAGGACTCTGCAAATGCCCGGATAGTGACTGATGTACTGACCATTGTTTGGCATAAGGTTGGGGAAGCCGGGTGTTCAAGGCGATTGTTCACCATGCACGCGTTCCCAGGCTCATCCCTGGCTCGCAAACGGCCCTTGGTTCATTCAGCTGAAAATGGGTACCTGGTTGAAACATACTAAAGCGGTAGATGGTGGCATAGGAAGGAGCACAACACACTCCAAATTTCAAACGTGGGACTTTTCTGTTTGTCCAGTACAAGACGATTAAAGGGACAAGGCGGTCCTGTTGACATAAAAATTTTCTCAGCTATTATGAACTTTTGGGTCAATGCCGATGTTATCAGATTTGTATTCGATTAAATGCTCTGTTTACATGTGGCTGAAAGACAAAATAGATGTTAAATTTGATTTATTGCTTTGTTAATTCACAAGGTTTTGCAAGATAAAGTCCAAAAGCTTGAAGAGTTGTGCAACAGAAAAGACAAATTTCTACAGGTGAATTACTAATCTTGAAAAGATTCCCAATTTTCTCCCAGAATTGTCCTAACTTACATTTCTGTGAAGATCTTTGTTCCAATGCATGAAGATACTTTCATTGCTGGGCAGGTCAAGGTAGCGGCTACCTTGGCTGAAGCCATAATAATGATAACGATGAAGTCTTCAACTCTAAAAGGAGGCGGACTTCTTTAATGAACTTTTGCTCAATAAATCAACGCTTGTTTGTTGTTTTGATCTTTGCTGGCGTATTTTTACCTTTTCTAGTGGAGATAGGCTCCTAATACGTCCCTTATTTTTGCAGTCAACCAAAATGATCGTAAAACTAAGAGAAAGCTACATTGCAAAACTAGAGAGAATGAGGAAAAAAGAAAAGGGTGCCGATGGCGAGGAGGAAGACACAAAAGACCGAGAAATGGTTTGTAGCGTGTTTTCTTTATTCCGGTTTTGAATCCATCCTTACTAGAACCTATCCGTGCTAGAATCTATATCTACACGATTCTACTTTGATAAAAACCTATCCTTATAATTATTCATCTCCTTTTATGAATCTATATCGATAGATTCTATTGTTATAGTCTTTTAGGATTCTACCGAACTATTTTTCTACACATTCACATTGTAATGTCGACGTTAATAATAACCTTTTTTAGACGTTAATGATAGAACAATTCTCCAAGCATTTTGAGCATTACTGGCCATTTCTCTTGTAGAAGTTGCTGAGAGAGGAAATCAGGATATTGCAGGATAAAATCGAGCACCATCCCGAAGTGACGCGGTTCGCATTAGAAAACTTAGAGCTTCGAGGTAAGCATGGTCACGTTTCTTCCGGCTTTGGTGATAACTACGCCTGTAGAATGATAAGAATGGACGGTCTTTGTGTGGAAGCATGGTTGATGCCGTTTGAGTAGATTTTTCTTATGCAAACTATTTTGATTTTCAAGCTGAAGTGAAGAAATTAAAAACGATGGCTGCTGATAATAATCTGAATGACAGCAACAACAACGAGATGGTCAAAGCCCATCGATATACCCTTCAGCTGGAGAGACAGATTCGCGATCTCATGGCCTCATCAAACGGAAATGGTGAGATTGATAGAGCTCATGTTCAAAGCTAACCCGAACTAACGTTGAATTTCATGAGTACTCTTGACCCTTAAGAAACGTTCTATATGACAATATGATCTCCCCTCCCTTTTCCCTTAGCATTCAAGAAATGCTACGACACAGAAAGAATGCAAAGAATTGATGTAGAATTGTAGATTTAAGAATAGTTGTCCTGAAGTCAATTGATTTGTTGTGTGGTGGGAAAGGTATAAGAACGCACAAGGTAAAGAGAGTTTATAAAATGATAAGGTGAAAGATCTCCTCCCGTCTAATCCTGCTTTGATGACAATTAGATATGGTGTTTTTTTTTTATAAGTTATTTATTGCTAAGTTGTTCGGGACTCACATTGCTTTGATTTTCTTGGACCAGAATAACTTCCGATTTTTGAGGGCCTCATTTCTGACGAACTTCCTCAAAAAAACCGGTAAAACTTTTCAAGCTAAAATGCTCAAATGAATTTGATGCAGATTCCGAGAAAAGCCTGTCAAGCTCTCTGCAAAGTCTGGAAGCTTCGAACGCGGAAGTAGAACGACTGAAAGCGACATGCGCCCAGTTCCAGTCCAAGTACGAGGCGTCGCAACAGGACCTTGGCGAGAGCCGCCAGGAAATGCAGCAGACACGGGAAGAACTCATCGAGCAGTCAGAGAAGGCGAGGCGGAAGGAATTGGAGATGCAGTCAGACTTGGTTGCAGCCAGGAAGTCGATTTCAGAGTTAGAGGTATCTCTTCAGTATCCGGTGATATTGTGCCACTGCTCTATACTTTCTTATTTATAACTTTCTACATATTCTTCACAATTGTTTGGTTACTCGAGCAATTAGTTACACCAGTTGCTTACTCTTGCCAAAGAAGGCCCCAATTTCGTTTCTAAAATTTTTTCATCCTATCATCGCTGACTTTTTAACAGCACAGTTCCAAATGACGCCATTCTCGCCCTGAGTACAAACGCTGAGCATTGTTTTTTGTTTTAGAGAGCACTAGAGTCGTATCAATTGAAAACTGCAGTGGAAAGGACGACGATGAACGACATCCACATGCAGACGATTAAGGTGTGTGTGCGCATCCTTCATACCCATTCTTCTTTGGCAAACACTTTCAATCTGTTCATGGGACGGGCTGCATTGTCAATTCCTCAACTACCAGCAACCAGCTTAGCCCACCATTTTCCCTAATACGCCGTAGAAATGATTCTTTCGGTCAGAACTGAATGTACCCAAGAACCCTAGAATTTGTAAAATACTCGAACCAGGTATATTTTGTCAATTGAATGTCCAGTTCCATTTCCAGTTGTTTTTCATAATCCAAGATTGCGTTTGATGATTTGTTTAGCTTGCCATTGTTATGAAGAATTTTCAAAATATTTCCCATAGAAAGCAAAATGACAATGCCCAAATGAGTGACTTGTTTTTAAGCACGCTCTTATCCGACCACCATCTCTTTTCAGCCCTTAAACGTTTTAACCTAGCTGACATAGCCAGGAAATTGAATTTGCGGCCGCGATCTGCTTGATCAGTTTTGTAAAGCTTTCCTTTGCCATGGTTCTTATCGTCTCTTGTGTCTATTTCTGACTCGATGCGTTCAGTTAGTTTTACAAGGTTTTTGATCCCTGCCAGCTCTTAGTGTGAGATAAGTTTTTACAATGGCAAACCTAAACCATTTTCAATCATTGAAGGGCGAAAAGTTATATTGGTTAAATATTACACAAGTAGTGACAAATGAATGTTGCACGGTTAAAACTTGTTTGCTGAACAGGACTCAAATTTTTGTCTCTCATTTAAACTAGATGAAGACTTGAAGAAGTTAAATGCTCAGTGGTCACGTGCTTTATTGTCACACTTTGTCACAAGGCGTATGTTGTTTTTCACAGACTCTGACGTCACCGCAGAGGCTGGGCACCCCAAAGAAGTTTGGAAGCGGCTACAAGTCTACACCGTTAAAAAACAAAGATATGAAGAACGCGAGCGTGAATAGAACGCCTAAAATGAAGTTATTCGGCGGCGAGTCGACAGAACTCACTAATTCGAATATCATTGAGACATCGAAGTCTTCGACCAGCCAGTCTGGACCAAAACAAAATGGATCACTAGCTCGTCAGGACAGTCTAAATGACATCGAAGACGAAGATGAAGAGAATCCCTTTTTCGACTTTCATTCTGAATCAAAGGATGCGGAAGAGCTCTATAATGAAGCCATGCTAGAGGAGCTTAAACAGTTGCAGGCGAGTATGGCTGTTGCTTGGTATAGTCGGTATAGTGGTATAGTATTGTCTACTGTAAACAAAGCAGTAAGCTTGGATGCAGTTCTTTAGTCCTGGATTGACTGTCTTGCGTCTCTCATTGTAGGCAGTTATAGATGAGCACCACGAGAACCTGAAGAACGAGAAGTCGAAGGTCATCAGAGTGAATCAAATCAACGCCAAGCTCCAACACCAAGTCAACGAACTGAACAACGTGAGTGTTTTTATGGAGACGTGAAAGCGGGAAAGTATTGACATGCGCAGTGACAACTACAGTCTGTCTAGTTGTTGTTGTTGTTGTTGTTGCCTTCTTGCGGGTCATCAAAATAGGCCAGTAACTTGTTTTGTTGCCCAAATTATAAATAGAGGTTGATACCCCAAATATATGTTCTTTGCTATTCCTATTAATCAAATCTCCTGGATCAGACTGGAATGTTTCAGGTTACCACCTTTTACTTTATGGGAAAATGTTTTTGGAGTGATGCAATGCGGTTTTCTGAAAGATCACGTTGAATTTATGTTGCCATGGTGCTTACATGTTGCCATGGTGCTTACATGTTGCCATGGTGCTTACAAATTGCCATGGTGCTTACATGTTGGCAAGAGGCGTCTATGTTTCCGTGGGTCGGCTGTAGAATTGCCTTTTGCTTTTCAGCCTTTCCCACTCTTTTCGAAACGTATGCTTTATCTTAGAGCCCTTATATATTCCTATAAGTTTTGGATGTAACTTGAATTTGAGGTTTCATCAGCTGTGTCTATGCAACAACATTTGTATATATAGCCTCATGTTGTTTTTACAGCTGCTATCAAAAGAAAGATCTTCCTGGAACACCAAGGAATTTGAGATCAATTCACAACTGACAGTTTTAACGACCAAGTTCAAGGAGGAACAGGACGAGAAACAACGTAAGTTCTTAATTGGAAATACAACACTACGATGCTCCTTATGAGTCGACGGTTGAGAAAATGCATTTAGCTTCCATGGGGCCAACGCCCATTGACTGACGCCAGAGTTACGAATAGCCCAAGGCCCAGGTGTTCCGCGGACTACTGCTCTCTGCGCCACCCTAGTGTCTCTAAGTTGGGGACGTGCAGCCAAGTGAACTTAAAGCCATCGCTGGAATGGCAGCAAAGCGACTTAATCACTCAGCTGCCGCTAGCTTTCATAGAGACTGACTTATTCCCTAGTTTGATCGGCTAAATCTCTCTGGCATCCAGGAATTTTAACTGTCTTGGACGAGTCTTGGCAGCCATTAAGCTTGTTCTGCGCTTACCGAGTATCTATAAATTTTAGTTACCCTTTTAATATTCACATACTTCCAGGCGCCATTTCTAGAGAGCCTCGTCAGATTGTAACTGTTTTATCAGCCTTCCCAGACGCCGCCTCATTTCCTCGTCTAGAGGATCAGTCGGTATCCGTACTAATCTTAGCTGTCATTTTCCGTGTGAATTCTCTGTATTTTAAATCCCAGCGATATTCACGTTTTAAAGGACATTAGCTGTTCTTTGATGGCATTAAAACTTGATTCTAGTACTCAATGTACAAATCTCCATGCTTGTTATATAGGTCACTGTTCAATCGTGGCATAAAGTACTGTTTTCGCAATTTTTTCCTCCAATTTTCTTTTCTACTTGGAAAGACGTTGTGTTGCCGGCTCGTAGCAAGACTGCTAAAAGCCTGACACCCCCTGGATAGTTGCGCGTTTAGTTATAATTCGTGTTGGTCTTGTGATGTAGACAATTTTATCCCTCCTAGTAAATTTTATCCCTCCTAGTACGAAGCCATCAATCCTCTTCCCTCTAAACGAACGCTGCTTTTTATATAACTTGATTAAAGGCTTTAGACTCGATTGGTTTTATCCTATCATTCTCGTTTCATTCCAGTGCTAAAAAGCGAAGTAGAAGACTTGAGAATTCTGATTCATGCTGCTGATAAAGAGGTGGACACTTTGAAGAGGGCGCGAAATAATGACGCGATCGAGGGTGGTAGAAGGTTTGCATCTCTTGAAAGCAAGGTAAGCAGATCTAACAGTCAAAGAAGTTTCCTTTCCTTCAAGCTCCTTTGCGATCGTATGGAGTGTAACAGTCACATTTAAGTGTATACTGTTACAGTTATCCTAGGGCTGTTCCAGCTATGCTGCGCATGGCCAACTGCGATCTGTTGGCTCATTTTGAATGGACCCCTATTCTAAAGACAGTCATTCTATAGATTGATGTCACTGCAAGCCACTTAATACTTCTGCTGGCTATTTCCACTGCAGATGACAGTTTTTCCTTTGGTTTCAAAATAGTCGAAACCCCATTAATAGAGAAAAAGTAATTCGTACCTGGCCTCTAGTGAATACCCCAGTTCTTTTTATAATTCTTGAATATGTTCCTCAATGAAAAAAATTTCCATCCACTTACATGTTCTTTCTTCAATCCTGATCTGCTCTAACATTACTTCAGGTTATATATACATCAATAATTTGAACATCGCAAGGTGGACGATTTAGATTTTCAAGGTTCAGTTTGAGAATGTAAATGGTGTATGCTTCTTTTGTGCCAGGTGCTTACATTGTATCTTGCGAGCATCAACAAATGTTTTGCTTTTTCAGTTGGTGAAAATCGAATCAAATTACTACAATGTACAAAATGAGCTTGACGAGACATCTCAGCTAAGCCAGCAGCTACAAGTAAGTGAACTTGCCGAAAGATGTCCTTTTTTCCCAAAATGTTTATGGTTCCAATCTTTTATTTATATTAACGGCAATGTTCTTAGAGTTGTCTTTACGACACCAGAAGGCTCTGTGAAATGTATTCATTTTTGACTTTTTTCGATTTTTTTGGTCATTAATCTTGCTGCGATTGTCTAATGGAAACCTACTGCAATTTCCTAACAGAGTGACTTAGAAACATGTAGAGAAGAACTACAGTTCACGAATCATAAAAATAGCGAACTCGAAAAGATCATCTCTGTGGAAAGAGAAACAGTAAAAGATCTTGATAGCAAACTCAAGGTATTTATTTTCCTTTTTCTGAATAGATGTTTGCCGTCTTTTTCTTATTTGTTCTACACAAATGTATTCGCTAACAAGTGTGAATAATTAATTTTGATTTGAGTATTTGCTACATCTTACAGAGATATGAATTGGTTTAAAATAGCAGCTGAGGCTTTCTTGTTTTATCTACCCATCGCTTGTTATTTTTGATAATCCCATTCTATTCCATTTGATAACCATTGTAATGATATTATCCACATCTTCATACAAACAGAATGCATTGGAGAAGCTAGAAATTGAGATCGAGACGAACATGAAGCTTTCCCAGGATGATAAAGAAACGGTAAATGACATCTTCCATTCCACTGCATGTTGTTTCAATCTTTGCTGCCTTTTGCTCTCCAGTTAGAATATATCATTGTTTTCTAATGTTTAATTTTGGGCTTGGGTTCTGTAGTTTGTTTTTTGTCTGGCATGGATCACACTTCAGCCTTTTTCTTTTTAGTCCAGTATTTTTTGATAATACTGTAAAGCTTGATGTAGAAATCTAAAGAGACTAAAGAACCTAGCTGATATTTGCTATATGGAAACTGAGACGTAGAAGCTTACTGGATGTAAACCAGTGTTTTGAAGTCTGAACATTTGAATGGAAGACCTTTCAATAACATGCTTGAACTGTGGAACATTGTTTCGTTTTTGGCTTTTTGTTTCTTCATTGCTTCTTCTTTTTTATAAAGGAAGTACTGAGGGCACTTGAAGAATCGAAGGAGCTCAGGGATCAACTGGAACAGCTGAACAACAAGTACAGGTCACAGGTGAGGACACAAGCATCCAGAATCGATATCATATAGACGGACTATGAGTAGGGGGCGGCGATCGTGTGTCGTGAGCTGGTTACGCCTCTTGTAAAATAACTCAAGCTAGAGTTTCATATTGTATGCAAAACACATCAATATCAGAACTAGGCTAAATGCTCTCATCGCAGGCTCAACGGTGCCAAGGGACACAATGAGCCAATGGGAGGGGGGCCTTATTCTTGTCGCCGTGCTTCGATGGCTCCATCATTTCCTGTTTCACGCGTTCTTAACTTATAGCAGATGCTTTAGTTAACTTATTTAACTAATAGCAGATGCTTCCATTAATTTATCTTGATATTCTGTTTCGTTCACGCTTTTCCCTGCACGAATTGACACACATGGTTTATGCACTGTAGGAAGCAACCATTGCGAAGGTCGCCAAGGAGCGCGATGAGCAGATTAGCGAGGTCGTGCGCCTGAGCAGGGTCAACCAATCTGAAAACGAGGCTGTCGGCAACTTGCGCAAGTGCGTCCAGGACCTGCGGACCTCGTTGTCAGCCAAGGAAAGTGAGCTGGAACAGCTGGAAAGCCAACTCGACGAGTCAAAGCGAATGTTCACCGAACTGACTGGGGCATATGACGAAAAGGTGAATTTTCAGGCAACTGCCCCTCCTTTGTTTTTGATTAACAGCATAGAGTCAGGTAAGATGTGTGCGAAGGTGACCCACGCTGAATTGCAGAAGAGAAAGTCATCTGCCGGCATCTTGACCTTGACCAAAGTCGTTCCCAGTAAACCTCACCCACGCGCGGCCTGTTTTGTTGTTCCGTACATCAAGTTTAAATCTTGTCCAGAGGCAAATAACAGAACGATAGGAAATGACAAAATGCTAGAAGTAAATAAGTTCTTTCCAACATAACCATATACGAAAGTCCCGTTGGTTTGCTATTAAACTGATGTTGTTCCTACTGTGGTCTGTGAATCTCATTCCTCGGGTAACCCACGTTCCCAGTTGATACACTTTACAACCAATTTTATAACTAAAATGGTTTTAGTAAATTTGTATATTTAGCTGACTTATATGGTCAATATTTAGCGTTTGTTAGGGGACTAGTTAAATGTACACGGGAACTCAAAACAAACAGGATTAAGGTGAGCCTGAAGAAAGAATGTTAAAATCGTGTATTTTCACACTGATACAAAATTTGAAATGTGTTTATACCTCTGGCACTATTCTTGTTTGTCTACAGCTAGGGGGCACAGGAATGAGAGTAGTTTGTGCCCCTGTTGTTCACTTGTCCTCAGCGACCTTTGCACCAATATCAGCAGTAAAGCTGATAGGTTAAGCTTACGGGTTTTACTGTTTTTTTCCAATCTTCCCTATAGCCATTTATGTGCAGTCTCGTTTTCAACATTTTGCTAAACCCGGCGATAAATCTGTATAAGATGAGGTTTTGACCTCAGAGATGCTTGTATTACCATCAATCCATCCGATTAATTACTCCATAAAAATATATTGATTTGGTTTTCCTATAGACATACTTAACAATGCAATTCCCGTGTCTTGCTGTGATAAAATTCCATGAGACTAGTGGGTGTATAACGAGATTAATTGAGACTTCATTTGAGAGTTATCTCGGATTTCTAGTCCTGATAATCATTGTTAAGGTCGTAGGCGAAAACCATAGATGCGGTAATCGTTTTTCTGTTTTTTGACTAAAGATTGAATTAATATCTTAGAAATAATGTACATTTTTAATTGCTTGACTATGCAAAGAGGCTATTTTTAAAAGCAGAAGGGAGTTTTTCGCTTTTTTTCTCATGTGAGAAATTTTTCTGAATTGTTTTTACTTCCTTTCCAGAAAAAGAAAATATCCAAACTTAATGAAGCATTAAAACAAGAATCGAACATGCTAGAAAGGGAGAGGTGTGAAAAGGACATAGAGGTATTTCTACTTTCATCTTAGTGGTTTTGGTACTTTTAGTGGTAGTGGTTTTGGATGATTTGCGTAAGAAGAGACAAGCCGAATATCTCAATCGACAGATACCTGGGTAGTCTGTCGTGTCTCAGGAAGACATTGTCCGTCTAGAAATAACGTATTTGCTATTAGCTGCGTCCGTTCTCTCGTGTAAATATGTCTATGAAGATCATGCACATAGATGGATACTGCAATGTTTCCTCGTTGCTGCACTCTGTTGCTTTGTCAAAAGATGCATCTTTTTGAAGATTTTCTGATTCATTTTGAAGTCATTTTGTTGTAAGCACCTTGATATCCGTTTCTTGCAGTTAAAGCTCCTGAGAGAAGAGCTCCAAACAGCAAACGACCAGTACAGAGAACTGTCCATTGCCCTTGACCAGCAGCAGTCGCAACTCTCACCTATTCAGGTAAATGCACTTCGACATTTATTTGTTCCTAAATTGGCCTACAAGGTCTCTACCTTTCTGCCTTCTATTTTTGAAAGCAAAGTGACATCAGCTATGGTTCTTTCTGAGTCAAATTTACAATTTCTGGTCAGACAAGTTCCTAATATCGACAACTCTGGGTCACAGGGGTTTAAATTAAATAATCTAATTTTTACAGTGTTTATGAATTCTATATAGTTATATCTTTAGAGACATTTATTAAACACCCCCATAGCAGCACGGGTACAGATAATCACGCGGAGAATGACCTCACCTAGGAGTCGAACTATTTATACGCTTTGACATCCACTGTCTGGATTATTTTATGGGTAGTTTAATGCAACGGCTTAATCTTACTGGTCAACTGTTGATTGGCAGAATTTCTGACCAATGAGGTGTGGTCGTTGCGTTTGATTGTCTTGTTTGACCAATCAAATCTACGACCAGAAGAGGTGTAGGGACGATAAACTGTTTGTATGTGTATTTGTACCTGTGACAGTTGAAAACGTTTCGGGACTTGAAATAAGAAACAGTGAATGTCAGAAGATTTGATCTTCGAGAGGGTGGGGAACGGCTGTGGGCTGGTTCATGTTACAGCGACTTTCCAAGAGAAGTTACCCGCAATTTAGAGAATTTTCTGTTCCTTAAAAACGCCATGATATTAGTTGTAAACTGGTTACTTCTTACTTTTGATTCTAAGGGACGCTGTCTCTTCTTGGATCAAGGCCCATCCAAGGCCTCGTTTGCACGAAGGGCGTTTTTCAACGCCATACGTCTTCGTTGTTTGCGCTCTCATCATCAGCCTCGATTAGAGGCGTTTATATGCGAAGAGCGTTCTTCAACGCTTGTT
This sequence comes from Nemopilema nomurai, assembly GCA_003864495.1. Taxonomy (NCBI): domain Eukaryota; kingdom Metazoa; phylum Cnidaria; class Scyphozoa; order Rhizostomeae; family Rhizostomatidae; genus Nemopilema; species Nemopilema nomurai. The sequence goes on from ML133474.1 coordinate 470,535, forward strand.
GACTTTGCATAGTCTATACTGCTTCAATAACTCGTTGTTAGGCTCTCGGTTTGAACTCAAAGAAAGGCTCCAATTGGGAAAAACTGTTCCAATTTACCGATAATCATTCTCGGATAAAGAAGTTTGTCCTAAGTTTGACAGTCGCCTCTTGCATTTATTTTTCAAAACAGATTGATATTTCAATAGCTTATTCGTTGTCTTACCCCTGATCTCTTGTTCGTGTGTTTATTATATCCGCACAAAGTAAAGGCCAGTTTCGAACCAATACTTTGTTTTGAACTTATACCCCAAGCCTAAGTTTTGTACTCGCCAAGACGGGGGTTGCAAAATCCGACCAAGCCTGCCAACGAGTTTGAAGCAGTTTTGCTGAAGCATCTTCATGAACCCCCTTTCTGTTTCTTTTCAAGGCCATTTCATGACGCGACCAGTTGGGCAATTCAGTGTAATCGCACTTTGGATTCACACAGACTCCTCTCTGAAAAACTTTATTTATTTCTCTCCCGCACGGCATATGTACTCGTACGCAAAATTGTAAATTTGTCACAGAAAGGTTTTGTAAATAAACAATATATTTAATATGTATACCATACTTATTTTAGCTTTTTACATGTATATGTCCAGTAGAAGTTTGCATTTTTCTAAATTAGGGGTTTTACAGTATCAGTATAAAATATTTCATGGAAAGTGCATTTATACCTAATGTAGAAGGTTTATTATAATTTATTTGATTACGATAAAATGTTTATAGACAAGTTTTATATGAAATGAAATTTTATGATGATTAATAGAGTCTTGGTTTTTCGTAACACTTTGGGAATAATCATGGTTCACCCCTTTTGGGGAATCAAGGGTATAATCAGTGTAAGTGTTGTTAGTAATGGAAAGTGTGGTCTGTCGACTTTATTATGACGCCTTACCAGTGGTGGAAGTCGAAGGGGGTCCTGGCACCACTCCCAGCAAGCGAGATGATGTTCCTATGTGGCATGGTGTCTACATCTGCAGTTTAATTATCAAAGAAGAGGAAGAGGGGCTTGTTCTAACTTTAAGTGACCAGTTACGAATTTTACCTGCTGGTATCAGTGATATACTGTTTACTTGTGTCGAATGTTCTTGGGTACAGTTTCAGTCGTGTTAATCCAGATGACCGTTGACTGCTCATAGCTGGGTTACAGAAGCAAACATCAAATGTTTTCATTTTCGTGTATAGAAGGGTCACAGCGATTTCGCAGTGTAATGAGACGAGATTAGGGTAGGGGTTCTTAAAGATATCACTTGTGAATATAAAAAGGCATATATTTTTGTGCTGCATCATAGGGTCGATGCTGACAGTATTTAACAATTCAAAACATCACAGTACCGTCGATATCCATGAATTTTTTCAATCGTATATTGTTTCTTGATCTTGAGAATATCTCAAAATTTGAAAGCCAAACGACAACTTGATAGACAATATATTCATCATAAGTCACCTCGAACCACTTTGCTTGTTATCATGGTCATTTCGGAAAGTTTTTGGTTGTTTCGAAGTTATCTTAATTGTAGTTTTTATCTTTCTTGATTCCTTTTTTCAACTTCTCTTCTCGCTATTTACTTTGCTTTGTTAATCTTTTTGTCAAATTTTTTCATCATTTTGGGGCTGGCATCCTCTCACTGTAGATGTCAATTTTACCCATGAACACTCCTCGTAATTATCCCGATTCCCCAGATCGTCTTGGGCTAGCTAGTTCCCATATGGAGTATACGTGTTCAATAGGCATACCCTTAAATATTTCGTGTTACACTGCTACGATTATTTTCAATGTTAACTCTCATTTTCATTCATCAAGGCTGAGTTGGCCGAAGAAAGACAACGTGTAAAGGATTTAGAGCAACAGGTGCCAAAATATTTTGCTAATATTGTTGTGGTCATTAATAACTGTTTACAAATTCAATTGAAAGTAGCCTATCGTTATTTATATATGATACTCTATTGCTAATCTTAGGAATATCATTATGTTACGTAAGCATTGCATTTTTGACCAACTAGGAAACTTTAATTGCACTGGACAAGCGAGAGCAAACGCTGTCAACATTGTTTTTAAAAATGTTTTAAAAAAGCATAATTTAGAAATTGGTATCATCTCGATTGCGTCCAGAGGATTCTAGAGAAAGTGATGATTTTGACAAACGTTATGACTTAAGGGTGTAAAGGTTGATGATGTTTTTAGGCATTCAAGGTCTAATCGTTTCTTCTCACACTCTTCTTAAAAAGACACTTGTTTAAAAGTTTTTGTTGCTGAACTTTTGATAAAAAGTCATGGCTATGCTTAAAGAAAGTTGTGTTCTTTGCTCCGTTATTGTTTAAATTATTCAATAGGTTCAGGAACTAGACAGGATGCATTCAGAATCAGTTGGTCAGTACGAAAAGCGCTTGACGGACATTCATGAGTTGGTTGACTCCAGGGATTTGTCTGTGGTGGATTCGCAGGCAGAAGAGATGGACCGCATGAAGGGGAAGTTGACAGAATTCGCCAAGCTGTCGGATAACTGGGAGACTGACCGTAAGGACAAGAACGTTGTTATTGCTGAGCTTAAAGAGCAGTTGGCGGAGTGCGAAGATTGGAAGGGCGAGAAACTGGTGTACGAGGAGAAACACAGGTTGCTGGAGGAAGAGCTGGACATGGAAAGGAAGGCGCGAAATGAACAGTAAGATGGCCCGATTTAAAGTGGCGTTGTTCTAGTCAGAAGTAGATTGAGCAACTTATCCAGGTGTGAAAGATAAATATAATGTGGGATAATGAATGGCCAGAAAGAGGGGGGAGCTAGTAATGGGCATAGCAATGTTTATATGCACAGTGAAAAATGCTTGTCAACTTGCATTTCTTCAAACTGCATGCTTTGTCAGTTGAACTCGAAAAGTTTTTCTTTATTCCTCTTTTTCACTGCCATATAACTCTACTACCAAACGAATACTAGAGTCTTCGCTTTGAAATATCTTACCAAAGATAACTTATGTTTTCGAGAATCGTCCTGCGATTCATTGAACATCGAAATAAGCTACCTGTGCTAGTCAAATATTTCACGTGAGTATAGTTACACCCGACTCTTAATTGAGATATTGTTAATTATTTGATATTCATTTGTTATTCATTTGTTATTATAGTAATTTCTATAAAAAGAGTAATTTCTTTTAGAGAGGCGAGCCTATCTGCAGATCTCACTGGTTTGAAGCGAAGTTTGGAAGCCAAAGGCGAACAGCACCGTGTCATCATTGAAGAACTGGTAAGCCACGGCAAACTAGTTTGAGGCCGGTTCTTCATTTGACTGTTGCTTTGACTGAGTGTTTTGATGTAAATACCTGCCTGCCATTTTAAGTATTAAGGAAATACCACCGCCTCTGCATAAGCGGTTGCTATTCGAATAGGGACATTGGCTACATAGTAATGTTTGGCTTTATCTACGAGTAAATTTTCAAAATATTCACTCCAGACATGCTGGACGTATTTCACGTTATTCTGGGAGGATTGCAAGAAGATTTAAATGAAGTTTCATTGTTTTCTATCATTTACTCCAAATACCTAATGAAGAATAATCCGGGTTCTTATCCTGGCAGGGCGCTTAAAAGGCCGGAACTGCATAGCTCGAATCAACCCAGTATTGATATGGTATTGGGTGATGCATACATTTGAGCAACAACAACAACAACCATCTGCGCTTCATTAATACATAGCAAAAATGAGACTTTTTGACTTTACTGCAAAATAATATATATGAGCGAAAGCCTTATACTGTTATTTTATGGCCAGTTGTTTTTCCAAGGTTTATTTGCTCAATATTATTGCTTCGAGACATTTACAGTTTTGTGAAGGGTCTCCACAACATGGAAGAGTATCAGCTATCATTATATTTTTTTCCAGGAGCAATGCAAAGAAACAAAGAAAAAGATTGATTTAGAGTGAGTATTAAACTTAATCAAAAAGGAGCCAATGATTTTTTTGTTTTTACCATTGTATTATTCTTGTGACTCTAGTTTTGGTTATAATATTTGATTGGTATTTCCTGTTGGACAACAAATGTTTGTTCAAGAAAGCTATGTTTGATTTATCCCTTACTTTAGTATTTACGAGTTTTGTGATATATATCTTCATGTTTGAAATACAGTTAATTTTTTCCTTTCTTCTTTGGTTTCTTGTGAAGGCATTTCTGCATCGTTCCTCGTGCTACAGTCTTGTATCATTTTCTAAAAGAAATATTTTCACACATAAAATTTTTACTCCAGTTGCACCGAGCCACATTGGGCTGAACTACCAGGTTTTCCAAGTGTTTTTAGAGTTTGGGGGGTTCTTTTGCATTTATCTGTTACTGAAGCATTCAATATTTGTTTAGCATTAAATGAAGATTGGTTTTTTAATTAATATTGAAACTGTTTTCCAGGCTAGCAATGGTAAGAGGAAATTTGGATAATGCACAGGAAGACATTGACTACATGCAAGGGGAGCTGGAAAGGTGACCCAGTCCTCAAAATGTGCTGCTCCCTTCACCTGCTTTATCATGATATTAGAACTGTTTGATTTGACTAAAGTGGATAAACTGCAAAAAAGTATCCAGATTTTCAGCGATTTCAAGTTTTTCATCCTCCACGCCTTAGCCCTTGTTTACATTTTCAGTCCTTACTCGACTAAAAGATGTTGAAATTTTAGAGCGTTGGTGAAATGAGCTGTCAGCTATGGAAATGACCCTAAAGTAGTAATCGTCTATATTCTAACTGACCTAAGACTTAGTGAAATAGTTGTGAAAAATCTTGACAAGCTCTGGAAAGATTTTGTGATATTTTGTGTCTTGCTTTCAGAACAAGAAAACATGAAGAAAAAGTGTTCGAAGAAAAAGAAGAACTGAAATCGCAGCTATCTGTTATGATGGAAGAAAAGACTAAGTTATCTCAGGTATACCAGTAGCATCGTTCTTGTCTTTTATTTTACTGGTGACGACTCCCCTGTTTTTTTTTGTATATTCACATACAATGTTTACCAAACATACAGACGATACCACAGGCTGCATGGGAATACATAGCAACCCCGTGGTAATTTACATTACAGGGTATGCCCTTGAGTCTATACAAGAATGTGTTTTTAATGCCATTTTCGTATTTGATCTACAGAGCTATGAAGAGCTGATGACTCGAGCCAAAAGTCTGGAGGTAGAGAATGCAAAACTAGCGAGCCATAATAATTTGAATCAAAAGATTAAACACCATTTGAATCTAAAGAAGGAGAACAACCAGCTTAAGGAGGTACGCTCCCAATAAACCTATTTATGTTGTTGCAGTTGTTTTTTATTGCTGTTGTTTTGTTTATTGCTAGGTTTTGCGCTGTCCTACTTCGTTCTGACATTGGTTACCAACGACGCTAGCATGAATTGAGTATCGAAGAAATAATCAGACCTCGAGCAATGAAAATAAATGGATTAAGATATGCTGAAAGAAAATTTAGAATTTCTTTTTTTTTGATTATTTTTCGGCAATATAAATTTCGCATTTTCCCGTGATGCATATGATTTTTTTTTGGTTTTTCAACAAAACCGTCCTTTTTCTTTTCAGCAAATTTCAAAATTATCTCTTGAGGTAGTCCATTGGAAGACAAAAGCTCCGAAAGTGTAAATTAGCAAACATTCATCAACTTCTTAACGATTCTCGAGATCTTGATATCACGTATGCCGAGTCATGCGTATACCAACCAAGCAACTAGAAGTCCGGAGTGAAATCCAAACAATGTCGGCTTATATTATCTTCCAACCAAACGCGATTACCACCTTATTTACAGAAACAGTCGCTTGCATTTTAAATGAGAACTTTTGTATTTACAATCTCAGGTGTTGCTAATCTTTTTCTTGATTGCGTCTTTTCACAAGAAATAACATTTTACTTTGTGACGAATTGGCATTGTTGATACAGTAAATTTTATTGCATTTTCACGATTTCGAGTTAATAAAGTATGAATATAAGTCATGTTCTCTGAAAGTTTTATGTTTTCATTTAAGCCATCCGTAACTGTTATACCACATTTCGTTTTCTGCTTTGCTCTCTTCGTGACGACTCTTCTTGGCATCGTAAAGTGATTCAACACAGGAGTAAGCTATCGTGCTCTCTTATCTCTTAATATCTTAACTGGAAACCTGAAGTTATGGCATTTGACAGGTGACATTTTCAAGTTCAAGTACGAATATTCGACTTAAAGTGCAGCACGGAGTTGTCACCGTTGACTTAAATAAGAAATAGTATGGCTCAGCTATTGTACTGAGGAAATATTTCCTTCAGAGCATTGGAAACCAAAGATGATCACAACAAGTTCTATTCCAAGTATGTATTACAACTACTATTGTAACTATTGGAAATTTTGGGATTCAGTCCTATCAAAGTAGCAAAACTGAAATTGGCAAAAGCGAATAACACGCCAAACCATGATGATCTAATCGCAACAATTCGCAAAGATATTGTCATTAACTCTATTCTAAGAAAGAGGAACTATGGCTTTAATCTGTAGTTAAGTTCAACTATCATGATTTCTTTTCAATCCATCTGATGCTTTATTGAAATACTTTTACAGTCTCATTGAAAAAAGTGGTGTCATGAATCTTGTAATTCAAATCTCTGCACCTGCTCCTTTCAAAATGTTACGAGCTTTTCGTAACTGCATCTCTGTAAAGCTTGTTTCCTTTAGTTGCGATCAACCCTGCGCTCCTTAATAAATTTCGTGCAGGTATTCCCTGAAAAATCACCACAATACTTTGGATAAACATCCGCTGTCCTTTGAACACTTTCTTCTCCCTTCCGCAACTTTGAATAGTTACAATTTGAATTACAGTTGGTTGTATGCAGTGCTGAAGAAAAAAGGTTGAGCAGTAAAGAATTTTTGGAAATGGAAATATTCTACTTCATGTCCTAAGGTCGCCTAAATTCTAAAAATTTATCCATTTATATATGCCTTCAAGTCTAAATCTTCTGAGCTGCAAAAGAGCTTGATATAGCTTTTCAATAGCTGTGAATGGGAACATATAAGTATAACGCATAAGTTTTGGTACAGCCTAACGTTTGTTACAGATCCTTTAAGGGTAGTGGGTGCTTTCAAACAATTTAAACAGCCAAATGTCTGACATTTTTTGAAAAACAAACTTTCTAAGATTCTTCATCATTGATAGAAAATGCTAGCTGTCCCACAGGGCAAAATGCTAGCAAACTATCCATCGCACACGGAAGCTTTCACCTGGCATTCCCTTTAGTTCAGCAAAATACTTTTGTGTGTGCTTGGTTTAATGCATCAACAAATTGCTTTCCAACCGTTTCAACTGGACGTTTGGCTGTTTTTGCAAGCGAGGAAGTGCTATGCTTTTCTACCCACCTAATTTATTTTTTGGAGGGTTCTTATTCACTTTCCTTTGGTTATTTCACAAATTTTTCTGGATGGCAAGGTGGGCTTGCTGGAGGAAAAGGCCAGTCTTACTTATTTCTCAATCTCCCACGCCCCCTAACGGTTAATCAAGAAGTATTCGTTCACCAACGCAATTTGTTACTGAGAGCCAGCGATATATGCTGTATACGATAATTTGACATATCTTGTATTTGAACATGTATTTTCATTATAAGTAACCTGTTATTTTGGTTTCTTTTTGCGATTAAAATCCTGTATATATCTACGAGATTTCGGAAAGAACCTGATTTGGTTGGCCTCCACGCCATGCCTAAATCAAAACAAAGTGTGGCCTCGACTTCGATTTCCGGGAAGCTATCAAATTTCGTGCTTGTTGTGTCACGGAACAACATTGATTGGCAGCTGGTGCTATTACAGACCTTGTAAAACGAGCTCGAGGTATGGAAACGTATGCCCTAGGCGTCTGCATTATTGCCTGTTGAATATCTGATTTCATAGTGCACGACGAGCCTCTGGGGATACGATGTTCTCACGTTTAAATTGCTTATCGAAGTTCGCGCCAAGGAAGTTCCACCCAGTTGCCTTGCATGGACGATCGTGGTCTGGGAAGGCTTATGCAGATGCCTTTGTCAACAAAACATGGCAGGCGAAGTTGGCCGGGGCCATAGTTGGTACTAGTGGTATATTGGTTGCCGTGTTTGGCCTCAAGAATGCTTTTGCAGTGGAAGAAAAGAGGAAAAGAATTGTTGTTCTCGGGTCCGGCTGGGGAGCTGTCAGCTTTTTGAAAAACCTGAAGCCTGGATTGTATGATGTTGTTGTAGTCTCACCCACGAACTACTTCATATTTACGCCCTTTCTGGCCAGTGTCACTGTGGGAACCGTTGAGGCAAGGACAATTTGTGAGCCGATCAGAAAAATTCTCTGGAGAAGGCACCAGAACAATGCACGGTTCTATGAAGCCGAGTGCACAGATATTGATGTGGAGAAGAAACAGATTGTTTGTGTGAAAGAAAATGAAGGTAAACTTCTGTTTTAAGAAATAGCGGTCTCTTTTGATAAAGTGTGAGACAGTCCAGGGATGTTTTCTTCTCTGCTCTTTCAAATGTACAGAATATCTCTCAAAGTATGGCAAGAAATTAGATACATTTTTAGCACCAAAAAATTGCTCCTGCTTACTTCAGCCAGAATTTGGTAATCTTGAAAATATTCTTCTTATATGTTACATTGCCTGTGTATTCATGTTATTTTATTACAATGAAATGGAACAGTGCTCGATGGCAAAGAAAATGTAAACTTGCATGGTTTGCGAAGAGATACAGCATTCAGATGTAGTTTGTCTCATGTCCATAAAATGTCCAATAAGAAATACTTTGTGTACTTAAGGAAGGTCTAATCCTCTTTTAGTCTCTGTAAAGCTTCTTTCTAGCAATGATTGCATAAGTTACATTATGCCACATGTGTATGTGCTGTGTTGGGACTTGAACTATTGGCTGTCATGCTGCCATAAGAGAATCTTTATTTCTTGGTATGTCAGTGAACTTGAAAGAGGTCTTGATGCTTGTAAGGCATAAGACATAAAAGTGGTCATTTTCAAACAACAAATAATTACTCACTCCCTTGTCACTCTAGTGTCTTCCCCGTAAAGACCTTTTATTACATCCAGCACTTTTCCCTCTCTCTATGTTTCTAAAATATAATTTCAGTTTTGTTTATATATTTCACTATATTTTGAATTGATGTTAGAGTAGCTTTGTGTTTCAGGTGCTGGGCTACTATGCTTGTGCTCTTGGTTTGACCATTCATTTAGTAATTCAACTAAATGAGTATCTAGTTGAGAAGAACCAGGGAGGTAAAGGCAGCATGCAAAGGAACTGGCCAGCCTGCCGCAAAAACCAATGACCCAGGTTGATGTGCCCTTAACAGGACATGCTCCAGTGTATTGTGATTGTGAATCTTTGTATTGTGAAACACAATAATACCAATTCATTTGACTTATTGCATGCACATTTGAATGCTTCTCATTTGCTGAATAAGAGGAGCTGTATATTTTCTTTATATTATGAAAATGTTATGTGGATTGTTTACCTATGTTGATATTGTCTGTATCCCCCACATAGGGTCATCTATCCATTCACAAACATTAACCATCATTCTTATTGCTTTTTTTACATATATCACTGTTTCAAAAGCTTGTTTTTGGATCCTCCATTAATTAGCACAAGTTGCTGCGAGTAAATGAAGGCTGATTTGTAATCAATTTTGTTTAAGATGAGAAATCAACTTTCACTGTGGATTACGATGCTCTTGTTATTGCTGTTGGAGCAGAAACCAGTACATTCAATATCAAGGGTGTGAAGGAGCACACACATGCATTGAAGGAAATATTTGATGCCCAGATGATCAGAAGAAATATAATAAACTCATTCGAGAATGCCTCATACCCTGGAAGAACAGAAGAAGAAATAAAGAAGCTGTTACACTTTGTTGTGGTTGGTGGAGGGCCAACTGGTTAGTATGACTTTTTCTCAATAATTCAGTTAGTTGAAACAAGCCATTCTGTATAAAGAGTTTAATTCTTAGTCAATACCAAAATTGCTAAATTATTGAATTTAGTTGGCTTGTGATAAATCTTTCTGGTTTTTACCTAAATTTCCTCAGCAGAGACAATTACGTTTTCTGCCAGTTGAAAATCACCAGCACTTTAATTTTGTGATGTATATAGTTCTCCACTTTTCTCATGATTGTCCCTAGCTCCTGAATTGTTTGCTTCTTACAGGTGTTGAGTTTGCTGCAGAGTTGTCAGATTTTGTCAGACATGACTTGGAAAAGTTGTACCCTGATCTGCATGACAAAGTCAGCATCACTCTCATTGACGGATACAACAAGTTGCTATCAACATATGATGAAGAGGTTAGTATTCACTTTTACAGCCCCAACCCAACTATCTGCTTCTGTGTTAAGGTTATGGTAGCCAAAATAGTTCAAAAATAGTATTTATTGATCTTCTAAATAACAGAATTGTTTTGGAGACAGACCATCTCACATATGTCTGATTTGCAACATCTATTTTGGATAAAAAGGCCATCCACACCTGAAGAATATGCTCTCTAAAGCACCTGCTTACACAATTCGTTTTACTCTAATGAAGTAGATAGTCTTGTAGAATTGAAGTAAGCCAAAATTGTTTGCCAAAAATCCATGCATCAATTGTAATATATAGATGAACATTCTGCTAACACCCTGAACATTGCTTCTGTTCTAGATCAGCCACTATGTAGAGAGTCGTTTCAATAAGGATCAAATCAACTGTGTAACAAGCACATTTGTGACAGAGGTAGAGGATGGAACTTTGCATATCATGGATGCAAATACCAAGGAAAAGAGCAAAATGCCATTTGGCATGTGTGTTTGGGCAGCAGGGATTGCACCAAGACCAATAACAAAATCATTTATTGACAAGGTGCCTGGGCAGACAAATAGGTATGCTCTCTAGATGCAAATGGCATCTGTCTCTCCAAAAGGACTTTTTCCTGCAATTGTTTTTTTAATGAATTTAATTGACAATTGTGATACAAGCTTAGAGTGAATATTTTTTCTCAGGAAAGTGATACACTTTCTTACTAGAGAGAATAATCATTGCTGCATGACTTTCAATGTTATAGTTTTGCTGCTGACCCGACTCCTACTTTTATTTAAGGTGAACATCGGTTTCTCTTTCAGAAACGCCATATTGACAGACAACTTTCTGCATGTGGCTAACACCGAAGGCGTGTATGCTCTCGGTGACTGTTCTACGATTGAGCTGCATAGGTTGTCAGACGAAGTTCACCATCTCTTTCAGCTAGCTGATGCAAACAAAGATGGTAGCCTCAGCCTCGATGAATTTGAAGGTGAGAGCTTGAGGTTTCGTAGCTACGACAAAGCGTGTCACAAATAGTAAAGCAATAATGCAGCTATAAATAATCTTCTAATGAATTTAATGCGAATATGCTCAAAATGCCTGAAAATCTAATTCTTACAAGTGTTTTTTGTTCAGCAATATATTGACAAGAGAAACGACTTGAAAAAGTCCAAGAAATTAATTTGAAACCAATGTCATTTGAATGCATGCAATTCATTATGACAAAAAGCATAACGGTGATTTCTTTAATTGTCAAATTGAGTTTTAATGAGTGTCTCAATAAAGAAAAGCAAATCTAAAGAGGTGCCTTTAGAAAACAGCGAAAAAACGCTCATTAAACATTTTTTAAGTGATTTAGTCCCTAGATTACATTTTTCGTATTTTTCAGTTACGATTGAACTGTGAAAAGGTTATTTGATTCCGTTAATCTGATGAAATTTCCCACAATTGGTTGGAGAGTATGATTGATCAGGAAGAAACTGCAGGTGCATCGCATGATCCTTTGTATTAATCCATAGGAGAGACATCACATCCAATTTGGTACTCGCTTCCAAATGCTCTAATTGCATCTTTCATGCAGTTATTTGTGTCTGTTGTGTTGGAGGGGCTCGCACTCTGGGAAAGTAATCAACAGACTTAGTTGCATTTTTATACAAATTGTTAAAACATGGAAACGTAGGTAACTAGAACTATGCACTGTGAATAAGAGAGCGCTTACCTCTGCCTGCCCAAGTGCAATGCTTTGGGGGTATTCCTGATTTGCTCTATTTCTAATGCGTTTCTTTTAGCAATCATCGACAAAGCAAGAGAGAATTTCCCACAAGTTTCCATTCATTTTTCGAAGGCATACGACGAGTCAAGAGCAAGGTAAGAATTTTAATGAAACGACGTTTTCTCATTAGCAACAACAAAATAGTTTTTTAATTCATTTTTCATATGCTGTTAAATCCAACGGTTTAGTTTTGGACAGGTGCATATAGGAAGCTGTGATGCGATTGGCCATTGCGTGACTGTTTGCCACCTGTGATTGGCTGATACGCAAGCCTTCAATTGTTTACATGTAACCATCTATCACCATGTAGTTTCGCTGCCATATTTGACTTCAAAAGCTCAATCTCAAGTGAGAAAAGGTCTTGCGAAACTCATTGCGAAATATTTCCCGCGAACAGTTCCACTCCCCAAATGTTGTTGATCTCGTGATCGAATGTAAATTGAGGAGGCGTGAAAGGTCAATACACATCATGATTGGCTGCGGAGGGATTTCGCAAGCGAAAAGCGATAAAAGTTAAACTCGCTTCAACTTTGTTCGCAGATAAATTTTTCGCGAGAAGTCCAAGGAAAGTTTCCCTGCACATACCCATGACCCATTTCGCGCGAACTATTTCCCATTTTGCAAGTTTCTTTCTCACTGGAGATTGGGCGTAAGATGCAGTACGAGCGAATAATGGATTTCGAGAGAGGAAGAATATATTTTAAAAATCACAAACTGACTGCCTGACTTTTCATTATGATACACAGATGCCAAATGATACCATTGTGGTAGAATATCAAACATACCACTTAGAATGGCATTGTACGGGCATTTTGAATATTTTGCATTTTATTGCTTTAAAAGCTATCGATTCAAGAAAGACACGAGCAATGCAACGCATACGTGACTGTTTCCATAGAGATCAAGCATCGATAAGGGTCAACCTCTTTTGACCTTTGAGATAATCCTTTGTGTGCGTTATTAAAGCAAATTAATTGCAAAAACCTCAAATTAGAAACATTTTGACATGTAATTTATTTTGTTATATGAGTATACCTCCTTCTCATCTGCTTCTTTCTACAAGCCGTATTTTCCACTGCTAAAGTCAGGACTTTTCGTGGTTGCATTGTCAGAGATAATGAAAATGTTGAAAGGAATCAAAACTAATGTTCCTTCACTCCCACTTCACTCGTCTCAGATTCCAAGTCAAAGGTCTTTCGAACTATTTCAAGTCATTCAGAGCATTTTTGATCTGTTTACCTGTGAAATACAATTTGCCCACCTGTCTAAACTGGGCGAATCATTTCGTGCCAAATGCTTACCTAAAGCCATCAATCCGACCAAGTTAAGAAGCTATTTTCGTTTCAAACTGAGTGCAAATATTATGCGAGGAAGCAGAATGTGTAAATGTACCCTTTTTTATGCAAATGCTTGTTAACATTGCAATGTTGTTGATGTCTATTTGCTAGAGCTTTTGCCGAGGCTGACGTGAACAAAGACCATCGCCTTTCTGTGGAGGAGTTCCAAGACTTCCTCTCCCTCATTGACAAGGAGCTCAAGTCTTTACCTGCCACTGCGCAGGTTGCTGCGCAGCAAGGTAAATACCTTGGGAAACTCTTCACAAATCACCCAAATGACGTTTTTGAACGGGAAGGCATTGCAGGGGGGATCAAACCCTTCATCTACCACCATCTAGGCTCCTTCGCATACATCGGTGGCAATCGCGCTGTGCTGCAGATGCCCGGCTTCGGCATCTTCAAAGGCCTAGCGACAATGTGGCTGTGGCGAGCCTCGTACACAAGTGAGTGCGTCGGGATGAGGATGAAGGCGCTGGTCCTTGGGGACTGGATCAAGTCTGCCACGGTTGGACGGGATACGTCCAGGATTTGATTGGTTGGTAAAACGGAGTGCACCAGACGCTTCCGGTGAAGTAGGGCAGTGAACAGGCTTCGTTGTCACGTGGTGAATCTTTGGCAGCGTGCCTTTCATGCAATCTATGGCCGATTATGGCAGAAGTAGACTAGAAGATCCTTTATTGTAACCAACGTTGTATGTAATCAGCAGTGGATTCATGTTTTGATACAAAGCAGAATAATATAGGCACCTTCGGGGTCACAAATATTATTTTGCCACAAGTGTTTACTCACTTTTGCTTAATGTTTTTACGCTGTTAGTCCTGTCTATGTTTATTTAGGAAATGGAGAGTTGTTTTAAGAAGTTTTCAGCAGTTGATGGTTTATATCTAATGATGGAAAATTTCATAATGGTTTTAGGTTTTAAGAAGGAATCTAGTATTTCAGCGATTGATAAAATTCGACTCTTTTGTTGTTTCATCAGTCTCATTCAAGTATTTGATTCATAGAACAAACCAGGGACGGTTAAATACGACGCGTAGTTGAGAGAAAATCACAGGCCTAATTTTGTATTTGAGCGGCTGCTTTTAGTTAGGAATTATTGTTTCTTGGACGGTACAGCCCATGAGTGTCTCGCTTTTGCATAAAACCATTTTCTGTGTGTGCTCTGTTTAGGAAACGTCACATATATCCCACGATGCATTGCATTCGGATGCTTACATCATTCCTTGTTCTCGATATGAAGGACAACTAAATGAGCTTTAAGCTGAATTAAGCTGAAGGCTCCAGGTGAAAATCGTGCATAGTCACACAGTGCTTTGCGATTTCCAATCAAGTAATGGTTGCAAGGTGGTTGAATATTTCTATTTGAAGTTATTCTCCGATCCAGGTTGACGTCATCGATTACGTATCTCGTTATCTACGGATCCTTCACAAAAATGAATTTCAGAATTTAAATCTTCACCTTTGAATAAGTTTAGACTCTGAATTTCAGAATTGAAATCTTCACCAGTGATAAAGTCATGTTGTTTTAGCCGTTCGGTCGCATGGTCCTTTTTTGGTGCATAATTATTTCATCCACATTCACGCTTTTTCTTTCATTTTCACGCTTTCTATATTCACACATCACGCACACATCAAACGTTTTTTCTGTGTTTGTGATGCTAACTTTTTTATTTTCTTTCAATATTGAAGTTCCCGGATCTTGAAAAACCTCGTCTTTAAAAGAAATATCTGCTGAGAAAACCATCAAATTGTATCATGTCTAAATAATACAATCCCCCCCCCCCCCCCTCCATCTCTGACAATCATTTCCTTCTGCTTATCAGCGAAACCATTTTTAACTTTTGGTACAAAATTTCAATAAAGAAAATAAAATTATAACATATTGATTTTCACTGTCACAGGAAGTAAAATGAACGAAATCAGGGGGTAGATGTAGAATGATGGCATGAGGTAAGCTGTTTCAGGGGGTAATTGTTATTTGGTATGTTTACTTTTAGCCAGTGGTTGGTTAGTGATAGTTGAACTGTTTCTAAATAAATGTTTTGCAGTTGATGAAAGCGGTTTTCACAACGTTGCTGGTTAAATAGAAAAGGTAGGCTCATTTATTGATCTTGAACGCGTTATGTGGTAACAGAATGGAGTTCTTAAAGACCATCGAGGTCTTGCTAGTTTTCTCGAGACTGATCGGTGAACTTGTTGTTGATTCCATGAATTTGCAATGAAAGATTTCACACACTGTGATTTCATATGCTGTTAATGTAGTGCTGATTCTTGATGAAGAAATTCTAGAAAGGGTGTGTTTTAAGAAAAACTCCCATGAACCTCGAGGAACGAAGATGTTTGCACAACAAACGCCATTCGAATTGGCTTCACGACGGAAAGTATTGAGAATGGGACGATGCTGCAATTTTCATTTCAGTTGTTGCCTTGCTTTAATTGCTACCAGATTATGTGCAACTTTCAGGCTACCATTCGAAATTTCTGTCACCTGTTTAAATTCGCTGAATAAAGGCAGTCCATTTACTTTTTAATTAGTCTATTAACTTATAATGTAACAGGTAGAGAACAGTAAGTTGTTATTCTAGATTGAACCTAAAACAAGCTTACCTGCAAAGAAGATTTGTTTTAGTACGGATTCAAATAGCAACACAACGCATTTATGATATCTGATGAATGCAAGAAAACCAAAGACTCAAATGTTTCTAAGTCGAACTAGGAAGCGATTCAGTATACAAGTGAATGTTGCCTAGCAACGAAGGTGGCTCGTGTGCAAAAGGTTTAATGTACCTTGGCGGGGAAATATTCTTTAAATTAGAACCTAGTTCAACACAATCAGTGGATCTTAATATTATGCAGAGCACATGCTGGGAAGACCTAGAAAAAGGCAGAGTTTTACTTCAAATATTGCACCTTCTGATTGAGCACTTTTGCGTAAGTGGCTTGGCCTAAAGTGGTGTGACCTGCTCTTGACTTTGGTATGTGATTCAAGGTATTATTTCGTTCGTTTGTTTCAAATCAGTTGTTAGGTACATGAATGTAAAACATAGAATAGAGATAACCGAATTATTCTATGCACACATAGATGTTTTGATTTAGTAATTCAGCATCTTTTTGTCTCATTCATGCCCTTAATGAAGAAAAATATTAAAAGAATTAAAATCTTAACTTTTGCATGTGGTTGTTTACTTTCTCTGCAGCGGCGTTGTATGAAAATCTTTTACTTCACTGCTTACATGCTAGTGTGATGCTGCAGCTTTCTTTGATTAATTCTTTATTGCGAAGAGGTCTTTGTTTAGAAATAGGGAATCACTTTTATGTTGATATTCAATTTCAGTATTTGATTGGCCTAAGTCCTCAAGAAGTACCATACTATATTCTGACTATGTAAGCTACCTCTGTACTCGCACAATCAAGACCTTTTGTGAGAGTACGAGGCAGCAAAATGCAGATGTTAGATTCACCGGTTAATCGCCATTTTGTGAAGTGACTCTTCAAAAGCAATGAAAAAAAAATTAAATGGGTTTCAACTATTTTAGGGTCACTGGCGAGCAAAGAAAAATTCTTGGTTTTTTCGTTACTTTAGGCTGAATCGATTTGCTAAATCACGTTAAAACGAGAGAGAAGGTTCCAAAGCCAAGCTTGATTAAGACTCAGGTAGGGTGAAAGCAAACCTACTTTATATTTTCTTCAACTCTTTTAAAGATGGCCGTGGCAATTAGGGACATCCAACTGCGTAAAATACATGGAAGCTATTCTATTTAGTTATCTACTATTAATGAAGATTCGAAAGTTTTCCCCGTTAAATAACTTGTCGTCGATTTGTCGAGAACTTTCCGAAGTTTTAACGTTTCAGCTTGTCGTTAAACTTTTGCAGTTGGCGCAGAGGTTTCAGCGAAACCTGTTTAGAATTGTGTTAGCATAGCGTTATTTGCAATATTTCATGTATTATTTATGCACAATAAAATTGAAACCCATTTTATAGAAGATGGTCTTTTTGCGGATTCCGAGTTGAACAAGTTAAAGATTGTAGGATACGTTCGTAAACCAATATTTGCTTTCTCTTTTTGTCAATAAAGAAGACAGAAAGCAGCACATTAGCCAAAGGTTAACTTAGACTTTGAAAACAAACGTCATAGATTGTGCCAACTTACTATTTTTGAGTAGCCGATATTTAAACTTTTATCGGCATTCATCGTGCACTGGTGCATCCAATTAAAACAGCCAAGAAAACCTCAAGTCTTGACCTAGATCGTTAAGTTTTAATTATGCATAGAGTTTCAAATCCGTTCGGTGACTCGACAATGCATATAGTTCACAAAGGAAATTTCATCTGATTCCGAAATACGCGAAAAGATCTAAGGCATATCAACAGAGTTTGGTCGCAATGACACTTGGAGTTTTAATATTTCCACGAAGAGTTCTTTTAGTACGTCTCATGTTTGACTTTTGGTATTTACCAGCTGCAGATCATATTTAGTGTTCAATTAAACATCGACTGGGCTAGAAGCACCGTACGATCGCCGAATCAAAGGATAGTGCAGTCGATTGCTTGTTTCATCGGTGAGTTAGCTCCATTTTGAAACTTCGCGGACTTAGTTTTGAAATGGTAGCAACACGTTATGTTATTAAAACTTTAGCAGATAGTTGTGTTATTGTTAGAGTAAGACCAGTGATGTCTCCAATATCTAACTTACTTCTCGACGTTTTTACAAGTCGAGCATATGATATAAAAACATAGAAAACAAGAAAAATCATGCCAGCTTTTGCAGTAATTTAACGTTGAGTCAATCAATGCATGACGAGCAAAAGTTATTAATCAGACCGTGTTTATGTTTTATGGCTGAATAAAATTGTCTTGCGCTCCAAATTTCTCAAGAAAGATAGCATGCATGAATTTCATCTGAAATTAGGCATGGACACGAATAAATGAATTTTTTCGATCCTATAAGCTTCTCCTACTGATATTTATTGATGGTTTCTTAATCCTCAGACAGAAAAACATTTCCAGGGATTCATGAGGACCTGCCATTTCAAAGGCTACCTGGTCCTAGAGTCTCACTCGAAAAGGCACCAACTCTTGGGGCCTGAGTTTATCACAATAATAAAAGAAACGCCTTTCGTGCGTCTCATCAACTTGCTAGAGATGGGTCCTATATAGAACAGTGATAAAAGGCCTTTCAGATTCGAGTATTTCAATCAAAACACAAAATCGACTGCTGATATTGAATGTTTCATGTGACTTGAATTGGGAATATTTCAAGCACCACTGTGTCATTTAAACACTGTTGCTTACATTTTAAGTGTCTTTCATGAATAATTTACTACCGACTGGTTCAACAGTGCAAGACAAATAATTTTATAAAACCTCTTGGTGAGTTGGAGGGAAATGCTGCGGTGAAGTGATTTCAAATTCTCAATTCTACGATAAAGATTGTCGAAGACCCCTTCGGGCTAACCCGACTATTATACCAAAGAATTCGTGTGAGCCTGCGTATGTGCCGGATGGCTGGAGAACACAACCTAAGCCCCCCCTTTTTAAATAAATATCCAGGAAAGGTATCATGCTCTCTTCTATTTACAATCTATAATGAGAATGTTTCTCAAAGGCTCCATGTATACAAGCGAAGAAACAAATAAAGCGTTCAGAATAAAGGCAAAATTATTCTAAGTCAACTATTTATGACAATGGAAACCTAGAATGCTTTTTAGCGTCGTAGCACTGTTACAGAAACTAGAAACTGCTCTTGTTGTCAAATTTGTGGACCAGATTGTTTATATTCTAATTAAATACCGATAAACCATAACCAATATTCGAGCCTAAAAGGCAAGGAAATACTGTTTACTTCTTAATTTATTTTCATCATCATAGATCGGTGTGCTTTTCTGGAACTGGCATGGTCATCGGAGAAGGGTGAGCTTCGAAATGATGGGTAAGACATGCTAGGTGTTGGCGAGAAGGGTTGAATTGCACCACTCGAGATGGGGCTGTCTTGCAGCTCAGCGAAGGCGGTGCAAACACAAAGCAAACATGACCACGATAATCACAGTTCAATAGCGGTCCACGCCAGCATCGTCAAGACAGACAAACCGCCGCAATGCCTGCAATCAAAGCGGCAAGGGGATTCCTTCGATAGAGTATCTAGTGGAGCTTGCAGCCGGAAAAACAGCAGTCATACTATTGGCAGCAGCAACAACAACAACAACAAAAGTGTGAATAGCCTGCCGCAGAAGAATGACATCTTAACTATAATCCACTTCAACGATGTTTATAACATTGAGCCTCATGATTCCGAGCCAGTGGGCGGGGCAGCGA
Source organism: Nemopilema nomurai (assembly GCA_003864495.1). Classification (NCBI taxonomy): domain Eukaryota; kingdom Metazoa; phylum Cnidaria; class Scyphozoa; order Rhizostomeae; family Rhizostomatidae; genus Nemopilema; species Nemopilema nomurai. The sequence continues at coordinate 490,261 of ML133474.1, forward strand.
GATTTGTTACCAAAGTAAGGGAGTTTGCAGATAAGGATCCATTGATTTTGTTCAGCGGAGACTGTCTAAATCCCTCTTTAAGTAAGTCTGTAATTCATTATGATGTCTGCACACTTAAGCATTTGCGCATTTCTTGGTAGCTTAGATCCTAAGTCATCGTCTTTGTCTAAAGTTGCTTATCAAAGTCTGTTTAAAATAATCTTTAAGCTTTTTAAAGCTTTCCAACTCCAGATTGGCTTCACTAATCTCTTTTAAAACCAACCAACTGCATTGCAGATGTATTTTATCCCTCAAAGCCTCTTAATAGATCAAACGCTTCTTTTAACACTCTTTTTATTATTTTTTGTGCATTAAAAATCTCCCTAAAAAGTGTAGAGTAAGCTTTCATATAGACTGCGTTTACAAGAGAACTGTTTCAAATGGAGCCGTGCCAAACAGGTTAGGATAGGCCTTGCATTTACACTGGAGCTTATGGAACTGTTCCAAGCAGAACCGCTAGCCTACCCAAAGAGATCCACCTAGAAAGTAGTTGTTGACATCCAGAACGGCTCTCACCATTTACGCATAGAAATTAGGCAAAAGGAAATTCGACTGGAAGCAATTCGTTATCCGTGAACGGACAAAAAGAACCGGCTCTGTATAGCATGGTTCCAAAGACAGCGTGTAAATGGGAAGCCTTTCCGTACCTACGCGAAATGGTTTAAGTTTTGTAATTTCAACTACATGGTTGGATGTTCGGGTAAATTTTCGTCATTTGACTAGATGGGCTTAGAAAATATTAAATTCAAGAGTGAAAGGCGTCAAAATCTAAGTTTTAACACAGTCACTACCTTTTCTATTTATTCCTTTTTTGTATTCTTTTCTATTTATTCAGTCATCTCTTTTTCTTTTCTATTTTACTTTTTTCTCATATATAATTGGCAGGTACAGATCTTTTCTCGATACCTTGTTGAGAGAAGCTGTGAAAACTCTTTCGTCTCAGACTTTCAACAATGCCTATGATATCATTATTAAAAAGACTCGATGCTCAAGAGCGTACAAATAGTCAAGTTTGCTTACTTTTTTCTTTGAACACAGATAATAGTGACTTCAATTCAGAAATCTGTTTGCAATTATATTTTATTTCCTTGTGAGAGACAAAGCTTTTGCTGGCATCATGATTCGTTGTAAAAGAGGAAGATTTTGGTACCAATATTTGATTATGTTTGTTCAGTATTTCCTTTTACGACTTCAAACACGACACTTCCCGTTCCATGAAGCATTATACGTCGAAGTTTTTCCGATTATGCAAGCTACTGCTTGCTCCAGCATTAAAAGCTGTAGAATAGGATTATAAAGTGCAAATGATACTGTGCAATTACTATCTTGATTGTAAATCATTTTAGGCCAAACGCTATTTGGTTTAATGAATCATGGTTTTTGTTTGGCATGATAGGTCGAATTAAATTGGTCGGGCTTTAAATGGCCGTAGTGACAAAATTTAACTCCTTCGACCGCCTTTAGCCCGTGTAGGTATGACCAAGCCGTTTGAAATTCGAGAGAAGGCTACCTCTTTGTCTTTCGCAGCATTATTAGACAGCTCTCTGGTAAATTTGCATTAAGAGAAGTAGGTGATAAATGCATCAATAATAAATGCAATTTCTTTTACAGTGAGTACGGTGACAAAAGGGAGACAGATGATTCCAGTACTGAACAAGATTGGAGTGCACGCTGCTCTCTATGGGAACCACGACTTCGGTGAGTTGTTTAACTCCTGTCACCACATTATTGCTGTCATTTTGATTTGGTTCGTACAAACATCAGACCAGTAAGATTTAAACTGTAGAGCTGCATTTCTCTGCATTTCTCTGCACTTCCATGATGGCGTGTAGATGGGATGAACTCAAAAAGTCATTTGCATGTATAATACTGTCACGTTTTCAGGAATCATCCGTTCAGAGAGGAATTTGTGAATTATTCTTTCGCTACTAAGTCTTTGCTCAGTCTTACTATAGAATCTCTGTTCTTCCTCATGGGGTTGTTGCAACGGTAATTTCTGCTTAAAGGCCAATAGCTTGACAATCTCTACAGATGTACAGCACACTGATAGATGCCTCCCTTGGCACTAAAAGAACATCAACATTTGCTTCGACCAGTGATTCAAAAAGAGCACCAGAAACTCGACAAATATTTCTGCATGTTTGATAATTCAACTACTGTTATATGCCTTGTGGGTAGAAGCATTCGATTACTCACATCCCCTCTACCCAAATCCTCGGCTTCCAAGGACATAACTAATATAACCACTCATTTGATGTTCCCTCTTCGTTGACAAAGTCATACCACTCATTCGCCTGCCGTTACCTAAGTAAGAAGAAGTCTGGATATTTGACTGCCCATCTTCCATAAGATCTATTTGTACTTGCAGCCACTACCACGGGGACCCATTGATGGGGCTGCCAACCCTAGCCGCAATCTCACTTATATCAGCACCCCAAGGCCTTTTCAAAACTCACCCTTTAATCTTGCAGACTTTGGTGTGGACGAATTGATACAGTTCAAGAGACAGACCAAGTTTCCTTGGCTCTTAAGCAACGTGATAGACAATCTAACGGACAACTTCTTGGCCGAAGCAGGCGAGAAACTTCTATTGAACTGGCACGGACGAAAGGTTCGTTCATTTATTCTTTAAAGATGTAGAAATCGGACACATGGAACATTCGACCTTATGCTGACAGATCACATGCTGATAGATAGAGAGAATTACCTTGATTAATCCGCAATAAGAAATAATTTCCTTTCCAAGAATTGAACGATCAACAAACGATCTATGTCACTTTGCTTCTTTGGAGATTCGACAGCGTTCATCAAACCTGCCGATTCAGTATGATCTTGTAATATTTCTGGATTCTTGTGAACAACGCGCCGTCGATTGGAAGAAACAGGTGGATTTTTTTTTGATAGCATTAATTCAGATTCATGCAAAAAGAGCAATTATAGAAGATTTTTTGCGTTATTTTTCGATTAAATTTCTTCAAACCATTACTCTTTTGAAGCGTATATGAAATAAACGATTAACTTACTACGCTGCACTTTTGCTAAATTCCGCAACCTAGAAATTGTGTCTAGATAGTATAAAGTCAAAGCAGAAAAATTCCAGATTATGCTAGATTATTCCGACATTAATTTTAAGAAATAATTGGGTGCAGGTGTTCGTTGAATGAAGGGGTCATTTTTCATAGCATTGCAAGTCTAAAATGGATGCAAAAAGTTGATAAACGCATATATTTCTTTTTTCTATAATCAGTGATGCCAAAGATGGGTTTGCTCTTGAGTTACCTCAGCAATAGAGCTTTATATCTTGCTTAAAAGTCTTGCCTCATTTAATACCAATTGATTACCTTTGAACATCTTGTAAATACAAGATAGTCAGTCAAAAGGGTGCATGCAATGTCAAATGGTTGGAGATTGATGAAATGTGCAAGGAAATTAAATCAGTGTACCCAATTTTCAGCAGTTTTCAATATTTGTTTCAGGCCTCATTTCAATAAGCCCAGAACTGTCCTCTTAACTGTCCTTAGAAACTTTCATAAGGTAAACAAATGTTACACTTGAAAGAGTGTAAAGGGACCCGGAGTACGTTCTGATGAGGAGGATGTCGATGCTAGGGTAAACCAGTGCTGCTAACGAGTGGGATTGAAAAACTTCCTTTTACTACAAAAAACCCAAAACTGATAATTATTCTACATCCTTCACACCGACTCAGGATGTTTTTGTTTGCTTCTGCTACAACTCTCGCGAATGGATTAAGACTTTGAGTCGTGAGTCATTTAGGGCAGTTGCTTTTCCTTGTTGATGCTTTCACTGTAATTGCCTCAGAAGTGTGGGAGAGGCGTAATGAATAGCAAGGTAAAAGACGCAACAATCGTGAGTTGGAGTTGCTGTCTTCTTAAGTCTATTTGCAAGTGTAACCCTGCAGCAATAAAAAAACGGACAGCCTGAGGTTTGGAGATATCGAAAAGGGCAATTTGAAGAAGTCAAATTTGCTGAAGTAAAACTTTTCTGAAACCTTTGAAAATACTTTAATAGCGAAACAAAAGGTGACTGATTATGAAGATCATTTAAGGAAAGCTAATCAAAACAAGAAGAAATTGAGAGGAGATAATGTGGCACATCCAAAGTGTTCAATGACAATGAAGCTAACCAAGAACGGGACCAGACAGCAGAGAAAGCTCACTGCTAGCATCCACAACATGAATCGGTGAACGTCGTGAAAGCACAAAGTCCTTAACCCTGAAGAAACAAAGGAGAATACGTGGGGTGATGGAATAGCAGGGCCGTAGCGCGAAAACTTAGAATGTCGAATTGACTGTTTCTGGAATCTGTACTCCCAATCCTTCGAACATGCATTCACCTACACAAATTCTTTTATAGCAATATAGATATATGAATTGCACTCTGTACTGCAGCATATTTGATGCGAATTGCCATTTCAATTGCAGATTGGCATCATGGGGCTGATCGAGGAAGAATGGCTCGTAACATTGGCTAGTGTTGATCCACGTGATATCACGTATGAAGACTTTGTTGACTGTGCAGAAAGGTTGGCCGTTGAACTACGAAACGAGGTAGGCGTCTTGGGATTATGCAGTGTAGGTACCAGCCTAGGCAGAATTAGCAGCCAACTTCTTGTAGCTCAAGATTTGAGCAGCCTTGGTGAATAAGAGATAAATATGATGCGAGAGCTAGTCTACAGCTCTGAAAAAGAAAAATTAGCTAGGCCTCTTTTAGCTTATTGGGAGAAAAAGAACCTAAAACGGATGTTTGCAGTAAAAAGAACGAAATGCCTTCATTGCGCTAAGTGGCAATAATTATTTCTAAAGCCAAATTATCATATTTTAAGAAACTTGAAGATTTAAGTAACTTGAATCTTTATTCTACCACAAAACATTCACTTACTGACTGCCTTCTTAAGTGCATTGTTTTTATCAGTAAAGCCGGCTGACCTAAGGCGATTTACATTAATTTTTACCGGCAGAAGACTTCAGATGTCTTCAACGGCTTACACATCGATTTGACTAATGCTCTTGTTGTGTCAGCTAGATTCCTAAACTTCATAAAAATTAGTTCGGAAACTCTTTGATGTTCAAACTTGTGGCCTTTTTTAAAACAAAGTACCAGCATCTTTAGTTCAGCTTCTGGTTCTGTTTTTAACGAGTTTACTCTTCTAATTTGCATGAATATTAAGATTACTTTCTCACTATACACCAAAGTAAGGGGATGATAAATCTAATCGATTTTCTTGATCAAGTAAACAAGACATTCAAAATCTTTGCGAAGCAATGAGCGAGGAGCGAAGTTAGAAGAACCCACCCATCTCCTTCAAGCGCTCTTTAGAAGCGCCTATTAAAAAGTGATCGGCTAAAGGACATTTAATAAGCCGATTCATGTCTTTTCGAAGGCGGACCCATTTTAAGAGTTAACTTAATCAGTTGTCAGCTGTTTTCATGCAGTCACAGAAATGGGGGGTTTCCGAACTGACATCATTCCGCATGTATTCAGGATCACCGACTCTTGTTATTTCTTATCTTCCACTTTATCATTTCAACCATCCATCTTACAACTAGAGCCTCTTTGCCATAAAGTTAGAGCATTTCCTAAACCAGCACGAAATAGCAGAGGCACAATTATTGCATATAAGGGTTGTAAGAAGAGCCAAGATTGACTGTCAATGACCAATCAGTGACCACTTCACGCCAATTTTCGAAAGAATTGAAGTGAAAAGAAAAATTCTTTCTAGACAGATAGAATGGGATTTACCATAGAATTGTTGACAGGCTCCAAAACTTTCAGATGAAAAAATGACCTTTATCAAGTTTGCCCTCTAACACGAAACTGTCACTAACTTTTGGTCATTTTCCGACGCTTGCATACCCTGAGGACAAAGAGTAATTTAAATATGCAAAAGTCATGATTCTGCTGTTTGGTGCTAAATTATAAAATTCGAGACATCTGTTGATATGCATTAAGATGACATCTCCCTGTCAATTTAAGATTGCTTTGAACTATGTTATGATGATGATACAGTGTCGTTGGATGTCATGAGCCATGAAGGCAGGTCTCAAATGCAGGCAAATCAGTAACGAGCCTGGCTAACATACGTACGGTGGGTGTAAAACTCAATGGCATCCAAGGCAAATATAACTGCCATTAATGCTTCATTTTAACGAAAAATGTTGCTCATGTTTCATGGTTTTAGGCAAGAAGAACATTATAGAATAAACTGTCAAGTACTGATGAAAACAATCATGTTGTAGGGAGCAGATCTGATAATTGCTCTGACTCATATGAGGGTGCCAAACGATGAGAGGCTCCTGAACAGTGATGCGGATATAGACTTGATACTAGGAGGCCACGATCACCATTACGAGGTTAAGAAGGTAGGGCACAGAGATAGAGCCTTTCATTCTAATTGAGATCATATATGCTCGATCTTTGTCACCTAATGTTTGATCTTTCAAGCCTAAAGAGATGGATAAAACCCAAGGATCGCACATTGCATTCAAGAAAGCACTTCCAGTTAATTAATGCCACGAAACAACATGTTGTAATTGGCACTTTAATTGACGGTATGGAAAAGTACTTGAAACTACCCCTGGTGTAGGTTCTTGGCTATAACTCAAGCATTACGCTCTTGTTGACCACACTGTCTCAAAAGGCAATGTACTATAGTGACACAGGCTTTCATCTGCGGTATCTGCACGTGATCACTTTGTGAGATCACGTGACTGCCATTCAGTTGAAAATTGCACCACATTGCATATAATGACATTGCAGATAATTCGTTTTCTTTCTCATCGAGAAACAAACTTTTCAAAAGCCTCACCTATCCAGCTTGGTTGGTTTTCATTAGCTAACAATGAGTAGAACTTTTTTGCTGTGATTAATATAACTAAATCAAATTATGATGAATGATGAATGACAGTATGATAAAAACTAGAAAAAATTATTTACATTTCATTTATATTTCTATTTTCGTTACCTATCTATTTCTTATATCTTTGATAGGGCAATGGAAAGGTGTTAGTAAAGAGTGGTTCAGATTTTAGAGAATTTTCAAAAATAACAGTTGAGTTTGACGATAATCAAAGCATATCAACGACCAATGTCACCAAAATCTCTGTCGACGCTTCTATCGAAGAAGATAAAGAAATCAGCAATGTCACAAAAGAATATTTGGGTAAGTAAACTTCGGAAAAGCTTACTGTCAACTTTGAATGAGACTCGATAAGAGATAAGAGCGAATGTTACAAGCAGCAATTAACAGTAACATAATTATTGCATTTGGCTGATGAAGATCGCTCGGTCTCACTTTTAATACCTTGGTACAATTTTCGACGACTCCTTTCTTAGGCACCACTCGGTTGAACTCCGTTATGATTCACTTTGCGTATATTTCAAATGTTTGCTTTACCATGTAAAAAATGCAACCTATAAGAAGATAAAGTGGGGGCTGACTTTATGGTTGTCAAAATTGAAAGCACGCTCTAGCACGTCAATGGCTGTACAGCAATACAAAATCACACGGTGAAAATCCAATCTACCATTTTGTCGATTCAGTTATTGCCTATGAATACACTCGACCCCCCGTTGCCAACGTTTCTCTTTGAAAACATTCGACATCCCAAACAAACTTTTTCTATTGTCAGTATCAGGCGTCAGTAAAAGATAGCAATATTTCTAATTTCTTTACTTTTGCAATCTTATAGTAAGCATTATGTATCCAAATTATTTTTGCAGCCTTAATCGAAGATAAAATGGAGACTGTTCTTGGAAACATTCCGGTTGATCTAGATGGGCGCTTTTCTGTCGTCAGAACGCAGGAATCAAATCTGGGTGAGCATTGTTAGTTACGCCTGTCAATGATGTTTGTATCGTACGAATCTTATTTGACGAGCAGGGAACTCGAAATCAGAGGAGTGCCAGATAAGACGCGTTTTTCTGCGCTTATCAAGAGTAACTAGAAGAACGGACGTACAATGCCTGCCAAAATTGTTGGCACATTTGCGACAATTCTTTGACTCGCGTTCACTCATCCCCCTCCCCCCCTTCGAACAATGTTGTGTTGCTGCTAAACGAAGCGTCGATTTTACACCAAACTTTTTCCCCAGATTGACTGAATGCTTTACTTTGTTACCAATATTGTTTTAGGGGGGAGGAGGGGGATTAACAGCTTGTGGCGTGTCAAAGAAATGAAAAATACAAAAACCAGAGAAAATACTGAGGTGTTCCAAGGACTTTTGGCAGGCATTGTAGATGCTTACATCATGCTTACATCATAGACAGCACTGAATGAATAAATCGGAAAGGCGGGTGTGAGGTAATTAAACCGAATAGCGCGATGGCGATAAGATAAACAAAGAGTGGAAGTGATGCTCAATCATTAGGGAGTACGGCGATACAACGAAGATTACATTGCAATAATGGCGGTAGTAACAAATGGAAAAGGAAGAAAATAGCGCAATGGGCCTAAATCTAAATCGACGAGTCACTGCATTTGCACAAAAGGCACTGACCCGCCAAAGTGCCATATGAAGGATGAACTTGACAATGCCTTTCCATTGCAAACCATTTTCGGATTGGGCATTCCGTGTACAGTAAATCCTCACTTATAAGGACCTACTTTTTTGAGATTCCGAATGATATAGGTTCTTGCCAGACTCCTGCCGAGAAATGTTTCACAAACAGTGCTTTAGTTGGCATAAGTTCTCCTATAGATGCATTCCAAAAACTATTAAAAAAAACACTTGTGGCAAACGACTTGTGACATGGATATTTAAATTGCAGTGATATTTTATAAAACACACAATGCACTTCTAAATTTTGATTATATTTTATCACCCTGAAGCAGGTTCTTAATTGCAAGGTGCATTATTTAGGAAAAACAGCCTCTAGGTTCTAATTTTTATAGGTTCTTATATGCGGGAATTTACTGTACCGAGTATCAGGTACAGTACTATCAATGTCATGTCCTAACAATGTAAATTGAATTCTATTTTGTTCTTGATCACTGCTTGACAAGCAGGTCTTTAGACGCACAAATTTGTAACGGTTGATAGTGAAATGCGTTCTGTTCCAGGTAACTTAATTGCGGACATCATGCGAATGGCCATGCAGACAGATGTAGCGATTTTAAACGGCGGAAGCCTGCGGTCAGATCGCATCCATCAAGCCGGAAGCTTTCGATTGAAAGTAAGATAATCTCCAATTCTTTCTAATCTAACCACAAAAATGGATGCACGAAGAAGCAGAAGGATTCTAATAGAAATAGCTGTCATCATATAGAGTTGTAAAGCTGTTAAAGCATAAAAGGACACAGATTCATGCGTTGCCAAAGAGAAAACACAAACATTCAATTGACATGGTTCCCATGTACCACCTTTTAGTCAGGGTCAACCAGACTATGCATGAAAACGAAGAAAGGAATGAAATATGTAATACATGAATGCAAGATGACTGAAAAACGAAGAAAGGAATGAAAGATGTAATACATGAATGCAAGATGACTGAAAGAAGGAAAGGAATGAAAGATGTAATACATGAATGCAAGATGACTGAAAAACGAAGAAAGGAATGAAAGATGTAATACATGAATGCAAGATGACTGAAAGACGGAAAGGAATGAAAGATGTAATACATGAATGCAAGATGACTGAAAGACGGAAAGGAATGAAAGATGTAATACATGAATGCAATATGACTGAAAGAAGGAAAGGAATGAAAGATGTAATACATGAATGCAAGATGACTGAAAGACGGAAAGGAATGAAAGATGTAATACATGAATGCAAGATGACTGAAAGACGGAAAGGAATGAAAGATGTAATACATGAATGCAAGATGACTGAAAGACGGAAAGGAATTAAAGATGTAATACATGAATGCAAGATGACTGAAAGACGGAAAGGAATGAAAGATGTAATACATGAATGCAAGATGACTGAAAGAAGGAAACAACAAGATATTAGCCTTATTGACAGACATTCGCCGAAGCGAAAATTCTTCTAAGCTGTTCAACTATTTGTGGGTAGTTAATTGATTTTTGAACTGATCTTCGTGAAAATAATCTTCAATATGTGTCATGTGGTAAGTGGGATGTTTTCACTTTAACCATCTGTTGGTTTATCAACAAGGTTGATTGTTCTGCGTTTAGCACTTGAAGGGTTTTACGTCAATTTAGTAAGTTTTTAATAACAAAACCCTATTCATAATTCAAACATCAACAAACATATTGCTGTAAAATATCAAAAACGAATCATCGTTTAATCACTGAAAGACAAGGTGCATATATACATGTAATACAAACTGCGAGGCACACCGTTGGTAAGTAGTGGTACTCCCTGAAGATATTGACGAGGGGTCTTTCTCTCGCTAGGACCTGGTATCGATTCTCCCGATGATGGATATCTTAGTTGTCATTGCATTTACAGGTATTTATTGCCTGTTCATTCCTTCATTCACTTGAATTTAAGCTTTCACACCTTTAGATTTTACGCTTGCCAAGCATTTAAACCTAGCCCACCAACATTTATTCTCTTGCTTCCCCCTTTTTTCCAGTATTCTAAGCATTGAAAACTGCAGTCTCATCACTCTATATACTGTGAGCTATAGTGCACCTGTTTACGTGAATGCATTGCAAAATCAACGCATTGGAGCACAGTTTTCTCAAATTTCAATTCCTCTTTAATTTCCGTGCCAACTCATAATAGGGCCCAGATTCAGTGATTGTGCTCAGTGGAAAGTAATCAAACGCAGAGATATTCTACTTAAACTAATTCAGTCCTACTTACCAAAGCCCTTGCTTCTCGTGGTACACAGCGTCACGTGGCAAATCTACTACAAGCAAAGAGCCTGGCCACCTCACCACTGGGATCTCAAAGGAATTTTAGATTAATCCCAAAGAAATGCACAACTCTCTGCACAACACAACAAAAACTGCACAATTTTTTACGATCGTCTACTTTTTGCGACGAAAACTAAGCAGGTTTCACGTCAAGCAGGTTTCACGTCAAGCAGGTTTCACGTCAAGAACCAAAGCAAGCGAGTAACAGTGGCATTATGTATGTCACACGTACATAAAACACTTGTTTTCGAATACAGTTGCAACACAAATAATGCACAAATTAGGGACGTTATAATTAGGGGCGCTTCTTTGTATTGAGGGCAAATGGGGCAAAGGTACTAAGACAGGTGGGAAACAAGCGCAAAACAAAGGAATCAAGCTCTTTTACTGGGGACAGGAGGGGAAGCTCCCCCATCGGCCCCCTAGATGACTTTTTTTATTCGACTCTCTGAATTAAGCAGCTTACTTGAAACCTGCTTAATGATTTGTGAATCAAACGCTTTTGCCTTATACAGGTGAAAAACTCATCAAGGCATTAGAGAACGGGGTGAGCCAATACCCGAAACACGAGGGACGATTTCCACAGGTGAGGTCAAATTCTTTCACAGGGCATGTATTCTCAATTAGCTGCAGTCCTATTCAAACACAATATTGAACTGTACAAGGCTACGTATAATGGATAATGCTACAGGTCTTGCACCTGGATTCTTGAGACACGCAACTTTTCATAAAGTCGTTAAAGTGCGGTAGTATTACAGTGAGCAAAACGAACTACTGCTCTCACACTAAGCATGTTGCATTCAAAATCAGGAAGAATGCAGTGCAGTAGGTATCCAAAACTGGGGGCCCCCTTTCAACAACCAAATACGGTGTCTTATTAAAACGAGATGTTGCGGCGTTAACTAGAACCGTTACCCCGGACCTTTACGCCGTTTACCCCCCCTCTCTACGCTCCTGCCTCGGTCAAATAATAACAACTGAACAGAACAATGGTTAAGATTAACAACAACAACATATTAAAACATCACAAGGACTACGACATAGGGTGTCCATGTTTACACTATATTACACCTACTTGTGAACCAAACTGTTCGCCTCTTTCGAACCCATTTCGAGGTATTTTTCTCTCAGGTGTTAAGCTCAATCTCTCAACCTCTACTCATTGAAAGTGAAATAGAATTTTGGTGATGATGATGGGCAACCAAACAGTCTCGTATAAAATGGGGGAATTGTTTGCGCCTTCGCAACGGATGTGCTGAAAGCCCAATCAATGTCTGCGAAATGAGATTTTGCCAAGCAAAATAAGAACAAGCAGAAGTTATCTTAACCACGAGTTTCGAAAGAGCGCGGAAAACCGGTAAATATGTAGTGCTTGTAGGCTCTGCATTACCTCAGCAGTGGGTGGTAGAAGTGCTTGAGCTTTTCTATTCTTAATTAGCAGGTGTTCGCGGACAGCTCTATGCAAAAAACAGATGACGTAATTGTTATCGAAGCATTCTTTGGCCAAATCAAATACTAATCAGTACTCTATCATGGCTTGATAACTAGTCTTGATTTTTAGCAGCGTGCTTTCCGCTCTTGATATCATTTCAAAGATTATTGCATTTAATTACCTCCTATCGTCGAAAAAGCGCAAAAGCACCAGTTACGTACTTAAATAAGAGCTTTCTACTTATCTCTCTTGGTACGGTCAGCTGCTACTTGCCTCGAATCGGGGATATTCCACCACACGAGGCTACAGGTTGGAACAGGTTTATAGAAATAATCATCCCACACCATCTGCCCTACAACCTCCGATATCTGTGGTCAGCGAACGGGGAACGTGACGCTTACTCGAACGAGCTGTGTTCTCGATATTCGCGTCTCGACATGGTTGTCTGGCCAAACACGACTGCCGGACCTTCTCTGTCCTTACGGAATGCACGTAGTCTCAGCTGCTACACCGCCATTGCTTGGAGAGTGCGCTTATCAAAGACTCACAACACGGTTTTAGCAGTAGCCTATAGCTGGACATTTCTGCCTGTTGTGGTACTGAACCTGGTCGTCTTGATTGCTCTTCTGAAGTCAAATATTTGGAGAAGGAAGTCGAAGTTCCTGACATTCCTGCTCAGTCTGTCCGATACTCTGATAGGGCTTGTGACAATACCGTGCTCGGTGATCCTATGCTCGCTTCTTGCTCATCAACGCTCGTGTTGGTTCGAAAGGATGTTCATGTTTTTAGCACAATCGAACGGACACTTCTCTTTTTATGTGACTTTGGCGATCGCCTTGCAGAGGTCTGCCCGGATTCGGCCGTCCATTGGTGAAAGATTCTGTCTGGCCGGCCTGATGCTCAGAAAGTCCGGACAGAAGTACATGACCCTGATCATTTTTTCCTGGTCGTGTCTGCATGGCTTTGTGGCCTCGCACTGCTTCGGGTTGCTTGCGACTGTCGTACCGAACATGATTATGATGGGTATCCGGTGCATCGGCTTCTTCATCGTCTTTGCATTGTACTTTCATGTCTACTTCTCCGTGAATCGCGACATAAGAGACATCTCCACCATCCCTCAAAGAGACAGAACTCGCCATGGTCCCACCTCAAGCCGGTACTGCAAATTAAACAAGATGGTGTATACAATCCTCATAGTCTTCATTATTTCTCATTTACCCATGACAGTTGCTGATACCTGGACAGGGTACTACACCCTTATCCTAAAAGCTGAAGCTCCGATCAATGTCAGGATGTTCTACTATTTCTCCTTTACAGCCATATTCCTGAACAGTGCCCTAAACGCGGCAATATTCCTTTGCTGTAACAGAGTTGCTCTGAAGATGTGCAAGAAGCTATTACCCTTGAAAGAAAATTAGTTCGCTATTTGCCAATCCTTACAATCTTTCGTGACACATGGTCTAGTATCGCATCACTTTGGGTCATGTCATGTCATGTCATGTCGTATCGTTTCGTGTCGTATCGTTTCGTGTCGTATCGCGTCGTGTCGTGTTGCGTCGTGTCGTGTCTTTGATCCGACATTAAGACATAAGTAGTGCAATAACCGCAGTTATGACAAGAGGCGTTTGTACTGATTAATTGATAAAGCTTCCCCCGACAGTATCAGTTAGATGCATGCCAACTAGCCGCTTTTTGCTCCTTCATAATTCCTTTCTGATATGCTTTACAATGTTTTAAAGACTATAGATTACCTTCCCTGAGTGAAACTTTAGCCTATTGATAGCTCACTTGTTTTTAGACAATGCGTCGTAAATGCAAGTTTCTAATGGAAAATAATATTGTGATGAAGTTTTGTGTAATTAGATCATTAGATCAAACTTGATCAAAAATTGTATAAATCGTTTGACATATTACTAGTGATAATACAATAAATAACCAGCTTTGACACTGATAGTATACCTTGCCTGAATAAGACTTGACCTGCAAATTTAATGGTCTGTTTGATTTACGTGCGTCATTTCCAGCTGTCAAAGGCTAGGGCATAAGCCAAGCGATTCGAAATGACGTCTTCTAAACGCATTGTTCAATTTGGACTTCATAGATCGCTTTCTAGCTGAATTGTAAATAAGGTTAAAGAAAAACCATCAACTATTTATCTAAAAAGTTAAAAAAAAACGTTTTTCTGCGGTGCAAAGGAGTTGGGTAGTTCTCTAGAACATTAGATGTAAAAGAAAGCTTGCATAAAAAGCAATTTTCCAGGAGGTCAGACTTTCTTCGGGGTTACTTTCTGCGTCTAGAAGCTAATCTCATTACAGTGACTTCATTTTACCTCGCATCTGAGCTAAAATCATTTAAATAACTCCTCTCCATCTCACATTTGAGCAAACCTCATTACACTCATTTCACTCTATTTTGCATCCATGTGAATCTGAAAACAGCGATGATAACAGCTTGACGTTGCATTCACGCCATCTCTTCAAACATCGATTTGCTTTCTATGCTGGCAAACTCAGTCTGTGCGAAGGTCTTCCCAGTTTTTATCGCTGAGACACATTTAAAAAGCAATGTCTTGCTTTTTAAAAAGTGTTTCTTCAGTCTTGAAGAAGGGATTTTAGAAATAGTTTATTCGTCAAAACAGCTTCTCAGTGATATCATTTTGACGACACATTCCGAAGAGGCTGAAAAATCATTTCAATATTTCTACTATAAAGAATCTTCTCCTTATACCATACGCCTCAAATTCTCAAGCTCCAAATTTCATTCTGGCATGTGCTGCTGTCCTATGTGTTTCCCCTTTTTCCCTTTAACTTACATTGGCACAACCTTCTTCATGAGGGAGTCGATCAATGGTGTAGAATCAGACTTAGAATTATCAGAAGTGAAGGGTAACACTTATTGCTTAAAAGCTGTAGACTTTAAAGCTGTAAAAGTATGTACATTTTGTTTTTCCAGATATTGCATTTGACAAACGATTTTTGAGTAGCCTGAAAGATATAGCAACATCTCAAAGGAGCTATTTGGTTTTTTACCTCTGTGTTTCAAGCGATGTCGAGAGAAATGCGCTTGGTGCCACCAGATTCAACAAGAAAGTACATTACATAAACTGAGGCAGCAAAATAAGCAAGAGCTTTTTGAAGTCGCATTACCGACATTTATTTTCTGTTGCATATCTTTATGCTTCTTCATTTCAAGGTTTTATTGTTAAAATGATAAGGCTATTGTTACACACTAACTTATCTATCATCAAATATTTTATTTCAGAACTATGCGATTGTGTTAGAGCGTTTACACACAAATAATTTATACTTATTAGAGCATTTCCTTGCGTAGCTGGAATATAGATGAAATATGAAACATTTAATCAAATTGAGAGCTTCAAAAAATCAGTTGAGGATATGAAACCAAGCCATTTCAACTAAAAAACTGTCACGTGTAGGCACACAGCCATCCAGGATGCAATTAAAGAGTAGCTAAATGGGTTCTAAATTTTGGCACATTTCACGCATCTCACGTAGAAATGATGCTCAAATTTTAGGTATCTGGTATACAGTTCAGTTTCAATCCAGATCTGCCACCTGGAGAACGAATTTCAGCAAATTCCGTCAAGGTCAACGGGCACAACCTGGACTGGAAACTTGTAAGTGCAATGTAGTGTCATTTATGCTATGATTATAGCAGACAAGAACTGTGTCCAATGCTTTTCTGCTCATTTGCTACATGAAAGTGATTTGATTAATTGCATTTTGACACGACTTCATGTGAGTCGAGTTTATTCGTTTTCCAATTCTCAGTAGTCCACTCATAAGGCAAGATGGCATTCCTTATCTCAAAATTGCTTTGCATTGCTACTTTTTTGCTAAAATGCATAAAATATCAACCATACATCACAAGTACACAGTCTGTAGATACCTGAATTTGGTGTTTCATACTCTCTCTATTTTGCTAGGAATACAGGGTTTGCATCAAGTCTTACTTGGCCAAAGGGAAAGATGGGTACGACGTTTTTAAGTCCTGCAAACAGCTGGTAAGTTTCTCTCAAATTAGAAATTGGCTTGCAAAAATTCCATAAGACGGTAAAGCAATGGCTTATAACGCTTCATGAAGGGCAATGAAACTTTCTAGGTAGTAACAAGCTAAAGTCTGTTTAAGACCTTTGCCATCTAAGGTGATGGTCAGGTAATGAGTCCCTTTGCAATGGTATCCGGTAAAGATTTTTTAAGTAATTTTCCTTATAACGTTTCGCGAAAAAGGCGTCAACTATTTTAAGCACTTTTTAGTAAGTAGCTCATTCTTGCGAAAAACAGGTGTATGTGCATTAAATTTTATGCCTTTGGTGATAACGGGCCTCCTTCCCACCTCTATCATTCTCAAGGCTTGGTTACACGATCACTTTTTTATCACTTTTTTGATATTGGACCAACACGTTGAGAATGTCCATTTTCGCTGCAGAATTTGATGCGATTATTAGGTGTTAATCCTCTATCATTGGAAATTTTACTCGGAACGAAAGCAGAGTGAAATCGAGTTCATCACTTGTTTTCAAAGGCGCCGACAACTGCCTAGAGTTTCGAGAAAAGGAGGAAAAATGTGAATTGGGCTCAGAAACATAATTATAACCAGAAAACGAATATGAATAATGATTTGGAGAAAATCGAAGTGCAGCAACTTACAGACGGTTTTTGATAAAAATGATTGCAGTAGAAAATAATGTTAAAATTAAATTCTTATTATCAAAGCATTCAAATAGTTAATATATGTACACAGTTCAGTTCAGTCCTGTGGTCAAACAAGACATTTCCATGCCATGGAACTTGTCCAGGTCCATCAAAATGGTCAGCGAAAATCTCCCGGATTTTTCAGCGGACACCTTCGGCCGGTTTCCCCCCTGGCTCTTGGTGGCAATGGTTCGAGTTTCGTAGTTGCGTTGCCCGCTCTCCACTGACCATCTGTTATGGCATCGCCTGAAACCTCATCAGCAAATCCTTTAGGAGTGTAGGATTTTGGTTAATTGGATCACAGCAAATTGTGCAGGACAAGTGGTGCTTTAACGATTGCAATAGCTTTGTCGGGATGTAAGTTGCTTGTGCAAAATCATTATTCATATTCATATCATGTTCCTTAGCACAGTTAACGTTTTTTTCTCCTTTTCTCGAAACCCTAGGCCGTTCCCTTCTCACGAAACCATCATGTGACGTAAGAATCTGTCAGCGCCTTTGAAAAAAGTGATGAACTTGATTTTACTCTGCTTTCGTTCAGAGTAAAATTTCTAATGATAGAGGATTATGCACAGCACAATATCCTCGAAGCATTGTTCCCGATATCAAACGAATGCTCAAGATTTGACTGTGTGTTAACAAGATAATTTTTTTGGGACAGGAGATCACAGAACTGATTCTTACCCCGTAGGTAAACGAAGAAAACGGACAAATTTTACCAACTATAGTCCAGAATCATTTTGAATCATTGAAAATTATATCAGGTTTGAGGAAAAGTGTGTCTGGGCATAGACAAAGCATCTCCTTGTAAGTCATACATCTAATTGCAATACAAGTGTCTTAATTGGAAAAAACTATAGCTTTGAAAATATTTGCTGTTAACGTACTACGTTTGTTTTACGTCGCAAGGGCAATTATGAGAGGGAAAGAGGATTGAACAGCTTTGGCTAATGCGTCTACGACAGTCAAAGTAACTGAAAATAAAATTACATCCTTTAATTGAAGATCGATACACGTTGAAAACATGATGACTGTTGTTGGAATCTGCTACAATTTTATAACAGTAATTTGTTGCTTTCTCACTCGCAAAGCTTGCCATTCAGTGCATCGTCCATTAAGCTTGCACGAAATATTAGTCAGCAGTTTTTCCTTTAAAAGAACCTTAGCATAAATTCTTTGCCTTTGAAAAAGCCATGCATGCTGATTCATGCTGTACTCATTTGATGCAATTTTGATCATTACATTCAGATCAACCATCGTTTGCGCCAAGTAAGAATAACAAGTGTGGTGAAAGAAATTTTCTCTGAGCTTGGGTGTCAAAATCTCGTGGCAGACAAGACTCAAGTCCAATCTTCGTTAAGGCCAGCCTTAGTTGTGATACCCAGGAACTTCATGCTCTTTAAGTGATCATCAAAAGAAATATTCACAAAAAAGTACATAAAAGCAAATGATTAATACTACTGTACCTTTTTTAGAAGTGAAGATGTGGGGATACCTACAATTATCGAGCGAGAAAGGTGCCGATTGGAGCCAAAGGTAAGTACAAAAAGGACGATTTCGAGAATGACTTTAAAAATTAAACTCTAGAGAGGAGAGTAACATCAACGAAAACTCTTGCATAATACACAAACTCGAGAAATTTGTCTTTTGGCAACGTTTCATTCATTAATCATCAGAAATACTTGCCTTGTACATATATTCATTTTCCAAGGGCATTGGATGTTCGTCAGTTCCTCAAATTTTTAAGCTTTTGGATGTTTGTCATGGCCTGATAATTCGTTTTGCGTACATGTCCTGGTGTCTTCAATTCTATTGGGCACCAGGATCGACTAGGTCAAGCTAGAACAGGTGCAACACGTGGGAGCCTCATTGGAATTCCGGCATCTAAGTAATGCCATTAAATATGTAAGAATATATGGGAGAAAATGAGCGGTTTTTCTGCCACTTAGTGAGCATATAATAAGTCGATCCGTTGATGAAAGAGAATCATTGAGCGTGTGACGCAAAGGTTTGCCTTAAAGATTGAGGACAGCATGGACCTTGTTATTGTCAGGTTGCACCGCGGAAAATCTCAAAATCAAAAGACAGTTAATGTGGATAGAAGGATGCGAGAAGTAGCTTGACTCATCTATAGCCTGATCTGTCTTTAACAAACGCAGCATTTTTTACTTTAACTTTAGAGGGAAGGGGGTGACAGAAGAAATCAACCCGTCTTAACCAAAGTTAGAGGTGACCAGAGGGTGGTATACTGGTATTGAACGCGTGTGGGTCTGTAAGAAGTCCTCACTTGGAAGTCCCTTGTACGTCAACAGAAGTCCATTGACGTTAATGGTCTTAAAGCAATTCTGAATAAACCCGTAGAGAGGCGCAATTCGATTGTGAAAGAAATGACACATTTTCTGCATTATTCATGGCTCACATTAATTATCAAAATCAAATTTCAGGTCGAAGGAAGAATAAGAATTGTTGGCTTGGGGATGGAAAAACAGGTTTGTTCAGAAATGTGTGGTCCTAAAGGGCTTTGCAAGCAAAATTGTCTAGCAGATAGCCTCGTTTCCACGAGTATTGTCAGGCAATTAAAATGGCGCAAGGGCAAAGGAAACGTTTTAAGTGGCCTGTAGAGTAGGCTACGCTCTAGGATGAAAAGTTTTGATTTTTATCAACACAGAAATCTGGGAGAGATTGCAATTTCCTAGCATAGTTATCATCTAACAGTAAATAATAGCTTCTTGCTGCAAATGCTTATTTGCAATTGCCTTATTTACAGATCCAAACAGGCCGGCTAATTATGGTGCGCTCAGAGAAAAGAAAGTGCTTTAAAGAAGGGCCAGGCTCTTCGGAAAATTTCCAGCTGTCGCACATGAAGTCCGCAAGCTAAACTTGCTTGGTTACTTTCTTAGAAAGAAACTCGTACTATCCTTTGATACGAAGTCTAAACTATGCACACAAAGGCATCGTATGTTTTTTTTGAGAAAAGCAGATGCAGTTGCGCAATTTGAAGTGTTGAGGAAAGTTTGTTGAAAAGTTACTTGTCACCTTTTAGGATGAAGGCGACGCCAAAACCAGGCCAGCCTCCCCAAAGCCAAGGGGGCGCACCTCAAGACTCAAAAGCGTATCAGCCCCCAGCACCAATCTTATGGGGTTGCTAGAAAGCTGCGAAGAAGATAGTGCGACTGTAAAGTCTGATTATGTCAAAAGTGAAGATAAAGTGAGGGAAAAGTAGCTTCAAGAAATCAGGCCAATTTGGGATCATAAGTAAGTCAGTATCCAAGAAAGGGTTACAGAAAATACTGTGCAGTTGTGTAGTTAGATGCTGCTATTGAGAAAATGTGAATTTTGTAAATTATGTGTTTAGTGATTATGATTTTCGAGAATGTTTAATGTTGATTTATTGTAAAATACTATCTTAACTTGTAAATTCTTGCCTTGCCGATTTCACAAGTAATTTGTTGCTTTTCTCAAGTGTGACACATAGGTGAATTGTAGATATTAAAGTTTTGTGTTCAACATTAATATTTTTATCTGCTCTCTTTGCAAAATTCTTTTACAATTCATCCCTTTCATATTATCCTCTCTGTTCCTGGTGCACCCCGTCTAGGCCTGTTATAATATGGACTCTCTGAAAGATTTCAAGGCGGCTGCTCTTTTTTGGGGGTGGGTTTATAGGTCCTTATGCCTATGGAAACATGCTTTCCTGTATGTTTCTTTGATTCTTGTTTTGTGCGTTCTACTTAAGGGCAACAAAGAAAAGAACAGCGATGTGTAGATAAATTACCTTCCGCTAGTGCAAACAAGTGAAATTTGTTAAATATAACAAAGCATTTCATTCAAGCATGTACTTTCGTCTAAAAGGAACGCCCGTGAGGCATGTTATATTGGTCCCTGCCAAAGAAGTAAATTTTATTAATGGTATCAGCTCAAAGCTTGAATTCACGACGACTACGATTCTTTTGGGATTCAGATTTTCTCGGATACCAAGGTCACATTCTACTTGCAGCTTATCTTTGTTTTAAAGCAACTTAGAGCTACTTGTATTTACACAATAGAAAAAGATCTAGAGGTGACTGTTTTGCTAATATGGCTCCAAATAACACAGGGAATTCGTCAAAGTATTTAAAATAAACTAAAATTAATACTGCTGTTTGCTCTGGTATAGCATGACTTTGGTGGTAGCCGAGTCAAGAAGATAACATAACAGTTCAGTTGCCGGAGGTGATAGGTTTGTGGGGCTTTCACCAAAAACCCAAAATTGCTAACTAAATGCCAAATAGATATTTTGCGCGGTAAAGGGCATAGCATTCGGCTGATCATATTTATGTAAACTTCATTCAGACTTATGCTCTTTCTCTCCATGGGTTCACAGAATTGTAAAGATTTTGCGAAATCATAACTTAATCAACTAAGTAATTAATCATAATCTGCCTGTCAATCTGAAACTTATTTGACAGTGTTTTAAGCCCCTAGACAGGCACCGCGGAGCGTTGAGAAAAGTGGGGGCCTAAAAATAGTGGGGGGGGGGGGGGCTAAAACCAATAAAAAAGAGGCTTTAATGGTAGTTTATTGATTATTATTTGGCCCCCTCAGCCCCCCTGCTCCGGGGTGCCTGCTAGACAATATAAGATCGTAAAGTTGTTATGATTGTCAAAACTCGCCATTTTGAGACGTGACCCAAGATTGGCAGACAACCTCTATTCCATGCACGCATGCTCAACTGTCTCGGCGGGAAAAGAGATTTTCCATGTTTTTAGAAAGTAGGCCATTTGTTTCGATTGCTTTCCTCACAAGTTTCAAGAAAGTGACTTGAGATAAACTGAACTGGATGATTGGGTAGATAGATACTTGAATATTCTATAACGAAAATGGATTCCTTGTTTGGTGATCTGCTGCAGCGCGCAGAACAGCTTACTGCTGACATGGACACGGGTGGAGATCTTCCGAGAGTGGAAAGAAATCTACCCCAGTTAGCAGAAGCTGGTCAAAGGTTGTGGTCAAAGACTGCTGGATCACTCTCGGAAGGCAGCGATATCAAAGCGTAAGCCATTAAGACTAGATTTAGATCTTGTTAATAGCGCATGTGTTCTATATGAATGTAAGTGCTGTTTATTTTTAGACTTGATGGTACGTAAGTCTTGTCCATTGCATACCTAATAAACAACCACTTCACCACCCACAATTATTACTGCACACTAGAATGAGTCAGAATTTAGGCTATTTCAAGAAAAATAAACCAATGTAAGAAGGATCTGCTCACGTCGGTCATCTATAGATCTATTTTGCTTTTTGTGTGTATTTAAGTAATTGACAAAATAATAGTGTTTATTTGATGTATATTATTTGATGTATGAGTATTTTATTATGTACTCAATGTCCATATTGCCTGTGTTTGGAAGGTGGTGGCAAATGAAGTGGTAATGTAGTCACCTGTTGACTGTCAAGCAATTCAAAAACTACCTATTGAAATATTTTCGTTTTAGATCCTTGCTTCTCAGTACTAAAGGGGTAGAGCTCCCTAAGTTATCACAGAGGCTTGAGTCACTTAATGCATCAAAAAGTTTTGATCCAATCGAACCTGTCAGTGATACTGATATTCAGGTATTGATTACCTACTTAACAATCGCTGTGTCATTATTTTTACTATATGATTTTGGTAATTTTCCTGCTTTCTTTTGACAAACCAGTGCTCACAGTTCCTTTGGCTCAAACTGTATTATGACTCTAAAGCTGGCTCATATGAATGCCCAGCTTGTATTCAATAAGGCTGTATATAAGGAGATGAGACTCTTGAGACCTTTGGCGCAAAATCTTGCTTTACATCCAGACTTCATGGAATCAGAGGAGAGTTCAGCTAAGATCATTATTAGAATTATGACTGAATCATGTTAAACATGATGCCATCAAGTATCTTTCTGTTGGCAATAGTTTTTTGAAACTTGTAAAGTTTGAAATTTCAAGAGCAATTATTATTTCATTAATACCATAAATTAATAGTACCATGCTTTATATTAATGATTATTCCTCTGAAGATTGTTTTCAGTTCAAAAATGTTTTTTGCTCTTATTATCAAACTGCTTTACGTATTTAAGAGTATATAAAATCCAAGGTTTTTGTTTTTCATTTCAGGGGTTCCTAAGAAATGAAAGAGAAAATGCTATCTTGTCTGTTATTGAAAATAACAAAAAAGCTGTAGGTGGCAGTTTTGGTGTTAGCTTGTCAATTGTTTGAATTCCTTCACATCTATGCTATAATGTTTATATATATGAAGGATAATCATGTTATCATGTTAGCTCAAAGTTTTTAGGAATCTGGGAGAAGCTATCAGTGTCTATAAACATTAGTAAATGGGCAGTCATTATTCATTAATACATAGCCTATTAATTTGATAAAATAACATTCCATTGAAATATATAGACACCATCTCCAAATCATTAATATCTCTAGGTGTTTTTTTTTATTTATTGTACTATTTTACCTTATCTTTGTAGACATTTGCTGAGGCAGACAAAAGGTTTTGGGAAAGTATCACCGATGAGTGGGAAATTGAAAAGCAGAAGATCTTGAATTCATTGCTCAGTGTTGGGAAAGAAGCCATGACATTTCCTGTTGAAACTGAGGTTCTGCTTTCTTTTTCTAATGAATTTACACAAGACAATTGTGATTTGTACTCTTTAAAACTCAAGAAACTTTTATGACAAAGAATATGATTGCTTAAACGAAAATCTGATTGCTTTTTGCAAGTGGAAAGTTATGGAATCATAATTGAGGATATAATTTTTTGAGCATAAGCTTTGAGAAGTCTTAGAGTGTTTTTTATTTGCATTTTGACTAAGTGGCATTTTTGAGTAGCTGTATACTAACAGACACCTTGGTTTTCTAATCAGGTTGTCAGCATTTGAGATAATCTTACTCTGTTAAGTTTTAGTTTTGTGACAAGATTTAATTTGTATTTTCTTTATTTTCATTTCATTTGTAATTAAAAACTCAATTTTCTAGTTGTGTTGAAAAGCTTTTTGTCATTATGCTGCCATTTTTGCAGGTTGTAGATGAACATGAGTTTGGGAGAGGAAGAAGTCCTATGACAGTTATTGAAATGGCTTATGCTAGGCAGGTCAGTAAAATATCCACCATCTGCATAGATAGACAAGTTATTGGTAGTAGGTTTGTTAAGGTAACAGTATAAATGTATGTTTTTAGAGAGTGGCCTAGCCATTTGAGAGGGTGCGCACTTCAGCACCCATCTCAATCACCCAGCCCTGTAATTTCTAAATCACATCTATCTCAATACTTTCTGCAAGATTTTGAGGGGTAGACAAATAATCTGTTTAGCCAGAAATATTTGACTTAACCTAATCTTTGACAAGTGGGATGCAATAGATGGTTGAAATGGAGTCCTAATTTAACCAAGCATATTAACAAATGATTAACACTGCTCACACCAAAGTGACAGAAAAGTTTTTTGTGAAAGAAGATTCCAGTTTTTATAATAATTTCAGTCAGAATCATGGTTTGTCTCAAAATCTCAGCTGCCAAATTTGATTTGTAAGTTGTTGAGGTTCCTGTGAGATGGTAAGCATAAATTATGTGCACAAAGAAATTCTTTCCACTGGAAACAGACTTTGCCTAACAGTCCTTTGGCAGCACAGATTTATCTGTAAACAGGCACGTTGAAATAACATTTCCTGCCAATTTGACTTATGTCACCAGATTTTTGTATTTACTTGAACATCTAAAAATTTTTCAGTGAAACTTTCTGCTAGTATTTTTTAATCCTGAAAAATTTCTGGGAACTACCTTCCCAGGTTCCAATTCCGACTTCACCTCTGCTGTGATCTGCTGTCCACAAGAGAAACTTCTTTATGGCAAATTATACAATGGATTCTGTTTCACACAGTTATCATAATCTGCTCATTGATTTTTGAAATCTGATTCAGATAAATATGATGATAAACGTTCCTTGGGTGAATAACAATGTAAACAGTATACGCCTGGTCCTCATGTGTCACAAGAATTTGCAACTTTAACTTTTTGCCAATGCAAACTTTACAGCAGACATGCCCCCTATTTGTTATGTCCTCATGGCAATGAAAAGAAATGCACCAAATGCGAAGAAAACTGCGAAGAAGGATCATCCTAATGGTCCAGATTTCTGTTTGCATAATTAAAAAACCTCCGACCGTCTGCGATGTGCAAAAAAAAATGGCATGGCTTTCAATTTTCCGGATGTTAACCTGGGATGTCAAGGACAGTCTGAAATTGCATCCTTTATGTTCTCATTTATCGTAAAAGTCCACGATCGTCGGCTTTATGTCGACAATTCTTACGACACACAAACCAATCAGTAATGTGTTGTAATCCCTGTTTCCAAAACCTATTCTATTAGTCCAAACATACGTAATTTTATTTCACATGTGCTCTTAAGCATTAGCACGCGCGAGCACTAGCAGGGCGATTGCCACCCGTCTGTTCAAATACCCAGACCTGTGTTTAGATTGTTTATTTAGTGCTAAAGGACTAAGCCAATAATAATGTCATATAGTTATAACACCCCTTGTGACTACTAAACTTTTTCAACGTTCCTGGTATTTGATGTTTTCCTTTTTTTAGGTCTATATTTGCAATGAATGTTTGATAAAAGGACGAGATTGTGATTACATGGAGGCGTTCCGGCAAGTCGTAAGCAAAGCAAATGACAAGGTATGCATTGGTGTCATTACTTCATCTTTAGTGTGTGAACTTTTGTTTTGCGTTTATAATATAATTATACTCTTCTGTTATACTCTTCATATGATTTTTAAAGATGTTAGAAGTTAGAAAGATGTCAGAGAAATGTCTCTAGTTACTCATGAAGTATTCAACTGTTTTGGCTTTTTAGACTTTGTTTGAGGCTTTGGACCGTAAAAGGACTTCAACATCCTTTTTATTTTAGAACGTCGAAGACACTTGGGAGTTGCTGAAGCACATGATGCTGGACTTGCCCTCAGTTTCAAGAAGCCCATTGCAAACGAGGTAATTGAATTCAAAGTCACGTCACTCTCCTTTTTCATTAAGTATTCACTTTATTCGTCATTTTTTATCTAATCACTGCACTTTTAGCCACTTGTTTTACCCCATGTATAATACCAAGTGTTATGGCCTACTAATGCTCTCCAATCAAAGTTAAAAAATCTTGTTTCTAGTGTACCCAGAGGACACCTATTGTAAAAACATTAGGTTATTACTATAGCAATCAAAGAGGAAGACAGGAATGACTCGAAGCTTTTTGGTAGGTGTGGTAAAATACGAGAAAAATTAGGTAGGCTATATATCTTAGGATTCGCCTTTTTGAACCTGTTGTTCTTGAAGATTTGAACGTAAACTAGAGCATAGAGTAAATTTGAATGATATTTTTTTATCTTTAGGCAGTCAAAAGAGGTTCAGATTGCCCTGGTGAAAAATGCAAAGACCTTTCTTGAAGATAGGTATGTTATCCACAGCGCTAAATGGATGCCTCATAGTACAATGTGTTTGTTTGTCGAATCAGTTTGTAAGCAGAGACGCTTTTGTGGGGATGACTGTATCTAGTATAATTAGGCACAAAGGTCAAACAGACCAGATCATAACACCCTAGAGCTTCATTTCTGTACCCATCTTGAATCATTTACGTGAGCTACTTGAGAGACAAGGGTTACATTCAAGCTTCACTTACCCCGATAAATGTTGTGACCTTCAAAGTAGTAAAGAAAGAAATAAAAAAAACCAAACTGGTGTTTGGGTACCGAATCATCTTTAAAACAATAATACACACTCGTGTGTCCAGTTTCTCCAAGGTTACGTCACTAAGCTTTGAAATTTGGTTTCCTAAGTTCTGCCTTTTTCCAGGTATCTGCGCTACATCGAGAAGACGGTCCGTGACAATACACAGCAAGCACGGCTTGGTGGAATTCCTGGAACACTGAATCTTGTCAAAAGTTTTCTTAAAATTAAGTTGCACCCAGGCACTCCTGGCCTTGAGGTTGGTCCAACGTCTTTGTCAAGTATTACATCTACACATGAATTTCTGAATCTTCGGTGTTGTCTCTTTTTTAGGCGTGATTTAGTGTAATCTTGTTTGTTCCTGGAGTTAAATTTTGATGCATGAAATTCTGGAGGGGGAGATGGGTTGTTTACTTAATATGATCACTTAATCGGCGTTTCCCTCAAATTTTCTATAATTTACAGCTCGGCTAGTTTAGTTCCTTTAGAATAATTGGCTGGTTATCAGGCTAGTTTCTGACGAGACTGGTCCTTCTGAAGAGAAAGACATTTAAGAGGCTAATCCATTTGGGATGTTTCACTGTTATCCATTGAAATTCTTCGATTCCTTCTAAGGATGGCAAGGTGGACGGTATCCCGATCTGGGCGCTCGTTTACTACTGTCTCCGGTGTGGTGATGGAAGTGCCACCCTCCAGGCTGCGGAAGGGCTACCGTGAGTGCCACGTAACGTGTATTGTAATCACTGGGGATTGTTAATTTGCACCCTTTCATGAATTTGCCAAGATGTAATGTGAAGGCTAGTGCCATGAAGGGAGATTGAAATTTGGAGTATATTGTATGAGGGTCTTC
This sequence comes from Nemopilema nomurai, assembly GCA_003864495.1. Taxonomy (NCBI): domain Eukaryota; kingdom Metazoa; phylum Cnidaria; class Scyphozoa; order Rhizostomeae; family Rhizostomatidae; genus Nemopilema; species Nemopilema nomurai. Next base: position 517,869 of record ML133474.1, read on the forward strand.
TGTTTGCTGTATAGTTGTGTATTAACCAATTTTCTGACAATCGGATCTTTGCAACCCGCGAAAACTGTCGACTCTAAGTATCATCTTTTCCAAGGCCTATTAGTAAGCGTATCTAAAAAGCGCCTAAGTTAATTGGTGACCTCATTTTGCTGCTGACCCCAATTCGCTATTGCCTTGGGGTAAGTTTTGGAGATGTTGCATGAATCTATTAAAGGTCGTCATTTTAAGATTATGTGGCTAGTTAGCCATCCTTCGAGGGATGTTTGGGGGTAAAACTAGTCACAGAATTACTCTACAGCATTTCTTACTACAAAGGAGAATTGCCGCATAGCTTTTTCTATTGCTTCTTATTTCGGCATTTTTCTGAAAGCATTTCAAGACGTGAAAAGACTCTGTTTTTGAAGCATGTTGAATTTTTTTCCTACTTAGGCCACAGTTTTCGGAATTCCGCGAGAGCCTTAAAGAATATTTTTCTGATGGAAACTGCAGGTACTCTTTTCGTCTTTATCATAGTTTATTGTCACACTGTCATAGGCTCCACTCATTTTCAAATCTTAAAGGTAGAACAATTTTTTAAGGGATTTTACAATAAGCAATGACACTATCAAATGTTTCAGTCTGTGTTGTGCATTAAAGAAGCATGCTTTGAATCCCTTTGTATGCTACCTACTTTGTGTTGATTTTCATCTTTGAAACTTCTAACTGTGTTTCCTGATGCCGTTTAGGTTGATGCCGAGTTCAGAGACAAAGCTTCGGATGCAGTACAAGAGAAGTATTCGAACGAGCACAGACCATTTCAAAAGGTAAAAAACATCCCGTTTTTTACACTCTTTTTCTTGGATTACAAAACTGGGAATTTTGGTTACCTTCTAAATATTTAGTCAAAGGTGGCTTGTATTTTAGAAAAAGGAATCGAGAACTTCGTTGCCAGAGTTAAAATATATATTGATTATTGAGAAACCGAATACACAAAAGAAATTATTCTGGAGCGTGCTTCTGCCTTGCTGGAAAAGGTAACATTTACGGGTACTAGGACTTTGATGCGAACTTTTTCTGCATCATGTGTTCAATATCTTTATGTTAAATTTTGGGCAGATTGCCAATTAGTCTAATGAGAAATCAATTGTGTTTCTCTGCCCCACAGAGTTGTTCGCAATATTTTAGATGTTCCTTCAGGACAACTTTTTCTTAAGTAAGCTTATATTAAGAAAGGTTGCTACATTGTTGTTCAACCAAGCCATTATGCTGATCAGGTCTTTTTTTGATTTCATCAGATCTCCAGTTTTGTATCCCTCGTCTTGTAGGATCGTTTTTTCAGTGATTGGGTGCTGCGATACGATGGATAACCACTCCGAAGTCGCATCCAAGAGCGATGATTACATATGGCTAAAAGTAAGAAGCGCATCTTTATTATTCACCAATGTCGCGTACTTCTCTTACTGGGAGATATCTATTCTTCTGGCTGCTTTTGTAAATCTTAATGTCATACTGAAAAAGCGTATGTATGACGTCACGTCGTGAATCGCAGTGGCTTTCTCCGTGTCTCCGCAGCTACAGCAAATCGGTTTCGATGACCATGAAGTGAATACCCAAGACAGAATGAGCCTGGCCAAGCTGCAGTCGCTGCTCCTGGAAGATTTTGGTCAGTATTCGTGCTTAGCCGCGGCCATTTTTAAAATATGTTCCTTCTTTAAATGGAAGCATATGAAATAAAAGGCAATCGAGACACTAGTCTTAATCACTTTCATTTTTGTCTCCAATTTGGAAAGATTTGGTAAAAGTCAAAGGTAACATTGCCCGCTTGAATTGTGGTTTTGCGTTAAGTCTCCTGCTAAACAGATGGAAATTATGTCCATTTTAAGGATTTGAAGCAAGTGCCCTTCACAATCTATCACCTCACGTCCGAGTAATACCTTATATTTTAGAATTAATAATCAGTTTTTTCGCTAGACTGGGCGATGGTCCTTTCGATGAGTAACTGCTTACGTCATAACAGTGTTCATGCCCAGGCCTTTTTTCGTATAAGCCGCAATTTGTGCTGCGTGTGACACCGCCATGGTCGTTTTTAGGGCCTACCCATTTCAAAGCATATCAGCAGCCGTTTCTCTACTGCCAAGTGCTCTTCCTGACCGCTCAGTTCGAATCTGTGAGTATCTCTCCATTTCACGATTCCTGTCTCTCAACTATCTGCCTCTTGATCCTCCTCGGAGCACAGGTAGTAAAATACATCAGTGTTTAGAATTTTAAAACAGGCTTGAAAGCCTACTTTTTATTTTAAGAAATAGTTTTTATCTTGTCCAATCCCGGAGTAAAACGTGTTGGCCTAAAAGCGTATGGCCTCCTACGCCTAGTTGCTACACCTTCTATGGGCCCGACTTTTTGTTTGGATACGAAGGTTATGTGGATGACCTGCTGCGTCTGTTTCGACTGATCTTAGACTGTGGTGAAGTTATATGCCGAAAAAGTATTATCCATTATTGAATAAAGACACAAAGACTGTTACCTTTCTCACGGCTTTCGAAGTAAATTCCCAAAATCTTTTAAAGAGTGAAGCACATAAATAGATCATGTTTTCTTTCCTTCAGTAGGTTGTAATCGTGGTAGTTTACTGCAAATTACGCCAGTGAACATATCTTGCGTCCGCGTTTTATTTGTGGCTGATGCAAGCTTTTTTGTTTCAGGGAATCGAATTCCTCTCAACGATCGAGCGACTGCGCTGCCACGCAGTTCATTTCGCTTTGGTTCTACGCGAGGCTGGTCTCCTTTTGATGCCTGATGCCATATACTCCGGGCTTCGTAAGTACTCTGGGTTTCGCGAAGGAAGCTTCTTCTCCATTTATTTCTAGATAAGTGAAACTTGAAAGAATGGAACCTTGGATTAATACCAAGAATCATCTCTTGATATTCTCGTTTTTTTCATTTCTTTTGCTAATAATGCAAGATACCTAAAAATTTCACCAAAAACGAAGTATAAAGCCTGGAGGGATTTTAAGTAGCGACCTATCAATAATATGTACTTGGCATTCAAGATATGCTGCCTGTGCGACACTTGTCTTCTCTTTGGAAGCGACCACAAACGTTCTTTTTTATCGTCGAATCCCCACTTGAAAATCTGTTTGGAGCCTTCTGTATTTCAAACAAGACTTTTAAAAACTCTTTTGAAACAGACCTTCACTGGCCCTGACATTGCAGCAACATGATTTATTTGTTCTACATTTTGTTGTCTTTCTCATATGACTTAGTGTCTGTGAAGCCGTCTGATCCCAAGCCAATGAGGAGGCTTAACTTCGCGAGGTTGGTGATGACGTATACAAGAAAGTTCCAGACAACGGACCCACGCGAAGCTCTCGAATACTTTTACTTGCTCAGGTACGCAGTTCATTGTTGAAAAGTAGGCTCTTTGTGGCTGTGTTCCTTCTTCTATGGGAAGGCCTCTCCACGCACTCTTCGACGGCTTAAAACATGGGGGTCTTCCAATCTTAACTTGGTCAAATTTAATAAGTTTGAGATTTATTGGTTTAAATGTTCTTTTCCTCTGACTTGAAATAAAGGAAAATTTCTGACCAAAGATGCTAATCATATCGCCCTGTTATTTCGTGGATCACCATTTTTGTTACAAGATGAACACGTATATTTCTTTGGTAATTTCTTTATTTTTATATTGAAATAAGGTAGGCTCAAGGTACCCCTATGCGTTGTTTCCAGCAATAGTTAGGCGTACGGTAGTCCATTTTGATCATAATAATTATCATAATCCTATTGTGGTTTAGAGACATGACTGGTGCCAACAACGAGAATGTGTTTGCAAGTTGCGTGAGTGAATTGGTCCTGGAAACGCGAGAGGTGGGTACCTTTTATCGCTCGGGTCTCAATACGTTCCCATTTACAATCCACGATGATATTTTCTGTTTTTTTTCAAGTTCATTCAAACTTTGTTCTGTTATGACCACTAAATTGGCTAACATAAGAAGTCCGCTTTTGGTGATTCACAAAAAAAACACTTCTAAATAGCTTTGGTCAACTGAATCTTTCTTAGATTGGTTTTATCTATGCAACTGTAATTATGTTCTTAGTTCATGCAACTGTCATCTATGTCCTTTTATCTCCAACATACCCTAACATAACTCACTACAGCTTACACCAGCTAGCCACGTACAATGTCTATCTATAGTTCAGAAGTTCAACCAGTACTGAAGCTTTCATTGTAGTAGGCCTACTTGAACACTTGTTATACAGTTCTAGTATCGCAACACCATTGTAACACCATTGTAACACCATTGTAATACCATTGTAATATTGTGGTTATAGAATATCGTTGTTATATTGTGGTAATAAAATATTGTTGTAATATTGTAATACCGTTGCAAATCTGTGGTCATGGCTGGAAAAATGGTCTTGTAAAGTTCTACCTCTCTGAATATGTCGTTTTGTTTTAGTTCGAAATGCTTCTTGGTCGCCTCAATGAAGACGGATCAAGAAAAGTAAGAAAGCGAAATCTTTAGAAAACTAAGCCCAAATCTTTTAACTGAAGTATCAAATGCTCTGGATCATTCTTAAAAGGAAACAGACGGAATAAATATCATTATATGCTGCTCAACGCATTTCCAATGAGTAAGTTTCCTAGTAGCTAGGATTTTTATCGACCTATCTTTCAGGCTGGTTGTGTGGAAAAATTTAATCTCGACACATCAACAACCATTTCACAAGTGGCTCAGGATGCAGAAAGCAAAGGTCAATTTGAAGACGCTGCAAGCTTGTACGACCTTGCTGAGGTTTGTTACCCTTGCATGTATGCCCTCTGACCTTACGCCTACAATTCCTTTTGTTCATGCTCCAAAATTCTCCTTGCATATAACAGCTGAGAACAGTAGTATATGCTTGGAGTTTATACTTTGTGCTTGGACTGAAAAAGTCCAAGGCTACACTGCTCTTGCTGGTATTGCTTTTTCTTTATCATGAATGAATTTTGTAAACGCTTTCTTATTAGTTTGTATTTCATCAAGTTATCTTTTCTTCCAGAATCACGAGAAAGTGCTCGAAATTTTAAATAGGCGTCTGAGTCAGGTACATATTGCTTTTACCTTCATGTTTTCACTCCAAGTGTCTCTCCCGCGATTCACAATCGACGGTCTTATTGTAAAGTTTGTGATAATCACATGGCATCAGATGGCTTAAAGGCCTCTGCTTTGGCACCAAAGTCTCTCGATCGTTACGATACGCATTCCTGATTGAAAATGAATATTATGGCTCAGTTAATTGCGAAGCCTTGACTTATTGTCAATTAACCTTAAATATATTTAGGAGTGTATCGCATTCAGTAGTGGAGAGGACCGCTTGGGTGGTTCATGTTTACTCAGCTTGTTAACTTGTTCCGTTTGTTTCTTGGTGCCAGGTTGTGTCTTTGTCAAGTGGTCCACATTCTGCGAAGGAGCGACTGCACACGCTTGGAGTATCCATCGCCTCTCGGTAAGTGATAGTCTGTCGATCAAACCCAATTTTTAAGAGAATGCTAAACCCCTCAATCTTTAGGTTTCTTTAATGTCATTGTATCAGTATCTGAAATAACCAATTCAATGAATCATCTAATTGTGATTAGTAAGTAATCACCTGAATCAACCAATCAATAGATACAAGAGCCGTGGCTGCCAGGCATCAAAGCTGAAGAGCAGCACGTTCTATTTGCTGCTGGATCTGATGTACTTCTTCGATTTGTACCACGCTCAGGAACACGATCTATCACTGGACGTATGTTCTTGTTACCAAATTATTTGCAACCTTTGCTAGAAAAGTTCTTGTTGTTGTTGTTGTTGTTGTTGTTGTTGCTGTGTGAGTTTCAGACGATTCACATCAGTAGACACCATGACTTCGAATCCTAGCGCATTTGTTTGAAGTATTTACAACACTGTCTGTTGACTATAGAAAGTGCTTTTTGATTGACATTATTTATACTTCATTGTCTTGTAGTTTTTTCTTTGCCATGATTTTGGATGATGTTATTGTGGAAGCTATTTTGTTTAGATGGCAAAGCAAATTATTCAAACATTGTGAACACCTCTTGAGGTATTTTCAGAAAATTTGTTGATGTTGGTGAATTCCTTTGCAGACAATTAAGAAAATAAAGCTACTTCCCTTCTCGGTGGAAAGCGTCGAGCAAAAAGTAACGGCATTTCGGCAATATGCTGACGAGGTATGTAACTAAAGAATTATGGTGTAATCAGTATGAGGTATCCTGCACGGCATTGAATTAAAGATCTGTGAAACAATCTTCAGCTTTAAAATCAATGTCGAAATCAACTGGATTGGTCGCACTATTTGCTCTTATAATATCTTTTTCTATGGTTCATGAATTATTAGGTGTTGAAAAGACCAAATTAGTTACGGCTGGTGATCGTGCTTTCACAAATGTTGCCCCTTCCCTCTGGAACAGACTTCCCTACTCAGTTAGGGCATGCAACACTTTAGAAACTTATTTGAAAACACATTTATTTAGAAAGTATTTTATTGAATAAATTGTTTTAACTTAGATTTTAATAAAAACATTGTAAACTTTTTACCTCTTTTTAACATACATTTTAAATTAGACTTAATATTTTCAATTGTAATGCGCCTATAATCTCTGTGGATATATGGCGCAGTATAAGTGTTTTTATTATTATTACTAGAAGAAGAAAATGTTCATCAAAGTGTTTTACCACTAGAGAGTTTCCCCCTACATTTGAAGTAAATTGTTATTGGAAAGTAAGTCTCCATTTATTGGAGATGCGTGGAAATCCAGCTCATCGTATCGGCGAACGGAACCCTCAAGTTAACTTGTTAATTGGGCCGGAGATGTGACGGGCATGTTGGTGGTGTTTGAATGCAAAGTGCAATGTGATGTGGGGTGTTCATTGACTGTGATTCGCCTCTCTTAATTTCCCTATAGATTAAGCAATGCATACCAGATTTGCTGTTGGCTACAATGAATATTCTGTACGGAAAATACTGCAAAGTGAAGTATGCCCGCTGGTTTCTTTAATTAATGTTATTCAACTTAAATAAATTTGGCTTGAAACAAGATCGTTAATAAAGTCATCATAATGTTGGCATATTTTTCTTTGCATGTTGTTTCATTATGAAATATTGAGAGCGTCTGATAACTATAAAATATAGAAAGGTATCACCACATCAGTACACTAGGGTATGCTGTATATTACCATTCTGTATGACGTCCAATCCAGTATCACCTTAAGGCTTTGTGTGCTTCAGAACCCATTTCTGTTAAGCAAATAGCACTCACCTTCAATTTGCCAAATGTCTGCAAAATCGCAAGAGACCGGGTAGCCGTTCGGACCTCCCATACTTTCTTCCTGTAAATCGTCACATCCATGTGACATTTGTTGAGTGCATATTTATTCAGCGTATTTCCTGTGTTTGATAAATGATCTATATTTGCAGTTTGGTGTTTATTGATAATAAATAGGAAGCTTTTGAGTTATTTCAGAAACGTTTTACTGTGCATTAATGTTCAGGTTTATTAATCAATATTACGAAGTGTTACAAAATATGAAAAACGTTTATTTTTGTGATACTTTCTTTTCTTTGAAGATCTGATGAAGATGTTACAAATAGACCTTTCAGAAAACGAGTGGAAAGTGAGAAACAGAGTGTAAGTAATTCAACAATTGTCTTCTACAGAAGTGTTGCAACGGGATAATTATTGATCCCATACAGCGCAGAATATATATCATAGCGAATTTATCAGTTCAATAGTTCTAGAAGTTACCATTCGCTGCTGCACCAACTAACAGTTTTATCAACGATTTTTCCTTGACGTTGTACTGTTAGAAAGCCTTATCATTTCGTGGGTCTATAAATCTTGCTATTGTTAAATGTCATGTGTCTGAAGTGAGCGAGCTTTCCTTCGCAGTACTTGAACAGTCTTCGTGGCGAAGCGAGGTCGGTCGTTACGTTTGCCGGTCTTTTGCCGTACCGACTCCCAGGAGACACGAACGCAAGACTGGTCCAACTAGAGGTGCTCATGAACTGAGTGGCGATGAGACATTGAAAGCAGGAAGTATTTTGTAGCAGATTCCGGTGCCCCCTTTCATCTCTTAAACAAAGGCGTGGCGCCCGCCTATGCACATCGCCGTCTATGGGGAATATAGAAGATCAAAAGGAAGGATGAGCATAAATGTGTCATCGATTCATTACCGCGTGCATCTTTTAATCTTCTTTGAATGCGTGTGTCGCTTTTGGCCCACCATGTTTCGGGTCATTCCGTTTTCAGTTGTGAGCGAGATTCCAGACTTAGAAGTTGAAGCCACTGCGCAGGAGATCTTGGATAATATTCCCAAAATTAGTACCATTCACTCTGAAACGCTCCGTGAATTTCCCTCCATTTTGTCGTACTCATTGTGTTGCTGCCGATTTCCCTGCATTAACCCCCCGGGTCGAAATAATTTCTGCTTCAGGTTGAAATCCGGTAAATTGAACATGGGTCCAGGAATATGTTCAGTACCATAATTGACCGCTACCCTCATCATTGTAATCATTCCTGCTTACGTCCATTTTGACAAGGGATGCAAATTCGATTTATATTAGTAGAGATGCGACCTCTTATGTTGTATGTTTGTTTTTTTTGTTAACAGCTCTTTCTTTTCGAATTCATGCTCTATTTGTCTATAATGACAATTGACGAAATAGCTACTAATGGGATTTGAAACAGTTAATCATATTTTTAATCAATGAATCATGATTCCTACAAATATAATTAATGAATCATATTTTCAGAACCTTTTGGTGCGTTCAGGCTTAGGACTATAATACCCTTGCTGTTATAAGGTTGCTAACTATCAGCAAATTTCAACAGGAAATCCTCTCGGTGGTCAGGTGGGCCAATTATGACAATTAATGTTTGTAAGTGATGGCTAAGCAAAACTTGTTTGTCTTTGAAGAGCTGTAACAAGCTCAAGCACCCGACAATACGAATATGGAGATTATCCCACCTTTCTGGGACCACTAACACCGCGATAGCGAATTAATTCACAAAAATGGTCTAGAGTCGCAGATAAATTGAAATTTGAAAGGCGTGAGGGATTCTTCCCTTCTTTAAAATGAAAGATTTACTTCTAAGCAGATTCCCAAGCGAAATTACTTAAGTACTTTTGTAAAGGGTAAATATTCATGTTGTTTTCGTAGGTTTCTAATGTGTTAATTGAGAGATATGGAGCTTTGAAAGTAGCATAGGGTCGTGCAAAAAGTAAGGCTATAGCCTTGCCAAAAGGGCCATTTTTGACCCAAAAATCAATATGCAGATTTTGTTAAATATTGAAAGGCCATAACAAATGGAACATATTTGTGTTGTTTGGGTCGATTTCTGATGTGTGATTCATGAGATATGGAGCTTTGAAAGTAGCATACGGTCGTGCAAAAAGTAAGGCTATAGCCTTGCCAAAAGGGCCATTTTTGACCCAAAAATCAATATGCAGATTTTGTTAAATATTGAAAGGCCATAACAAATGGAACATATTTGTGTTGTTTGGGTCGATTTCTGATGTGTGATTCATGAGATATGGAGCTTTGAAAGTAGCATACGGTCGTGCAAAAAGTAAGGCTATAGCCTTGCCAAAAGGGCCATTTTTGACCCAAAAATCAATATGCAGATTTTGTTAAATATTGAAAGGCCATAACAAATGGAACATATTTGTGTTGTTTGGGTCGATTTCTGATGTGTGATTCATGAGATATGGAGCTTTGAAAGTAGCATACGGTCGTGCAAAAAGTAAGGCTATAGCCTTGCCAAAAGGGCCATTTTTGACCCAAAAATCAATATGCAGATTTTGTTAAATATTGAAAGGCCATAACAAATGGAACATATTTGTGTTGTTTGGGTCGATTTCTGATGTGTGATTCATGAGATATGGAGCTTTGAAAGTAGCATACGGTCGTGCAAAAAGTAAGGCTATAGCCTTGCCAAAAGGGCCATTTTTGACCCAAAAATCAATATGCAGATTTTGTTAAATATTGAAAGGCCATAACAAATGGAACATATTTGTGTTGTTTGGGTCGATTTCTGATGTGTGATTCATGAGATATGGAGCTTTGAAAGTAGCATACGGTCGTGCAAAAAGTAAGGCTATAGCCTTGCCAAAAGGGCCATTTTTGACCCAAAAATCAATATGCAGATTTTGTTAAATATTGAAAGGCCATAACAAATGGAACATATTTGTGTTGTTTGGGTCGATTTCTGATGTGTGATTCATGAGATATGGAGCTTTGAAAGTAGCATACGGTCGTGCAAAAAGTAAGGCTATAGCCTTGCCAAAAGGGCCATTTTTGACCCAAAAATCAATATGCAGATTTTGTTAAATATTGAAAGGCCATAACAAATGGAACATATTTGTGTTGTTTGGGTCGATTTCTGATGTGTGATTCATGAGATATGGAGCTTTGAAAGTAGCATACGGTCGTGCAAAAAGTAAGGCTATAGCCTTGCCAAAAGGGCCATTTTTGACCCAAAAATCAATATGCAGATTTTGTTAAATATTGAAAGGCCATAACAAATGGAACATATTTGTGTTGTTTGGGTCGATTTCTGATGTGTGATTCATGAGATATGGAGCTTTGAAAGTAGCATACGGTCGTGCAAAAAGTAAGGCTATAGCCTTGCCAAAAGGGCCATTTTTGACCCAAAAATCAATATGCAGATTTTGTTAAATATTGAAAGGCCATAACAAATGGAACATATTTGTGTTGTTTGGGTCGATTTCTGATGTGTGATTCATGAGATATGGAGCTTTGAAAGTAGCATACGGTCGTGCAAAAAGTAAGGCTATAGCCTTGCCAAAAGGGCCATTTTTGACCCAAAAATCAATATGCAGATTTTGTTAAATATTGAAAGGCCATAACAAATGGAACATATTTGTGTTGTTTGGGTCGATTTCTGATGTGTGATTCATGAGATATGGAGCTTTGAAAGTAGCATACGGTCGTGCAAAAAGTAAGGCTATAGCCTTGCCAAAAGGGCCATTTTTGACCCAAAAATCAATATGCAGATTTTGTTAAATATTGAAAGGCCATAACAAATGGAACATATTTGTGTTGTTTGGGTCGATTTCTGATGTGTGATTCATGAGATATGGAGCTTTGAAAGTAGCATACGGTCGTGCAAAAAGTAAGGCTATAGCCTTGCCAAAAGGGCCATTTTTGACCCAAAAATCAATATGCAGATTTTGTTAAATATTGAAAGGCCATAACAAATGGAACATATTTGTGTTGTTTGGGTCGATTTCTGATGTGTGATTCATGAGATATGGAGCTTTGAAAGTAGCATACGGTCGTGCAAAAAGTAAGGCTATAGCCTTGCCAAAAGGGCCATTTTTGACCCAAAAATCAATATGCAGATTTTGTTAAATATTGAAAGGCCATAACAAATGGAACATATTTGTGTTGTTTGGGTCGATTTCTGATGTGTGATTCATGAGATATGGAGCTTTGAAAGTAGCATACGGTCGTGCAAAAAGTAAGGCTATAGCCTTGCCAAAAGGGCCATTTTTGACCCAAAAATCAATATGCAGATTTTGTTAAATATTGAAAGGCCATAACAAATGGAACATATTTGTGTTGTTTGGGTCGATTTCTGATGTGTGATTCATGAGATATGGAGCTTTGAAAGTAGCATACGGTCGTGCAAAAAGTAAGGCTATAGCCTTGCCAAAAGGGCCATTTTTGACCCAAAAATCAATATGCAGATTTTGTTAAATATTGAAAGGCCATAACAAATGGAACATATTTGTGTTGTTTGGGTCGATTTCTGATGTGTGATTCATGAGATATGGAGCTTTGAAAGTAGCATACGGTCGTGCAAAAAGTAAGGCTATAGCCTTGCCAAAAGGGCCATTTTTGACCCAAAAATCAATATGCAGATTTTGTTAAATATTGAAAGGCCATAACAAATGGAACATATTTGTGTTGTTTGGGTCGATTTCTGATGTGTGATTCATGAGATATGGAGCTTTGAAAGTAGCATACGGTCGTGCAAAAAGTAAGGCTATAGCCTTGCCAAAAGGGCCATTTTTGACCCAAAAATCAATATGCAGATTTTGTTAAATATTGAAAGGCCATAACAAATGGAACATATTTGTGTTGTTTGGGTCGATTTCTGATGTGTGATTCATGAGATATGGAGCTTTGAAAGTAGCATACGGTCGTGCAAAAAGTAAGGCTATAGCCTTGCCAAAAGGGCCATTTTTGACCCAAAAATCAATATGCAGATTTTGTTAAATATTGAAAGGCCATAACAAATGGAACATATTTTGTGTTGTTTGGGTCGATTTCTGATGTGTGATTCATGAGATATGGAGCTTTGAAAGTAGCATACGGTCGTGCAAAAAGTAAGGCTATAGCCTTGCCAAAAGGGCCATTTTTGACCCAAAAATCAATATGCAGATTTTGTTAAATATTGAAAGGCCATAACAAATGGAACATATTTGTGTTGTTTGGGTCGATTTCTGATGTGTGATTCATGAGATATGGAGCTTTGAAAGTAGCATACGGTCGTGCAAAAAGTAAGGCTATAGCCTTGCCAAAAGGGCCATTTTTGACCCAAAAATCAATATGCAGATTTTGTTAAATATTGAAAGGCCATAACAAATGGAACATATTTGTGTTGTTTGGGTCGATTTCTGATGTGTGATTCATGAGATATGGAGCTTTGAAAGTAGCATACGGTCGTGCAAAAAGTAAGGCTATAGCCTTGCCAAAAGGGCCATTTTTGACCCAAAAATCAATATGCAGATTTTGTTAAATATTGAAAGGCCATAACAAATGGAACATATTTGTGTTGTTTGGGTCGATTTCTGATGTGTGATTCATGAGATATGGAGCTTTGAAAGTAGCATACGGTCGTGCAAAAAGTAAGGCTATAGCCTTGCCAAAAGGGCCATTTTTGACCCAAAAATCAATATGCAGATTTTGTTAAATATTGAAAGGCCATAACAAATGGAACATATTTGTGTTGTTTGGGTCGATTTCTGATGTGTGATTCATGAGATATGGAGCTTTGAAAGTAGCATACGGTCGTGCAAAAAGTAAGGCTATAGCCTTGCCAAAAGGGCCATTTTTGACCCAAAAATCAATATGCAGATTTTGTTAAATATTGAAAGGCCATAACAAATGGAACATATTTGTGTTGTTTGGGTCGATTTCTGATGTGTGATTCATGAGATATGGAGCTTTGAAAGTAGCATACGGTCGTGCAAAAAGTAAGGCTATAGCCTTGCCAAAAGGGCCATTTTTGACCCAAAAATCAATATGCAGATTTTGTTAAATATTGAAAGGCCATAACAAATGGAACATATTTGTGTTGTTTGGGTCGATTTCTGATGTGTGATTCATGAGATATGGAGCTTTGAAAGTAGCATACGGTCGTGCAAAAAGTAAGGCTATAGCCTTGCCAAAAGGGCCATTTTTGACCCAAAAATCAATATGCAGATTTTGTTAAATATTGAAAGGCCATAACAAATGGAACATATTTGTGTTGTTTGGGTCGATTTCTGATGTGTGATTCATGAGATATGGAGCTTTGAAAGTAGCATACGGTCGTGCAAAAAGTAAGGCTATAGCCTTGCCAAAAGGGCCATTTTTGACCCAAAAATCAATATGCAGATTTTGTTAAATATTGAAAGGCCATAACAAATGGAACATATTTGTGTTGTTTGGGTCGATTTCTGATGTGTGATTCATGAGATATGGAGCTTTGAAAGTAGCATACGGTCGTGCAAAAAGTAAGGCTATAGCCTTGCCAAAAGGGCCATTTTTGACCCAAAAATCAATATGCAGATTTTGTTAAATATTGAAAGGCCATAACAAATGGAACATATTTGTGTTGTTTGGGTCGATTTCTGATGTGTGATTCATGAGATATGGAGCTTTGAAAGTAGCATACGGTCGTGCAAAAAGTAAGGCTATAGCCTTGCCAAAAGGGCCATTTTTGACCCAAAAATCAATATGCAGATTTTGTTAAATATTGAAAGGCCATAACAAATGGAACATATTTGTGTTGTTTGGGTCGATTTCTGATGTGTGATTCATGAGATATGGAGCTTTGAAAGTAGCATACGGTCGTGCAAAAAGTAAGGCTATAGCCTTGCCAAAAGGGCCATTTTTGACCCAAAAATCAATATGCAGATTTTGTTAAATATTGAAAGGCCATAACAAATGGAACATATTTGTGTTGTTTGGGTCGATTTCTGATGTGTGATTCATGAGATATGGAGCTTTGAAAGTAGCATACGGTCGTGCAAAAAGTAAGGCTATAGCCTTGCCAAAAGGGCCATTTTTGACCCAAAAATCAATATGCAGATTTTGTTAAATATTGAAAGGCCATAACAAATGGAACATATTTGTGTTGTTTGGGTCGATTTCTGATGTGTGATTCATGAGATATGGAGCTTTGAAAGTAGCATACGGTCGTGCAAAAAGTAAGGCTATAGCCTTGCCAAAAGGGCCATTTTTGACCCAAAAATCAATATGCAGATTTTGTTAAATATTGAAAGGCCATAACAAATGGAACATATTTGTGTTGTTTGGGTCGATTTCTGATGTGTGATTCATGAGATATGGAGCTTTGAAAGTAGCATACGGTCGTGCAAAAAGTAAGGCTATAGCCTTGCCAAAAGGGCCATTTTTGACCCAAAAATCAATATGCAGATTTTGTTAAATATTGAAAGGCCATAACAAATGGAACATATTTGTGTTGTTTGGGTCGATTTCTGATGTGTGATTCATGAGATATGGAGCTTTGAAAGTAGCATACGGTCGTGCAAAAAGTAAGGCTATAGCCTTGCCAAAAGGGCCATTTTTGACCCAAAAATCAATATGCAGATTTTGTTAAATATTGAAAGGCCATAACAAATGGAACATATTTGTGTTGTTTGGGTCGATTTCTGATGTGTGATTCATGAGATATGGAGCTTTGAAAGTAGCATACGGTCGTGCAAAAAGTAAGGCTATAGCCTTGCCAAAAGGGCCATTTTTGACCCAAAAATCAATATGCAGATTTTGTTAAATATTGAAAGGCCATAACAAATGGAACATATTTGTGTTGTTTGGGTCGATTTCTGATGTGTGATTCATGAGATATGGAGCTTTGAAAGTAGCATACGGTCGTGCAAAAAGTAAGGCTATAGCCTTGCCAAAAGGGCCATTTTTGACCCAAAAATCAATATGCAGATTTTGTTAAATATTGAAAGGCCATAACAAATGGAACATATTTGTGTTGTTTGGGTCGATTTCTGATGTGTGATTCATGAGATATGGAGCTTTGAAAGTAGCATACGGTCGTGCAAAAAGTAAGGCTATAGCCTTGCCAAAAGGGCCATTTTTGACCCAAAAATCAATATGCAGATTTTGTTAAATATTGAAAGGCCATAACAAATGGAACATATTTGTGTTGTTTGGGTCGATTTCTGATGTGTGATTCATGAGATATGGAGCTTTGAAAGTAGCATACGGTCGTGCAAAAAGTAAGGCTATAGCCTTGCCAAAAGGGCCATTTTTGACCCAAAAATCAATATGCAGATTTTGTTAAATATTGAAAGGCCATAACAAATGGAACATATTTGTGTTGTTTGGGTCGATTTCTGATGTGTGATTCATGAGATATGGAGCTTTGAAAGTAGCATACGGTCGTGCAAAAAGTAAGGCTATAGCCTTGCCAAAAGGGCCATTTTTGACCCAAAAATCAATATGCAGATTTTGTTAAATATTGAAAGGCCATAACAAATGGAACATATTTGTGTTGTTTGGGTCGATTTCTGATGTGTGATTCATGAGATATGGAGCTTTGAAAGTAGCATACGGTCGTGCAAAAAGTAAGGCTATAGCCTTGCCAAAAGGGCCATTTTTGACCCAAAAATCAATATGCAGATTTTGTTAAATATTGAAAGGCCATAACAAATGGAACATATTTGTGTTGTTTGGGTCGATTTCTGATGTGTGATTCATGAGATATGGAGCTTTGAAAGTAGCATACGGTCGTGCAAAAAGTAAGGCTATAGCCTTGCCAAAAGGGCCATTTTTGACCCAAAAATCAATATGCAGATTTTGTTAAATATTGAAAGGCCATAACAAATGGAACATATTTGTGTTGTTTGGGTCGATTTCTGATGTGTGATTCATGAGATATGGAGCTTTGAAAGTAGCATACGGTCGTGCAAAAAGTAAGGCTATAGCCTTGCCAAAAGGGCCATTTTTGACCCAAAAATCAATATGCAGATTTTGTTAAATATTGAAAGGCCATAACAAATGGAACATATTTGTGTTGTTTGGGTCGATTTCTGATGTGTGATTCATGAGATATGGAGCTTTGAAAGTAGCATACGGTCGTGCAAAAAGTAAGGCTATAGCCTTGCCAAAAGGGCCATTTTTGACCCAAAAATCAATATGCAGATTTTGTTAAATATTGAAAGGCCATAACAAATGGAACATATTTGTGTTGTTTGGGTCGATTTCTGATGTGTGATTCATGAGATATGGAGCTTTGAAAGTAGCATACGGTCGTGCAAAAAGTAAGGCTATAGCCTTGCCAAAAGGGCCATTTTTGACCCAAAAATCAATATGCAGATTTTGTTAAATATTGAAAGGCCATAACAAATGGAACATATTTGTGTTGTTTGGGTCGATTTCTGAT